>OY735207.1:5998042-6598042 GCA_963457665.1 Thysanoteuthis rhombus
GCTCTGCAACGCCTATGATGAAGAGGTCTAGCGAATATTGGGGGAAGGTTTATGTCCAACAACAGACACTAAAAGGGTGATGCTAATGCTGCTGAAGATGATGGTGATAATCAATTTTCCAAGTCCTCAAACTTCCAAAACTTTGGATAGCCAACAACAGGAGTTGGTCAATATGAGCTCCCAGGACGGTTTTTTCAACCACGTTCTCCCAGTTGTATTTTATAATAATTCATAGTCGTCTTTTGATTGAAAGATTTCAACAAATCTGTAGTTGACCCTTGCCAACTTTTAGGGACAAGAGAGTACAGATGGGCTAAAGATGGGACGCTAATAAGAGGGGTGGGATAGAAATTTCTTTCCCTATTCAATAAGCCTGGGATGCAGTTAGGTACCAACGAGTATATAAATGATAGAATGCTGGTAGGTATAGATAGCTTTGAACAGCTGTCCGAATGACTATATTCATCAGTCATCTGGCTCAACACGCATACACACGCATATTTCGTTGTTTCAATGTTCACTATTGCTCCTATAAGTGATGAAATGATTGAACCATCATTGAGTAGGTGATTGGTAGCGTGGCCGAGCGGTCTAAGGCGCTGGTTTTAGGCACCAGTCTCTTCGGAGGCGTGGGTTCGAATCCCACCGCTGCCAAGGCTAAATGTGGTATACGTTTTGATTAGAAACTTCCGATATTACTGATTAAAATAAATGAAAATCCAAAACGATAATCCGCAAATGTCCATGACATCCAACAATTTGCTCCATTCGGGTTGTCATCATTTTTCTTAGTGTTGGAAACAACTCAAGGCGATTGGATGAAAATCATTGAACGAGTTGTTTCCAACACTGAGAAAAATGATGACAACCCGAATGGAGCAAATTGTTGGATGTCATGGACATTGGCAGAATATCGTTTTGGATCTTCATTTATTTTAATCAGTAATATCTTGTGATGAAAAAGGAGATCAAGTTTTCGATTGTGTTAACAACCAAGTTTAACTTCTCGTTTTCTTACTTGTTCCTACCTACTTGCATTGTCTGTCCATGATTTTTCAAAATGTTAAACAAACAGGGATCAGTTTCATTTGCATAGAATTACATACCCTTCAATAAACTACATAACTCTTTTCTCTATCCTTTCCTCTCCTCTTAATGAACTACGTTACTTTTTCCTTCTCTCTCTCTCTCTCTCTCTCTTTCTCTCTCTCTCTTTCTCTCTGACACACACACACATTTTCTTCCTATCCTATTAAGTGACTAACTTTACTTCCTCCCCTTGCCCTATTCCTACTAACTCAGACACAAGGAACTTTTTTCCTCCCGTTTCTTCCTACCCTTTTATTAAAACGGTCTAACTTTCTATAGTCTTATTAACTACTTTTCAACCCTCACTTCTCTCCCTCTTATCAAACGGACTTTATATTCTCTCTCCTTTTTCTGGGTATCACCCCCATAAACAGTATACCTAAACCCAACCCCCTTTACTGTCCCCTCACTAAACTACCTTACTCCATAATTTTGCGGAAAATAATAGATTAAAATACATATTTTTCTTCATTGATTTATTCTATTAAATGAAGTTTTATGAATCATCATTTATATTTCCTTACTATTTACCTGGACGTCATGGAGCCAGTATTTTCTGAACAGAGAATTGTCGCGAATCCTGGGGAGGGTTCTTGTCCAACGACGGTCGTTAAAAGACTGATGATGATGATGATGATGATAATTTACCCCCATCTCAATTCTTGTTACTTTTTATTGCAACTAAACTCAGATGATTTTCCTTCAGTAGTGAGTGAATAAATTATTTGCGCAGATAGGAATAAAGGATAGGTTCCTAGTGAGAATCGAAATCACAACCGTCTATGTCGAAGGGTGGCCGATCACTGAACTACTTGTATCTGCGAGACCGGATCAAATACCTTAAACTCCATCACTTTCGTCAACATGGAAAGTGATCAAACTCACGACACTATTCTGGAAGGTGGTTCTATAAACGCCCGATCAATCTTGAGTTACAGGAATCAGAGTCAAGTGTGAGTTGAAGTTGAACACATAAACTCATCACTTATACCGATCTCTCCAGCACGTTTGATAATCAACTGACAGTTCAGAATTCCTCATCGAATTTATTTATTTGATTCGTCAGATAGAGAATTTTGAAATATTGTTAACGAATTTTCGTAACTATTTGAGCTCGTCTCAATTTCTGTTGATTTTCATCGTAACTAAATAAGGCTAGTTTCACCATCAGCAGTGATTGAATAAAATAAAATCGCAGGTTGCAAAAAAGAATAATTTCAGTGAGGTGAGAATTGGACTCACGATACTACTATGCTGGAGGGTGACTGAGGTGAAATCCAATCGATCCCACCACTGAGCATCACGGTCGTTATGGAAGGAAATGAGAAAAGCCTACGCCTAAAAGTGAACTCCTAATAGCTGATGATGATGATGAAAATGTAAAACGTGAATGCTGTCTCAGTGAGAATGAAATTCATAACAATTTCTGGTGTTGCAAATTGAAAGAAAATTTTTAATTGAACAATAATTCACGAAGAAAACAATCAGAATACAGTCATAGTGACGTTTAAAATTGCAAACGGGAAGTTAATGCAATGGTTCGTTTACTTGAGAAGAACAGATACAACAGTTTGATCTTGAATTAAACGCCGAAGAACGCGCGTTCCGATTGGGACCCCACTACTCTAATCGGCAGCAGCTTTTTGTCCTTCGATTGACATACCCCAAATATTTGAAACAAAACTGGAAAAATGAATATTATCCTTACTCGCTTCTTTTTTTCTTTCTTTCTTTCTTTCTTTCTTTCTTTCTTTATTTCTTCCTTCCTTTCTTTCTCTCTTTCTGTCTTTTTTTTACATAGGCAATAATGCCTACGTATTTTGACTTCCATTTTCTGCAGCTTTCTTTCTCTCTCCACTTGAATTGCGTCCTCGACGTCAGCAGCCCTCCCTTTTCTCCTCTCTTCCCACATTTCTATCATGTAATTCATCTTCCTTTCTCCCTCTATTCGCGTTGTACTAAAATCTGTACTCTGTCTTTTTCTGTTTCTCTTTGTCTACGCAATTCTCGATGGATCAAGAGTTCTATGGAAGTAGTGGTCACGTCTGTCAATATACAGATTCTATGACGTCTATCCCTCCTCATGAACTACTTGACAATAAATATTCGTACAAGATGGTGATAAGAATTATACATTTCTGGGTGTGGATCATACGACGAAGAAATATACTATACTACCCCATGACCCATTAGGTCGCCTTTTGAGAGAAAAATTAGTGCAATCTTATGCTTCTAAAATCGAAGCAGGTATATTCTTCCCATTTCGAAGCCAGTGTTTTGTGGTCGGCCCTTTATGGAACCAGTGTTCTGCGGTCACCCCGTTTTGAAGCCAGTGTTTCACGGTCGTCCCGTATTGCAGATGGACCCTGTAACTAATATTTTTTTTATTTCCATAGAAAAATGTACTCCTTCTGGTACTTATTTGAAATGACTTGGTGCTATTCACCATTTTTTTAAATAATTTTTTTGTTACGTTTACGTTAAGTTATGATTAAAGCATAATTTCTTCTTTTTTTTTCGTAGGAAACGCTGTAAAACTTATCGACTATAAACACGTCCTAATTTTTGTCAATCTGTTTGTTTAGACTTGTTTTTATGTTTACTAACGATTGGATTACAACTAATGATTAAAATACAATCTTAGTACTTATTGATTTTTATAATGATAAGTGCAAGGTCGCGATTAGAATAAGTTTGGCAAACCTTAATCTGTTATAAGTTAAACGAGTTTTTTTTGGGGGGGGTAATCGAGGGTCAGCAACACTTTCAGGTGCAAGCCTGTTTTGACTCAAATTTCATTATTGTTTACAATTTTTATCACTTTGAAATTTTAAGATAAGATAAGATGAGATGAGACGACCGGACATGTACCGGATATTAATAAGTACATTGCTGCTTCTGATTGGCGGTTTTGACTGAACAAAGTCAACAGGAATGCTATTTATTTGGGCATACGAGCTCAGATGGAGATGAAAGGCCAGAGATACGGAAATGCTCCGTTACTGACTGACTGATTGGTGGGAAGGCTGGCTGATAGCTGTTGAGAAGTCAAAATAGCGTTACGCGTCACGCAATACCGGCTTCTGTCTCGTACCATCTCTGTCCCATAAAAGTTGCTACATTCAGTGTATGAAATGCACGTACTAAAGTAACAACTGTTATGGGACGGGGTTGTATTACAAACGCATCTGAATGAATGCTGCAATCAGTACATCGTTACATACAACCCACTCCTACCTCCTCCTCCCCCCCCCAGCACATAGGACTCATCAGCTACTCGTTTCTTTTCATCGTTAAACCTCAGAACGAATAAACATATTAAAAGTCTGACGTTATCTTAGCGAACGGGTCGGGGTAGCGTGGCCGAGCGGTCTAAGGCGCTGGTTTAAGGCATCAGTCTCTTCGGAGGCGTGGGTTCGAATCCCACCGCTGCCATCGTGTAAGTTTTTTATATATATAATGCACTTCAGCATATCCCCTCAATCTTCACATGATCATAAATTGATTCACTCATTGTAAGGTGTAAAGGGTGCTGCTTTGTAGAGCAGCAATGTGTGAGTATATACGTATATACGTATATGTGTGTTGTAATTTTACAAGTTTATTTAATTATCAATCTACTTAAATAGAAAAATTATAATAATATGATTTTTTCCTGTTCTCTAGCCGTGAAAACGGACTCTCCTCTCCTACTTAACGGTAACAATTTTGCTCGCAAAAATATCTCCTATACACCATTTGAAACGATAGACTCTTCTACAAGAACAAGTTCAGTTAATTTTTAATAAAACATCAGATGATATTGATTAGATATAAACATTTTACGTGCAAATATTTTTTACCAAATACACTGTGGACCCTGGGACTTTCTCTTCTTTGAAAAAAAATAGATAGAAATTCTGATCTGTGATTTTTTTCTTGATTATAAATAACTTGTTAAGATATAAAGGACACAGGGAACCACCTCTGATCCACAAATTGAATTCCTTTTGCGTTGAAGAATGAGTTGAGAACTAGTCAAATAACAGTGGATGTTTCTTTATTTGATGAAGTATTATAAATCATTATCATTTTTACATTTTTTCACTACTCCTTACCTTTATCCTAATTTATTACTTATTCTTTATCTCAACCTTTTGCGAGGGTCGATTACCCTCCGGTAGTGAGTAAAAAAAAGTTTAGAAGAATAAATCTTAGGCTGGATTCGAACCTACACCCCTTGTGCCACTCTTTAGGGGACTATAGCGAAGGGTGGACTTTTTTCGTTTTTATTGGTCAAAATTGATGTGGAACTCTTCTCCCGTTTTAATATTGATTCCCCTTTTCAACAATGGCCCCTTTTTTAGCATTACTCCCTTTCCTTAACATTATACCCCCATTTTCAACATCATACCTGGTATTTCCACCTTTCTTTTTAACATCAGGCCCCTCGTTTTTTGTTTTTTTTTTTGTTTTTTTTTGAAGTGGCGGGGATTAGCTCTACTTTTTTATCTAGCATTTTTTCAACTTTACTCACACCCATGCCCCTTTTTTATACTAGCGACCCTTTTTATATTTGTTCCCTCTGTTTACATGACCCCGCCTTTTTTTCACATCTGCTGAACATCGTTTTTTCACATCGGCACTCTTTCGACATAAGGCTCCATTTTTTCAACCGTATAAAGAGTGCTAAAAAATACATTTTAAAAAAAACAAATATAATCAAACGCTCTCTGATTTCCATCAATCTATCTTTCTATTTCTCCTGGGACCCGCCCGTTTGGGTAGTATTTAGTCCAGTCTAGTATTTTGTTTGGTAGAAATTTTAAACAGGCAGACCTACTTAGTCACTCAATAGAAAGTTCAGGAGACCAACGTTTTTTGGTAGCATGCTGGGTGGCGGGTGATCGATTTGAAAATCGGAAAAAGAACGGGTGATCAATGAATAAGTTGCTTTTCTCGCATTTTGTTGGGCAGTGATCACTAATGACAAATTGAACGCCCCACTAAAGAACATTTTGTGAAGAACGTTTTTCTATACATAGGGGTAAATATTTAAATTCACATCCCTCTAGACCCATTGGCTCATCCTAAATGCGTGATACATTGCATACAAACATACATACATACATTTCATACATACATACATAAATGAATTACATACATACATTGCATACATACATACATTACATACATATATAACATACATACATATATACATTACATACATACATACATTACATACATACATTACATATATACATTGCATACATGCATACATTACATACATACATAACATACATACATATATACATTACATACATACATACATTGCATACATACATTGCATACATACATTATATACATACATATATTATATACATGCATAACATACTTACAAACATACATTCATACATACATACATACATACGTAAGCAGCCAGACCAACTTAGAAACCTATATTGATGTATACAGTTTTTGGTAGATGGCTTCTAATCAGTTTTCTAATAAGTTTATCTTACAGATTTTTCACTTCTTCCTTATTCCGAGCTGAAGTTTCTCTTTTGAAGAATGATGATCAAAAATATCCAACAAATATTCTCCTCATGCGCTTCGTCATGTTGTGTTCCGTTTATTTTTTTTTTCTTGTCCTCTTCAACTTTGACCCATTAACTGCAGCAAGTGGTGAAGAGCAATAGTGATCTATTAGAGGATAAAAGCCCTTGTCCAGTGCAATATAATCCAATGCAACTCATACACTGCCCTATAAAAGCTCTGACTCACGGATAGAATTGAGTTGCCATTAATCAAAATAAAAAAGAAAATTTGTTTAAGTTAATCAGAGGAAGTGAGAGGGGACAGTCGCCCCTGGGCGCAGGTTTGAAGGGCACAAAATTTCCTCTGACTTATAATGCTTGTTAATCAATATCCCCCCGCCGTAAGGTATAACACAACTGTCTTTGAGTGTTGTATTTGTCCCTAGGCCCCAAGAAACCTTGCTTCGCTTCTGGAGTTGACCGTACCAATGCAATGGCGGAATTATTTGTCATCCACAGTTAATGGGTTAAAACTCAACGTTCAATAATTCAAAAGTGATTCTTGTTTCAATCTATTTTCCTCTTCTCTCCATAGGATCTCTGTGTGTGTTTGGAGATGGAGTCCCAAAATGGCGGCAACGAGGGTGTCGTCGATGCACATATCAATGGTGTCGTCAGCAAATACACCAGCAACGATGGACCTGAAAAGAAAGAAGTGATGAATCGAGGAAACTGGGGAGGTAAAATGGAGTTTATCCTCACCTGCGTCGGTTATGCTGTCGGCTTGGGCAACGTATGGCGATTTCCCTATTTGGTCTACAAAAATGGCGGCGGTAAGAAATTCACTTTGTCCTCAGCAAATAATCATTGCTAATACACCACACCGTATCTCCGTTCGCTAAAAATGTAAATATAAGAAGTTCAGGATATTTCATATTATCATCATCCTCGTCATAAGTCTTTTATCGTTCGTCGTTGGATATACACTTTCCCTAGGATTTGTCAGACCGCTTCATCATGGGCGTTACAGGCCCAATACTTTCTGAGCTTGTTCAGTTCGTCTTATATTCTACTGACCTCGCATGTGATCAATGGGGATCCACGTTGTGAGTTGTGATTTCCATCAGTGGTCTATCATTCTTGCAACATAACCATCCCATTTCCATTTGAGTTTTCTAGTGGATTATATGTTGTCTTTAACTCCTGCTTTTTTCTTAATACATTGTGCTGTCTTGTGATTTCTCCATGTGAGGTTGAGCAAGATTCTCTCATGTACGCATTGCATGGTTCTCAGTTTGAGGGTTTGTCTTTTGGTTAGGTTCTATGTTTCAGCTCCATAGCTGACTATCAGAAGGATGCATTGATTGTATACCCTTCTTTTTAGGACGAGTGGGATTTCCTTGTTCTTGAAGGTTGAACTTGCTCTGCCGAAGGTTTGCCATCCTAGTGTGATTCTTTGCTTTATTTCTTCTTATGATGATGACTTCATGGAGACTCGTTGTCCTAGGTTGATGTAGTGGTTTACCCACAGACCAACGTATCAGCTCAACCAAAATCCACACTTGACTTAGATATAAAATCATTCATCTAAAACATACATGTTTTAAAAACCAACCGGCAAATTTCCAGCAAAATCAGCATCTACTTAAATGATACTCCACGTGTATGCCTATATGTTTTGTCTGCTACCTTTTTCAAGGCGAATAACTATTAAATGCTAATTATAGAGTAGTTTCTCTACCTTATAATTTTTTTTTTTGTTGCCTTTTTGATAATTACGGTGTAAATGGCCAAATTATTTAAATCTCGCCTTCATTTAAAATTAGTACATTATGAGACTTTCCCTATAGAAACTTTATGAATAAAATAGTAAATCCCTGGCAGCGGTGGGATTCGAACCCACGCCTCCGAAGAGACTGGTGCCTAAAACCAGCGCCTTAGACCGCTCGGCCACGCTACCGGATTTTAATTCATGTCACCATATATAAGTATCAGTATTTGTTATGTAACAGGTGGCAGATATCAATAGGATTCTCGCAAAACCCAATTTCTCACTTCAGCTCTCATCCTGAAAGTTTCTCTAACTTCCTTTTATCTTCTATTTTTTATTCTTTCAATTGGAAAAATGTGGGTAGTTTTGAGGAACGGAGTATAGTAGACTTAAAACAATTGAGTTAAGCAGCAAGTAGTCAGAGTTTCGTGCAGTGGTTCTTAACCTTTTCACTTCTACGACTCCCTTTAGTAGTTGGAACTTGTCTCCCCATCCCTCCGTTCACATTTTCTTCTAATTGATTAGTTTGAAACTAGTAGAAAACGGGGGTCTAACACATCCTAGAATCCATTGGAAAAATCAAATGGCAATGGGCTGGTCATGTTGCAAGAATGAAAGACAACCGATGGACGTCACAACTCACAATGTTGATCCCCAGAGACCACATGCAGAACCGAGGCCGACAAAAGACAAAATGGAGAGATGAACGAGACGAATTCAGAAAATACTGGCTCTGCGACGCCCATGATAGAGAAATGTGGCTGATCATGGGGAAGGTCTATGTCCAATGACGGACGTTAAAAGATTGATGATGGAAGGTAAACCTATAAAAAAAATGAATTTTCACCATATTATGATATCATGATATTACACAAATGCCTCTTGAGAGAATGTCCGAACGTAATAAGAAAATTCTTCCTATTTTCCCTGCAGACTCATACTTTCGTTTGAAATTATTCATCCCCTTAGGGGGCACGACACCCTGGTTAAGAACCACTGGTTTAATGTATCATCATCATCAGTCTCTTAACGTTCATCGTTGGACATAAACCTTCCCCAGGATTCACCACATCTCTCGATCGTGGGCGTTAAAGAGCCAATATTGTGGCATTGAAAATTGTATTGATTCATCGTATTGAAGTGATAGGTATTTTAGCCTAGAGAGCGTTTCGCTTTATTGTTTTTTGTGGGAGTTTTTTTTTTGTTTGCTATTTGTCCCTTTTTAAGATTACTTATAGACAAAAATATGGTTTTGTGGCGTTTTAAAAAATTAATTGCGCTGTTTTGGAAAATATTGTTTCAATCATAGCCCTTTCAACTGCCATACTTCGTCAAAAAAAACCACTGAACCCTCTTGACCTAGATTTTTAACACCTGTTAAGGACGATTAATCCATAGCTGCGCGATTTGCTTTGACCTTCGAATTGTGACGATGGCAAAAACACTCCCACCGTTGAAAACGTGTATTTTCCATTTTCTTTGGAGCAGAAGGTGGGATTTTTGCGCAATTCAGTCAAGTAATTAGAAAATTAACTATTCTTGACTAAATCAGCTTAATCTGACGATTACTTTAGTCTTGGTAGATTTTAATCACAGGGCTTATGATTTTTAATATTTTAAATTACCTGTCATCAAATATGACGTACATGATGTTTCACCGATAAAAGTTGACATTGACACTGAAACAGTCCAGTTCTATGTTAGGATTCATGAAAATTCATTTTTATTTTTTCACACCAAAATTTGGGCTATTTCCTTTCTAGCAAAAGAAAAACGAACTAAAAACGGGGTTTAAAAAACAGGGGCTTTTCTAAAGTGTATATTCATCCCTGAGAAATTATCAAAATACTTTTTTTATCATATCTGTCCATTTAGATATTATCAAGCATGGTTACATTTTAATTACAAAATCCAGTCAATGCTCGATTACGGAAGAATTAAGAAAGAATTTTCAAAAAAATGTCAAATTAACTGAAATATTCTTTTACAGACCCTAAAATTTGTGAACAAATAAAAGTAAAAGTTGTGAGGAAGAGCAATACTTCACTTTATTTTCCAGTTATTTCTTATCCTAAAGTAAGGCATCCGTATGGATCCTATGGTATTTCCTCCTTTATTAAATACGTACCAAATCAATTGCTTTATTTTTCAAGTCAGAGCATTTCAATGGTATTGCGCTGAGAAAAATATCGCTACGATGTGCCATTTCAACTGCATTACGGTAACAAACATACATGAATCGGATCATTATAATATAGATAAAAGTCAACATCTGGCTCGAGGTAAATGAGGACTAAAAATTGTATTAATTAAAAGCAAGTCTAAAATTTGAAACTTTTTAAAATTTTTCATAGGGTGAAATTTTTAATGACGTCACTATTCCATGCGTATTGTGTCACCATTTCTGTATGTCTTTATCCACCTAGGTGCGTTTCTCATCCCATATTGGACAATGCAACTATTTGTGGGGATGCCAATGTTTTTTCTGGAGCTGTCTTTTGGTCAGTTTGCAAGCGTTGGTCCGATTACAATCTGGAAGGTCAGCCCGCTCATGAAAGGTAAGGCTGAACATTTGTTTGTGTCTGAAAAATGCAAACCACCATCATGGATTTATGGTATATCTATTTTATAGGTAGAATCTTAGATACTAAGTTAAACCATATCTAAAAGCCATTAATGCTGAGGAAAAAAATGTTGCCAGTTTTCTATGAACTTTATTTTTTTTACTTTTATCAACTGGGGATCCCAGGATCTCCATACGCTTTGCCCAGGCTTTAGTCTTTGATGGGTCACTTCAGTGTCGTTTCATTGTCTATCAAGATAGACGAACGTCTTCTAGATACTGTTAATCAACAATTGTATTTCATAAAAGAAAATCTTTGTTAGTTAAGAAGAACCGTTGAATTAGAATAACGAGACCTGAAAAAGTGTGTCCTCTTCAATTCCACGTTTATTTGTCCACAAGATTAAATGTGCGTGTCCTACGCAGACATTAGTAGCAAGCAGATAATAAGTACAAGTAAAGACAAGATTTCTACAAATAAATTATTTGGCATGCATGGTGTTACTAACGATGAATACAACATACTCAGGTGAAAACTAGATTTACTTGGAACAAGCAATTATTTTATGGACGAAAAAGAAGAAATCAATGGACATCGTCTCAAACAGAACTTATCTTTCCCTATTTGAAAGTCTAATGATAAAAAAAAGCAACAAAAAGGAAAAGAAAAGAAAGGAGTGGTGAGCCGTTTCAGGTACCCAACCCGTCATCCATCTCTAGCCTTCAAATTTTCATCGTTGGGCGTGGACTGTCCCTGGGATTTGCCAGATTTCTCTATTGCAGGCGTCACGTCTGCTGGGCGTGTCTAAATCGTCTAACGATCTTAGTTTCTATCGGTTGTGATTCCGCATATGATCTCTGGGGGGTTCATGTGGCGAGTCCTGATCTCCTCCGGTTGTCCCAGGTTCTTGCATCAAGGGCTGCCCGTTAACATTCAAGTTTTCTAATGGAATTCTTCTCCTCAAAGAAACATTTCTGGCATTCGTGGCGCTTAGAAAGTGGTGCAAATTCGTCCACTTTCTCTGCAGTTTTTCGGGCGCTGGGGGCTTGTTATGAATTGATACCGTACATCGAGTTCGGAATAATCGCACTATCATTAATGAGAGCCATGCTGTAAGGGATCGCACCAAAAATCCTCTGATATTGAGTATCAATGGGTAATCAAGAAATAAACAAGGGATGAATTCCCCCAAAGCAAAAAGATTGGAGCTTGGGGTGAGACAAATTCCTGTGAATCAAGAAGCTATTTTTTCTTAGAAGACGTTGCTTTATTATATGTCTTGGGATAACGATGATATTTGGAGGATATTTGATGTCATATATGTACTTCTAAAATATACGATATTCACACGCTATTCAATTTTTGATCACCGCTACTCAAAATTACGGCCCAAGTTATTTAGAATCTAGATTTTTCCCCAAGTTTGGACTCGGAAACCAAAAATCATTCTTTGTTTTTGTTTCTTATGTCCAGATTCAAAAGATTTTACCAGGTCTATGAAAGCCGACTCTTCTTTCAGACCAAATTGGAATTAGGTCAAAAACATCCATAGAGAGAGGTGGGTCAAGTGTGTATGCGAGTGAGAGAGAGAGAGAGATGTCTTTGAGAGCCAAATTCATTTTCTTTTAGATCAAATTCAAAAACGTTGAAAGCTGCTTTCACTTCTATCACAAACCTTATTTCACTTTAGTCAGACTAAAATTTTATGATTTTGATTGAAATTGAAACTGTTATGGAACTTTGTATTTTTGATGGAGTATTGAAATTCTGTAATGTTGGAAACAAACATGAAAGATTGTTGCAGGATTTGAACATATCTATGATATCATTATAGTATATCATATTACATATATTATATAATATCTTACTTAACTCCTTGTGATATCATTACAGAATCTATAATATCACATATGATGTGTGCTATTGTTATTTCTGTCCCTTGTGACACAATATTCATTTTACAGGTATTTAAGCACCTCCATATTAGAGCAGAATGTGGAACAATTTGGAGTTTAGTGTCGGGTACTCTCATGCTTACATGTGGAGACCCTCATATTTATGTGTGAGGACTCATGCCTACATGTAGGGACTCTCACACTCACGTTTGTTTGAGTAGGGAAAAAATTGTCCATTTCTGTTACTCTACACGAGCGAGTCCGTCTGCCAGATGAACTTGCTAACCACTGCGCTATGGTAATCTTCCTTCTGTTTTTACTTACTCAGTCTTTCTCTCTGTCCCCTCCCTCACTCTACCCCCTCTCTCTCTCTCTCATTTTGTATCTATCTGTCTGTCTATCGATCGATCGATCTCTGCCCAACTCGTCTGCCCTTTTACACAGGGTGCAATTCTATAATGACGGATTGCCTAACTTCTTGGATGCATCCCACCCCCTGAAATGCTTGGGGCATTTTCGGAGTGAAAATAGGGTGGCAAAGAAGCTTTTTCTTCGTTTTATTGCTGATATACACAATTTATGTTCTTTCTCCTTCCTGGTTTCACTAATAGTGTTATACAGACTTTTATTTTTGACCTTTGATATTTTAACATTTTGTTATTTACACTACTTTATATCAACTTCGCCTATTCGGACATTTTATATTTAATTTTGTTGTTTTGGGGTTATGAGGTGCGAGAAAGATTTTGAAATCTAGAAGAGGTGTGAGCAGTAGTGCAGTGCTAAAAAGTGAGGGGCATAGGGCTGCCTACTTTCGGTTACTGAAGACCCCTCTCTGTCCAGGTGAATGTTGAAATTTAACTGAAACATCTGGAGTCAATCTGGGAGTCTTATGGAATGGGTACTCGGACATAAACTGGCTATTATTTTCTTATCATTCTTTTTGTAGTATATAGATAGTGAGATACCCTCCCGTTCCCACAGCACTACACCATTAGCTGGGAACCTTGAAAAGGGTTATGAACCACCAGTCTAACGAAAAGAAATTTGATTTTTCATTATGATCCCCAAATAGGTTACACGTGAATGGCTTCTTCACAAGAACATCGGCTGTGGAATTGACTCTCTTCTTAATGTTTCCCCAGGAGTACGATCTCGACATTTTTAGTGCTTGGTCCAATGTTAGTTTTTCTTTTCTCTTACTGCTCTTCATTATAAATAATCTTGTCATCTCCCTCGTTGCATTTTAAGTCATCTCCCTTGTTGCCTTTTCTGTAATTTTTAGTCTTCATTCTTAACATGTTATGTTTTAGAGTTTCCAACTTGACAATTTTAACACCAATAAACTATTTTAACTTGTTTTCTTACAGGTCTTAATCCTGTAGCATAAATAACTCTCTTCTTACAAACCATTTGATGTGAAAAGTGACCGAAAGACCTTGCTCACGTTAACTGAAAGCATTCAAAAACATTGTCTGATTTTATTGTCCCACCAAAACTCTTGAACTTTTCTGTCGTTTACAGGCGTCGGTTATTGCATGGTGATCAGTACAGCCCTCGTCACTTTGTATTACAACGTCATCATCTCTTATTGCTTCTTCTACCTCTTCGCTTCAATGACGTCAGTCCTGCCCTTCTCACACTGCAATCACACTTGGAGTTCGCCTCGTTGTTCCACAGCCACAGGTAAGGTTTCATTGGTTAATTGAAGACCAATCATCTTGGTATATTCCGAGTACGTTCTCATTGGTTGATAAAAGGACCAATCGTTTGTCTATGCTGTCGGTATGTTTCCATTCTTAATGAGGACACGAATCGACCTTCTTTATTTGCCTATAAACTACAACAGTAAACTAGAAAGCATTCGAAGAGAGCATACTTCTGCCAATGCCTTACACTAACAAGAAACTCAATTGAGATAAAATATTTTTAAAAACAAGGGAGAGAACTTTAAATTAATAAACATTGTGTTACTTCCCTTGAAATTTAAATCCAGTCTGCTCGTTTTAACCTCTTTTCCTACTGAATAATAAACAAAAATATCTCTCAATCAACAACAAATTTCAGGACACCCCCCCCCAAAAAAAAAATTGGAAAAAAAATCATTCCTTGTCTCATGACTAACCTTTCCAGTTATTTTAATTGAGATACATTTGAAACTTTTGGAGATGTCGTATGAAGAGTCAGACATACAGGAATGAATATAATACCTCCTTGAACTTCGTTGGCAGAGGTAAACAAATGTATGAGCCAATAGCCTGGCGTGTCAAACACTAGAATAATGATTGATACATTAGTACCAATTAAAAAACAAACATGGATGATTGTGTGTGCGTGTATCCAAGTAATAACCAATTATTTATCAATCAATATTCGGGCAAAGAACGAGCCCCAGCATTTCCTTATTTATTTATATTTTCCATGAAATCGATCATAGGTATTGATATTCATGACATTTGTGCGTCAAGCATCTCAAATAAAGGGTTCGCGCTAAGCTGGTAAAAGACCCGTGTAAAGCTAGTAAACCAAACCAGATGGGGGACGTAGCCCCTGTCCCATTTCAAGCTACTTAATTAGTATTTTTTGTGATCAGCCATGAATATATATGATTTATAAAAAGAACAAGACCGGTTTATTAAAAAAAAGGTAATAAGGGACAATTTTCTTTTAAAAAAAAGACAATTGAGAACAGAATACAATAAATAGCAGTGGATGCAATAGTATTTGCCTTTAATAAGGGGGAGTAGCCCCCTGCCTCAACATCGTAGGTTATGCCCACTGGACCCTCAGAACTTACCTCCCACACCTCTGTTTTGGCTTACTCAAATACTTGTGACTGCACGCTGGGGATAATTTTGTGTAACCTGCAACAAACGTTGCAAGGTCTATGAGAGCCATAATTACTTTCTTTCTGATTGAGATTGAAAAAGTTAAAAGCATCCATATAGAGAGAGGGGTACAAGAAAGGGAGATTCCCAATATTCATATTGTAATAGTAAGTGCCCTTATGCTGGCTACGGCAACAGCCGTCCTTGTCCGGGCTTCACATATCACATACAGTTTCTCCTCGTCTCAGAGTTCTCAGATTTCATTATGCGATATGTAACATAGACTTGAAGACGACAAGCATCCGAAGTGGCGTCACTCACTTCACCATACGCTATTTTACCTATAGCTGCGGAGAGGATTAGAGTTCATGCCTTTCACAAGGGCATTAGTACCAGTCTCAGTCGGAGTTTTGACTCGGCCTGCTCGGTCCATTTTCTGCACTGTAAACTGGTCGGCTACCGATTCTTCCGAATATTGATATTTCTGACCCATTTTTCATAATGTCGTAATAGAACGCCATGATGTCATAAGAACTTATTCTGATCAAATTCATTTGTAAGTTAATTTTTCTCCTGGACTCATTTTCATATCACATTTTTTTTTCAAGTTGGGATTTTTAGCTGGCCTCAAATTCCGATGACACACTTTAATGAAAGTTAGGGTCAAAAGTGAAGGGAATTTTTTTTTTTTTTTACCCTTTTGAGATGAAAAGTGAAGAGAACGTCAGAAATCAATTGCATGGCTAATGATTTTACTATAAAAAAAAAACCGGAAGAAATGGATTGTCAGTGATTGTTGGGATGTAAGGTATGTGTGGCTGAAAGAATAAGGCTTTTAGAATATCAAATACATTACAATTCATTTTACTATAGAAATGTATTTGTATTTACAATGAAATATTGCAATTTAATGAAATTCTGTAATTTTGTGAATGGTGTCAAAAATAGACGTCAAAAATTATGAAAACAACGTCGCAGGTTTTGAACAGAGTATGCATTTGTTCTATTTTATTTGAAATTCTTATTAATCCTTTTCCCTTTACAGCTTCAGTTATCAGCATTGCGAATGACAGTCTGGTCAACACGAGTTCAATCACATCTTTCGTTGAAAACAGTTGGGCAACATCGGCCACAAACTTTTCCACGACGACTTTGAAAAATACGACCATAACACCCAGTGAGAACTTCTTCTTGTAAGTTTTTTTTGTCTCTCTGACAGCGGTGGCTTCTATTGATTTTCATTTCATTCTCTGGGTAGAATTGACAAAGGTCTGCTTCGCACTACATCTGATATATTGATATATATATATATATATATATATATATATATATATATATATATATATATATATATATATATATATATATATATGTGTGTGTGTGTGTGTGTGTGTGTGAAAGAAAGAAAGAAAGAAAGAAAGAAAGAAAGAAAGAAAGAGAAAGAAAGATTAATTGAGTACCGGCGAAGATGACAGTTTTGTACCAATATCTTTGAGAGAATTTCAACCAACTCAACAACACTGTAACGACCAAGTAAGTCATTTGTGGCCATGTATATAGACAAGGACCAGAATGTACTCAATTCTGTGGGTGAGAAAATTATGTAGTGACTCTTGGAACAGGATCAATAATTCAAAGTTTAGCTTTTACTTAGATCTGATCACAGACTCTGAGAGGCAAACTCGTTAACATGGTATCCACGAAGCAATTCCATCGTGACTTTTACTGCAAACATACGTAGAGTGTGGAAAAAACATATTACCTCTATATTGTGGCGCCGTTAGGTCAGACTGCCACCCTCGTCTCAATCACTATAAAGATTGCACCCCCACTGGCCCCGGTGAGGTCTGCAGCCCTCACGCCACCCGTAGTTTTGAGGTCCACGGCTCCCACGCGTAGCTTCCGTTCTATGTGACTCAGTTGCCAGACATCGCCGATTGGTCTACTCACATTAGACTAGTCAGACCGGATGCAACTTTTGTGTATTGGTGATCGAGACTTTGTACGAGACTTTGCAGCCGATTTTCTGATTTGAGAAAACAGGCATCCCTGACATCGGTTTGATTAACGTCGATTGATATTAACGCCCGTTTGACATTTGCCTCAATTTTTATCTGTTTTGTTTTTGTTTTTTTGTTTTGTTTTTTTTTTTTTTGTTAATTCAAGTGGTTCATCATTAATGGAGTTATTATTCATATATTTTATAAATTGAAATTTTTTTAAAAATCCCAAAGTCGTATTAAGAAGTAAAAATCATATTAACATGCTAACATAATGAATTTATTTGGCAGGCACAGATTTTCGTTTACACCACCTCCTCTAGGAATGCATTCCCAGCGTGAAATCGGCACATCGTGTATTTTATTAGTGTGTTGTTTCTTCTTTGAACAGAAATTTCGTCCTGAAACAAAGTTCAGGCATTGATGATGTGGGTGAAATCCAATGGAGATTAGCGCTTTACCTTCTCCTCGCCTGGGTGATCGTCTTTTTTGTCCTCATCAAAGGAATTAAAACACTGGGAAAGGTGAGAATATAACGAACTGACGCTTTCTGATAATACCAGTTATAATGTCAAAAACTGACAGCATATCCTTATCATAATGGAAAAGTTTATATATATATATATATATATATATATATATATATATATATATATATATATATATATATATATATATATATATATAATGTCCCCAAAAGGTGTAGACAAGTTGATAATATCCTTATATACTAAGGATTGTGGCCTCCCTTGTTTAAAAAAGTAATTGATTCTTTCATTTTTAATTTATACTTTTATTGTTATTACAAATTATTTAAGCCGCCTATGAGGCGTATTTTTGCAATTGAAAATACACTAAAGCATAGAATTCATAAAAAGTCTCGAAGCTAATTCAATTGAGAAATTGTCACAGAATTCGGATATTGTTGTGAATTCTTGGAATATCTATTCTAATAATACGCTTGCCACGATCTCAATCCGTTAAGCCATGGTTGGTCAATATGTCATAAACTGAACAATCACGAAAGAGAGTTTAAACAACTCTGAAATTTGTTGTAAGAGAAACATCATTCGAGGGTAAAAAAAAATCTCTGAAATCTTTGGAGCAAGTTATGGTCTCCAATGATTGAACTCAATTTACAATTGCATTTTTTTTTTTTTTTGTTTTTCTCTCCATAGGTTGTTTACTTCACAGCCATCTTTCCGTACATAGTTCTCACTGCCTTACTCATCCGAGGTGCTACTCTTGATGGAGCATACGATGGGGTCATGTATTACCTGACACCTAAATGGGAGAAACTGGCAGATTCAACGGTGAGTTGGTACTTTTAAGCCTTGGAAAAATTAATTTTTACTGGTCGTGATTTTTCACTAGTCTTTCTTCATTTTAATTTCTGTTGCTTTTCATTGCGTCAACTTGGACCCTCCGTTTACGATCAGCACAGATAAGACACACCGGATATGCTCTTGGAATCTACTGCAATCGTTATACAGTAGACTCTCGTTGTAACAGCATTCTCAAAATTTGACTCTCGGGTGCCTAATTGCCGCCACCCCCTTCCTCTTGATCATTTTTTTTTAATATACCCCACTCTAATCAACCCCTTCCCCCTCGTTGATTGATTTTGGGGAGTCCATCTCTATTCTCTTCCCCTCATAGTTGGCGGGAGAGACGACTTCAGATTTGTCAAAATTTCCTATCTGAAGATAACTATTATGAACGATGCAAGGGAGAGAACTCAGTTAAACCAAATGTGTTCATAAATACGATTAGTTGAACCAACTCCAAGTGTATCCGCCATTTTCAGCGATTTAAAGATTGTATACCACCAAGAGACTTTCAGTTTAATTTTCTTTCGAATAAGAAATATTTTTTTGTTCTTGTCAATACTGTACGGTTTTCCCACGTACCAATCTTACCCATACCTTGGATATTTTTCTTCCTGAAATTACTTCTTATTCTCCTTTCACAGCTTAATGCCCCATTTTATTTTAGGCAGCATTATTTTAAGGGTTTTAGTTTTTGAAATAATACACTGAAACCTTCATGTTCTGTTGCTGCAAATTAATCTCCGACAATAGTTCTGCGAGGGCATATCAGTAAAAAAAAAAAAAAAAGTACCGTTAGAAACGCGTTGCATGAAATAGTGCCGTTAGAACGAGTACCTTTACAACGAGAGTTCAATGTATTACCTGAAAGCTTTGACGTTTGTTAGCGTCCTCACATTATCCATTGACCATTCGTTGACTTTGAACCTCGTGATTTTTTTCAGGTCTGGAGTGATGCAGCCACCCAAGTGTTTTTCTCTCTAAGTGTGTGCAACGGTGGGCTGATTGTGATGTCTAGTTTCAATAAATTCCATAACAATGTCCTCAGGTATGCAAATTCCATCACAATTGCCAAAGGTACGCAAAATACCAAACTTGTGTAAGCTGAATGCGCTAGTGTTCGAGATTTGACATTATCAGGAGTATCTCTTTTTTTGGGGGGGGGATTCACATTTTCTAATATTTTCGTTTACAAATTGCAAACATTAGAAGAAATCATTTCTGTTTCTATAATCGTTGTTGATTTGTTTACTGTTGCCACTAAAGTTACTATCGGTATAAAAGAAATATCAGTGAGTACAAATAGTAATGGAAATTGTGCAAACGATATCGAATTGATCATGGAAACAAATGGTTGTAAGAACTGGGTCACAGATATTCAAACCGACTAATCCATTCAAGCAAGAAGATCAGATCTGTTTGTGAGCAAGGAACAGAGCGCCTGTGAGATTATAGCGATGGATGTGTGTCAGGAGACAACCCAAGGACACCCAATCATTGTTTTTTTGCAAAAATGAAGCTTTACACGGCTGGGGTGCTAGCCCGACATCCAAGATTGACCGTGCCACAGAGCTAAACTGTCCTTTGTTCACCCATTGCGGAGGGATTCATACTTCTTCCAAGAGCAATAGTGCGAAAGTTAATGTCGGACTGCCTTGAGAACTCCAGTTCCTGGTTTTGAATTTAGAGTTGTCCTTCTCCAACTAAAGCTGGAGAACCCACTCTGCCCCTTTAGCCATAGCTGGGGGGTCCACGCCTTTCTCGAGAAGCGCTAGTACAAAGTGAATATAAACAGCACTGGCCTGAGTTTGAACTCAGGTAGCTGATTCCATTGTCTGTGCCGTTGGCGTTATTGGATGAATTAACTTTGAAACCAGTCATGTATAAAAAAAAAATAAAAATTAAAAAAAAGAACAAATACTCTGTGTATGCTTGCGTTTGTGTATTCCAGTACTCCCAGGCTTACCGTTTTGTCTAAGACTTGAAATATGGCACCAGTACTCCACTTGACCCTTCTAAAATGTTTTGTTATTTGTTTTTTGACGAAAAAAGATTGCTCTTCTTGGTTTTTATTTTGACAGGTTTGTTATTGAATCTAGACTCTCCAGAATCTAGATGTTTTAAATTTATTTCAAATGTTTCCAGTATGAAATGTCAGTGATGTCATAAATAGAATTTATTCTGAACACATTTCCTCTTTGATAGAATTTTCTTTTACATGATTTCAAAATTTGACGCTGCAGTTTTTCAATCATTGACTAAAATGGCGAGTTATCATAACCTTTGACTTCAGCAAGACATTTAGAGCACCCTTAGCAGAAACAAATGTTGGTCTAAATACAAACCATGAAAACCAATTCGCATCTGAAATTCTCAACAAAAACATGTCAACTCAACTGCAAATCCACTGAAATTTAGACAAAAGAATGATACTCAATTGTGGACCAAAGCTTTATCCTACCGAAGTCCGTAGAGAAATGATTACAGCAACCACCTTATCCCAGTTTATCAAGGATTATTGTTCTATTCGACATTCAAATTCCTCCTTCCCGCTTCTTCCCTCCTATCTAATCCTCTAAATAATAAATAATCGTGTTTTTCGAGGTTTTCTCTTTGAATTTTCACTTGTCAAGCAAAGCAAGATTTTATTTTGCAAAAATAACGATTATTCTTTTTTCTCTTTTTCTCTTTTTTGGTGTAGAGATGCCATCTTGGTCCCATGCATTGACTGTTTAACAAGTTTCTTCTCGGGTTTTGTCATTTTCATGGTTCTTGGTTTTATGGCCAAAGAGAAGAACGTTAGCGTCGATAAAGTTGTTGACGGAGGTAAGTAGAAGAAAAACTCGACCGCTACACCTTCCGAATTTTGTTCCTACAATCTCCTTTGATCATTGATGATGTTAACGCGACGTTTCAACCGATCCATTTAGCCATCGTCAGGTACATAATCTACTGCCAATCCTCTATCATAATAAACAGTGTCCCTTTTCTGTTTCTCTGTCAGTGCCCATGGATTCTTCTGTTTGATTGGAATATTTATGGTTATAAAAAAATCTCCTTCCCACCATCTCGAACAATGGATTCTTTCACTGACATAGTATCAATAGTTTCTTTCCTAGAAAAGTGATCACATGGAAATTATGTGAATGTTTCCATGGGGATTGACTATTTAATTGATAACAACATGCATAGTGATATTCCTTCCTGGGTCATGAGAGTTATTTCTTATTACTTATGCGTAGAAAGTATAGAAAATGGTTATCATACCCTTCAAACTTTGCTTTTATGACCAAGATAGTGATATTCATATGAATTTTTTCCCCACTTTATGGGAATTAATATGTGCAAATTTGTCCGTTATTAGAAAATAATCAGTTAGAAAATAACACTTATTACACGGGAATAATAAAAAGTGAAAATATATCGCACAGTATAATAAACTGGAAGAAGAGAGAAGGTTTCCCTATTTTTCTTAGGCTATATACCTGAATCTGGCTGAATGTTGTATCGATCAGCTGGAATGTTGTGTTGACAACTTTAAAGATGCTAAGGAGAGATCCAAAAGTTCGGACAAAGTTTGGAATGTTAATGATTCTCCTCAAGTTATGGACAAATATAACCACTTTTTTTTCTTTTTTTTTTTTTGATAAATGATTTTGATGTTCATTGAAAATCACTGATCGCTGTGACCCAGGAATGCTTCCCCCGATTCGGTGGGCCGTGGTTCGATCTACCACAGAGTCATACAATAGACATTTAAAAGGATGCTCCTATGCATTTAGCACACAGATTGATAAGATTGAGAAACCTCTCCTCGAGGCTTAGGAGGTTGCAACCAAATCACGTTGGAAACACCGGTTCTGGTAAGTTCACCGATGTTAAGCAATGCCGTGGCTAGTCAGTACCTAGGTGGGAGACTGTTGAGGAATACCAGGTGCTGGAAGCCGGAAGTGTTTCCTACTAACAACTGTTCACGTGTACCTAACCCCACAAATCCATCGATGAATGTATAAGCGGAGAATGATTGTATACTATGATACGCCGAATCGGCAAAATTACCTAATTGGCGAAATATCAACTTTTTTCTGTAAAAAAAAACAAAAGAAAAAACAAATATGCTGTTCTAATTCAATCAAAAAGTTTATACAATTAAAACTGGGGGATTCATGTCTTTACCAAGGGCATCAGTGCGAAGTGAACGCGAACTATCACCGCTGGAGTTTGAACCCGTCCTGCCGATCCTATTCTCGTAGCCGTTAACCACTCAGACATTCGTACGTCCATTCGGATAATATCAATATCCAACGGTAGACCAACCATGTTCAGAGACCTTTACAAACAAAAAGAGTCATATTGAAAAATCAAATTAACTAGATATGCATGTTATTTTATTTGAATTGTATATTACTTTATTTTTCTATTTCGGATAGCTTGTTAGTGCCCTTGTGCTGGCTGCAGCATCAGTCGTCCCTGCCCGGGCTTCCCATCTCACATTTTTTTTGTCTCGGCTTGCGAATAATGCAGACTTAGCGGCAACATGTACCTGAAGTGTCGTCACTGATTTCATTCCTATTTCAGGTCCCGGATTAGCGTTCGTTGCTTACCCAGAAGCCATTGCGAAAATGCCGGCGCCAGTTGTCTGGGCAATTCTATTCTTCTTCATGATGATCATCATTGGATTCAGTTCTCAAGTAAGTGGGAATATCGAGGAAATTCAGCAGCTAAATCGATGCTAACTCTAATCTGTGATTAGGTTGGTGAGTTAGGGAGAGTTCACTTATAGGTCAGGTAGATGCGTGACGAAGAGTATAGGAGTTGAGGGTTGATGAAAACCGTATGAAAAGCATTGCAGCTGACGAAAACGTCAGCACACGAGTCTGCTGGGGAAAAAAGACTGTGAGTTGGACGCAGCGAAAACCGATGGGTTAGATTTTCTTCTATTCCGAACCCTGACTAACCAGAGCGATTGTGCACTAGATTCTACTTAAAGTAAGAAAACACTTCCCTTAGCTTTGAGCCTACGTAGTTGAGAGTTCATCACAACCTTATGGCTGAGATGGATTTCTTGGATTTTCGATTTAGCGGCATGCACCTCTTTCCCCCTCCCAAGTCTTTACCAAATGGATTTATCATCGATCAAGTTTAACAGGAAATGCAGGGCTGTGGTCGTAGTGTGTGTGTGTACGTGCACATCCACGTGAGTGTGTGTGTGTGTGTGTGTGTGTGTGTGTGTGTGTGTGTAAACCATGAGATAGAGTTCCGGAGTATGTTCTATTTACAAATATGATTAGTATGCGAAATAACGGTAAATGTACAATTTTTATCAATAATTTGTTCTGGTGTCTTAACGTATGATTATTTTATTTGATGGGTGGGCTTTAAATGATTATGCATACCATACAGATTAGCTGAATATGAAAAAAATAATAGCCGATTCTAGCCATTTTAATGACAGCTCTAGCTATGAATAACAAACCATACTTGGTAAGACTGGATTTAGCGCCTTTACACTTTATCATTGATATTGAATGAGGTTTTCTGTGATTGTCTATTTCAGTTCTCTTTAATGGAAACAGTAATCTCAGCGTTGAGTGATGAATGGGAGTCGTTCATACGAAAGAACTGGAAAAATTCACTCATCTTCCGTATAATCATGTGTCTGTGTTTCTTCATCCTAGGCATTCCAATGACCACGCAGGTGAGTATTCCATTATTTCGTTATTTGTAAGAGAAATATGATTGTACACAATAATATTTTAATTCTGTGACAATTTTTCAAGTGAACTAGCTCCACACCTCTTTGCATTCTAAGCTTTTACGTAATTGCAATCGCAAAATTATTTTTTAAATTACTGTCATTTTTTTACAGCAAGGGTAAACTAGTTTTATTCTAAATTGCATCATGTTTCAAATAAAATACTTTTGTCTTACCTAAGAAAGAAAAAAAAAGCGCTAAAAGTATTTTTTAAACATTTACTTTTTGCTATTATATGTCGACTGATGCCCGACTGACTAACGTCTGATTGCAGATACGCTAGAGATCCCCATAACGGCTCAATAAAAAAATCAAACTTAGAAAAATTATATTGTACCATATTGCATTTTTATAGTCTCATTAGCATATCAGATATCCAAGATGAAATGATGTCCTGCAAGGTCTTTTGTTTCTGTGTATTTTGTTGACCAAGATCTGAAATAATACAGGGCATCATGCCCCCTAATCTCACCCCACTAAGCAAGCCTATGGCCATATCAATGAAGAAAAGGTATGTCATCAATTTAGAAGACAGGTTAGTTTAGTCATGTGTATGTACAATATGGAGGTTCAGGTAATTTTAAATGTGACGTGGCATCTCATGTTGTGCCCTTCTCGTCCAATTCGAGTTCAATACTCCCAGACCGTAACCTGGACGCAAGTCGATGTAAGGCTTCATTTACGAACGTGGATTTTGATTACGACTCTTGGCAAAGTTGGTGCTGCAATAACCGTCTTATCTGATAAATCTGGGTATACATCAGCTCTTTTAAAAGACGACTGGAAGTTGTCGCTCCAACGGTTCTGGCAATAATGAACTAAAAACTTGATCTTTTAGACACATTTTTGGTTGTTTCCGGTTCGAGGCGAATAAGTTGATTTTAGCAGGTGTAAATTGACGTCAAATCGGCCATGCGTATTTGCAACCTTACAACCCCGACTCCAAATAGAATAATTAACCAACGTTAATAAACCAGAAATCATTTTAGTCCCATGACAAGCCTTGAAACAAAAGGAAAAAGACCATGGTCTGATGAGTCGATTTTAGGGCTCACCTGGCTATAAGACAGAAACAGCAGAAGGGTCTTCGTCAGTCAACCACCGATGTGATGCCGAACTGTCAGACCATTTTCTGTTCAGTTTAGCTCCACTATTAGCAGGGCACTCGCCACATGAAACTAGAAATATCATCCGAATGATTAGCTAGTCCCGGTGACAATAACACAAGCGCGCGTTCTCGACTGATTCAATTCTCCACCTGTCATTCAACAACATTAACACTAAGACTGACTTATCAAACGAGGGCAGATTAGAATAAATCATGTGTAAATGATCATTTTTGTAGACATGTATGTGTTCCAAAGATTTTGAACATTCATTAATTCCTTATTTATTTCATATTTATTTTTTAACTATAGGCAGGAATGTATATTCTAAACTTGGTGGATACATCAGTCAGTAGCTTCTCAATGTTGTTTGCTGGTATCTTTGAAGTCGTTGCTGTCAATTATGTATATGGTAAGTATTCGTGATTTCATTTGATCAGCGTTTCCATAGGCAAACGGGAGCTCTTTCTATAAAGGGGACAAAAGGTTTAATATGTCTGAGATTTTTGAAAGTTTTGCTCGAATTACACTGATTCGTCCGAACTTTAACATGATTTGTGCGAATGGGGGGGCGCCTATGAGTGTTTCTCACTCTTTCTCGCCAGGTGACTCACCTGGCTTTTGGTATGACACCATGACCCAGGGAGGATCATAGCTGGCAATCTTTTGAAACTAAAGGAATGATGATAAAAATCACAACGAATCTCATTTTAATTTTCTTTTCCGTTTACTCATTGTAAACAAGTTTTCAAACTTATACATCTCTGAGTTTATATTCTTTACACGAACAATTTTTATGTGAGAATTTTTTACAATCTTTATTCTTGCTAATAACACAAAGATTATTACATGTTTTGTTGCTTCGTTGTCAAAAGTTCGCAAGAGTCGCTAAACCGAGAGAAAACAAAAAAAAAGTCAAAATTTCATAAAGACTGATCAAATTTGTCAGGTACACATTGAAAATGGTTTGGCATGATGACTGTCAATAAATAATGTATTCGAAAGTCTCTGCGGTCCGCCTGGAAAACGTGGTGTGACCAACCAGTGGGCCATGTCCCACTCGATGGGAAACCTCATGTCAGATGCCACATTGGATTAAATTTGTCAAATAACATGGAACACCAATTCGATTTGGGTCATCGTAAAAATGACTAAGAGGGTTAATTTTTGTGCCTCTTTGATTTTACGCCGAATTCCTGCAAGAACTAACAACAGTCGTCAGGAATCAAGACTGGGATTAAAATTACTGGACAGAATTAGCCAAGGAAAGATAACCTGTCATCTTACAAAAACATTTTAGATTAATAAAATCTCAACTGTCGGCGATCCCTATAACATTTTCTCGCTCTAAGTTGGCTTGTCCTTCGGACATTGTTCGAGGGGGCGGCAAACACTTATGAATCGAAAATCTTGAAAAGATCTGTAGCTTTCTATAAAAATGTTCATGATTCTGGAGAATGTATTCGGGGGGGGTTGAAACATGCAAAGATAGGGCATGCAGTGCATACTAAATGGAAGAAAAGTCTGGAATGTTCAAAAAAGGAACCTAAAATCCAACCAAGTTTGTTTGTCCAAACAATATCTCCAAAAGTTCGCACTGAGTTTCAGTGACATTTTGTGGAAGTGTGGTTGGGGGGGGGGGGTTGAAAGTTGTAACCTTACAGAGTCAGTATGAAAAATGACAGCTAAAGAGCAGTTTAAGTTCTCTCTAGTCCCTTCATTCACAATTGACATGCGGACATATCTTTTTGTCTCCCCCCCTCCATAGAATATGTATCGTTTTGTGCCCTCATCCCCTGGACGTCCATGGTGAGAAAGGAACTCACTATCAACAGCTTTCAAGATGATGTTGTTAACAATCAGTGTGTGCTTTTGAGTTCAGTGTCTATCATTTTTCTCTTCTTACCAGGCTATACAAATTTTGCATCTGATATTTCAATGATGTTGGGGAAGAAGCCATCAATTTACTGGAGAGTCTGCTGGTGCGTCATAACCCCTCTCCTTCTATCAGTAAGTATTTCTCATTGCCCCTCTCTTTTTATCGGTAAGTATTTCTTATTGCCCCTCTCTTTTTATCAGAAAGTATTTCCCCTTGCCCCTCTCCTTCTATCAGTAAGTATTTCTCATTGCCCCTCTCCTTTTATCAGAAAGTATTTCTCCTTGCCCCTCTCTTTTTATCAGTAAATATTTCTCCTTGCCTCTCTTTGTATGTATGTATTTCAAACATCAAACTTATAAAATTGAATCAATAGATCTCAACACGCAAACGCATTCACACACACACACACACACACACACACATACACACACACACACACACACACACACATCTACATACATATATATATAGAGAGAGAGAGAGAAAGAGAGAAGGGGAGATAGAGAAATAGTGAGATTAAATGAGGAAACATGGTCCACAATAATGGTTAACTTTTATTCAAGATATATTGGGTATTTTTTTCAAATATTTTTCAAAATGTTTTATTTCATTTTGTATTGTTTACAAGCATTTTCTTCAGTGTTCAGATTCTTTGAAAAGATTTCGTTTTTCAGAGTTTTGGATCAGGAGTACTCAACTTGTATTACATAAGTTTCCTCTTTGGGGTTAAAAAATTCATTGGGGGGGTGTTACGTTCACTAATTGAATATTCTGACCTAAACACAATATTTCTTTTTCTTATATTACAGGCTGTGGTTATCTTTAAGGCTATCCAGTACAAACCACTTCAGTACAAAGACTATTCATACCCTGTTTGGGGACAAGCTTTAGGATTCCTCATTATACTTTTCCCGATTCTGGCATTTCCCGTGAATTTTCTCTACCAATATTGTCGGACAGGAGGATTAGCGGTCAGTAAACAATCTTTTCATTTTACTCCTTTTTATTCCTTAATCAATTCACTGTGGCCGTCAAAAAGTGACAGCTATAATTCAATAGTTCTGCAATTAAATTGAACTTATAGAATATCGAAAGTGCTCAGCATTTTCTTCTTTATGACCAGTATTTTCTGAATGTTAAACTAATCTAAAGGTAAGATTAAGTAAAGATACGATTTATCAAGTTTAACGTAACATAAAATTCTATTTCTACTAAATTACGTCACCGATGACACGAGTGACAAATGCATGTTGCTAATTATTATATATGTGGACAGATATTTCACCTCTGCTAACGAACTTGGAAAAGGTTTATGTATTTACTTGTTTCCGTCTGTCAGTTTGCTCTCAGTTCAGAGTTAAAGTTTTGCTGGTTTGCAATGGTCATAAAACACCACTACCATTCATAACTGCATTGGGGATTATGCCTTTCGAAGTATTGCTATTAGTTCATCGACACTGCAACATGTCCAGGAAGTGCTGGTTCATCTGTTAGCTAAGAAACTTAGTGTTGCTTGAAAGTGTCCAGTGAAACATCAGATATAGTTCTTATATTAGATGATGAACACTTGAAAAGTTTATGTCCTCCAAAGGCTTGACTATATTTCCAAAGGTTTTTCGCATTTGAGTTGTATTTTTTTGTTTTCAAGTGTTGTTATATAACTCTGTCTGTTTGTTCACTCAATATCTGCAAAAGTTCTCGATAAATTTCAATGAAATGTACAACGAAACAATTGATCAAATTTGGGGAAGGGATCCAGAAATTTGCTTCCAATTGAGAGATAGTTTTATCATTCTACAGGAAAAGTGATGAAAAGGGAACAGCAGATAGTAGAAATGCTAGATTTGAATTTTAAGGGATGTAAATCAATATTTTTATATTCAAAAGTTGTCTCCCTTGTATTTCAATATTTCATTTTTATTCAGTTTATAGCTACTGAATGTTGTTGGCAGGGGTATGAACCCTCTGAGTGTGCTCTATCTCTAACATTTCCCAAACAAATATCTTTACCTTTGTTGTTTTTATCAAAATGTATCTGCCAGTGGTTCTCTCCAATCTTCCTGATCCGTGCGAGATCTGTCCAAGAAGTCCACTTTGAATATCTCGAGAATTGGTTGTGCGGCCTTGATGTAACTTGCAAACCAATCAGAGTTGAGCTCACTACCTATGCTTAAACAAACATTCTCTGAGGATAGCCATGAATAAAAACTGATAAACATTATCATCAATTTTTTTAAATCTTAAATCGCCATATTTTTGCTTGAAAGAAAACTTTACAAAACTTGATATGAAAATTATCTTCTTTTTTGATTGTATGCACGGAATATATTGTTTTGTTTGTTTGTTTCTTTGAAGGTATTAAAAAAGAATATCCGTCCATCACCAGAATGGGGCCCATCTTTACCTGAAAATCGAACTGGCCGTTATGCTATACAAGACATATTGGAAAATGGAGATGTAACAAGCAAAGAATATGACAATCCAAAGAAACATCCCAAAATGGGTGTGGCCAATATTGGATTTGAATTCGACCACAAAGGAAATCCTCCAATCCACAGAGAACAGGGCAACAACACTCCATTGTAATACAAGGGAGACAAAAGAAGCTGGGGACAAATCTGCATTCTTTTTTCACCATTAGACGTTTTTGTCTAATTCATTTCATTTTCACTGTTGGTACAGTAAGGACTTCACAACATATCAATTTCATGATTTTTCACAGCATCAGTAAGGTCATATTATGAATTAGTCACAATAGGGATAGTGCCTGGGGCCTATGGGATAATTCGGGCCAATGAAAGGCTTGGGCAGACTTGAAGTATATTTCAAGCCATTTAAGAAATTTAGATACCCGAATTTTATCAGTGCCCAAGACCTCAAACATCTTACACTGGCCCTGGGCATGGATGTACTAGTTTTGTAAGAAAGGCAAAGACAGCATCCGTGGGTAAAGACAGCATCCTGGGGGGTAAGATTATAAATTAACAGACCTTCCAGGCCAGAGGAAATTTTGCACCCTTTCACACCTGGAGGTGCAGAGGACGACTGCCCCCCGCTCGCTATGCCACTTTGACTTAGAGGCAACAAGCATTTGAAGGGGCAGCACTCACTTCATCATGCACCATTTCACCCTGAGCTAGGGGAGAGATGGATTCATACCTCTCCTATTAGTGCGAAGTGGACATGAAACGTCCCAGCCATCTTCCATGCCATTACCCACTCAGCCAACCCACATCTCCTGCGATGAAAATAAAGAACATTAAAAAACATTGTTCAAGAAGAAGAGCTTGAAAAACTCAATAAAAATGAAGGAGGATTAACTTTTGGCATTAACCTTCCAATCACAGATGATGGCCCAGAAAAGTTTTGGTTCGAAGTTTCCTAAGAAAGAGTTGATAAAAAAGATTGATTTCTCACATTGTCTTCTTTGATGTTGGATCTCCTTTTGTTGACCAACTCTTCAACTACAACTGAGAGAATAGTTTCTTTATTGAACAACATTCAAGTAAGAAAAATCCTGCCTCTGAACAAATCAAAACCTAACTACACTTGAAAGGACAGATAGTATGAAATGGAGTTAAAGTTAAAAAATGGAGGAAGTAAGTCTTCAATTAAAAGGGTATTTCATTTGTATTTTTAGAAATGTGTTCACATTATTAGCAGTGATGTCTGTCACTGTCTGATTGACAAATTGATATAGCAAACGTGCCACACCATCTCCATGAAGCATTCCCTTCAATTCTTGCTGTGAATATGATGTCACTTCAGTGACATTTTATCATTATGTAATCAGAACATGGAATTCAATTTTACTATGTTTTTGACAAACTCACGTCAAGTGCATCATTGAAATTTTATCTTACTACAATATTAATGTTAAATGAAAGTTCTTTCAGAGGAAAGGGCTTTTAAAGGTGGGAGCTTTGGAAGGGATCAGCTTCTAGGGAAAGGAGATTTCAAAGGTACTAACTATTGAACTAGCTCATCTATAGTCTGACTTTCAGGCTTGTTTAATTGAATTCTCAATGAATGTGATCTACTGATATCATAATTACCATATCAGTTGATGTATAACTATACACTCTGGATTTGGTATGTTTCCAGGCTGTGGTATTGGTACATTTGATTAATTTCTTTTGGCAGCCATGCCAGGGGGCCACAAGGGATCACAGATTCCATGAAGGTGTTGATGGTCCAAAAAGTTTGACGATGATTGTTCTAGACAATTCGTCCATTTCTGTTGCTATTATCACCTTGCTTAATTTGATATGGCTGTTATGATTATTAACAGCTATGACTAAAGCTCTGCAATATTATTGGTTTTACTAGATGCCCTTCACTGACTGACATACCAAAATGTTAGTCAGGTCCATTGTTCAGTGTTGCCAATTTAGATGTTTTTCATCTAGATGTTTTTCGTTGAATCTAGTTGTCAGAAATTGTAATCAAGATCAGTGGTTCGGGAACTTACTTTGTCGCAAAACCTTTTCCAAAAATCATAGAACCCATACCTATATTTTACAGGTAACCTCTACCACCCTAGATTTAATAAAGCATTAAATGAAATAAACATTTTTTGAGAGAGAGAGAGTTAAACATCAAAATAAAAAACAACTCAGTCTTCGTATCACTCAACTTATTTCGAAAATACAATTTTTTCATAAAACAAATTTTAGTTAATCTAATTAAATCTTGCGGAACCTCAAAATTTATTGGCAGAATCCAGGGGTTCCACAAAACACACTTTGAGAAACATTAATCTACAATATCTTTAATAAAATAAGTAATATTTGAAAAACAACAAATGTTTGAGATTAAAGTCACATTCATTAATATGTGATGTATTTCCTAGAATTTAGAAATATATATCTGGAGAATCTAGCTGCTTTTAGTCACAATTTTTGAAAATAAATTCGGCAACACTGCCCTCGCTAGATCTTCACACAAGAAAAAAAGATCTATGGTCTGACTTTTAGGTTTGTTTTTTTTTTAAGCCATTGTATCTGAGATCTTCTAAGAGTAAAGTAGAATAACTTTCATAATTTGGGATAAAAATAAAATCGAATTAATAATCAACTTCCAATATATCACCCTTCAATCTCACCTGATAGAGCATCTTGCAATTCATAGTTCAACACTTCAAGTCAATAATGTAACAGTCAATTGCAAGGGGAACCACTGGTAACCCTCCTCTACCAGACCCTCATCATTAATTGTATAGTGTGAGAAATATCATACTATTTGTTGTGTTGAAATTTGGGGTACTTCAAGTCTTTGCAAGTACAGTACTGTTTTTTTATATGCGCACATCCATAGCAGTGATAACTGTCACTGATTGATTGACAATCTGACAAATTGACAAAGCAAATGCCTCATGCCATCTCTACAAAGCATTCCCTCCCACTCCTTCTATGAAAGAAGTACTCATAACTGATGTTACTTAAGTGATATTTTATTATGATTAATAGGCCTTTGTATCAATATAAACTGTATCATATCAAAGTATTACATTTAACCATCTAATTCATGTTTAATATTTGTTTAATTCAAGTTTCTAAAAACGCCTAATACTTTGAAGATACCAGATGTACATAATTAGTAGGTCAGAAGTGTATTACGGAATTATTCTTGTGACCTCTGTTAATCCAGCAACAAAAGATAATCTGGCATGGTTCTGGAACAAAGAGTGACAAAAAACCGGTGGTCTACCTGTATATATTCTATTCATTCAATAGGTAACATTTATTTCTATTATTATTCGGACTATTCTCATCTTGGTTGTTTTTCATACAACGTTTCGGCCGTTGTACTCTACGGCCTTCATCAGGTATCATTTGGTAGGTGTGGGGAAATAACGAACCGAACCCTTTATTCAACCGACGGGTGTATATAGACCGCACTCCCCTCTTAGCATTAGTAGTATTATTATTGTCTCACACTAGGATTGAACCTAGAACCATTCGATTACTTGCTGTAATTCTGTCTGATTCTGTAACCACTATGCTATGTGTCCATGTGGATGATACCTGATGAAGGCCGTAGAGTACAATGGCCGAAACGTTGTATGAAAAACAACCAAGATGAGGATAGTCCGAATAATAATAGAAATAATAATATCTCATCTCAAAAATTCAGAGAAAGATAACATTCAGTTGATAAAGTCTTTCCATTTTTTTTTCCCACCCGTTTTTTATTTTTAAGAATCAGGGATTCGTACCTTTTTTTTTTTTCCCTATCATTTCATTATTTATAGTCAAAGAAAGTGGATCTATTTTTCTTCTTCAAAATATTTGCTGTATAACTTATCTATTTTAAATCCATACTTCATCTTTTTTTTAATTCAGAAATATGTACAACAAAACATTCATTTTGATAATAAAGAATCCAAAAGAAAAAATGCATTTGTTTTCACTTAAAGAACATTGGGAAGCAATGGCATAATCTTGAAAATGACAAAGATAATTTTCCTTCCCTTTTCTTTGCAATCCAGTGCAGAGCACTGTAGGGTCATTGTGGCAACACAGATCATTTCATCATAGGTGTGTCAAGAGCGAGATCCCTCTTCAGGATGGTTTGACATCAAAATTGTCCATCTCCTAGCCTGGATGCCAACAATAGCTAAGAGCTGAGTCTGCCCAGTCTACCCATATCTGAATGGGGGAGATGGATTTATGCCTTTCCAAGGGAGCATTAGAGCCATGTGAACACGAATTGTCCCAGCTAGACCCTGGCACCCGATCTGAGGGGAGATTGAAAAGAGAGAGGTAGGAACCAGAAAGGATCATATGGATACTCTTTTAGTCATGCCCACGACATTTAGACTGCCTTCTTCTGACCATATCTGGAGAGAGAGAAAGGTGTAGATAACCCTCCCAGGGAGGAAGTCAGAATAATAGATAGAAAATTCCAATGGAAAGTGAGAGAATTCAAAGAATCAGCACACATTAATTTCTCAGCTTAATGCTCAAGTCAGATCAGTGTGGATTTAAATGCCAAATGGCTGTCATTGCTCAACTTGGACAAAATATGGAATTCTCTGCAGACAAAAAAAATGAATTGAAAACATTGTGGGAATAACTAATACGGTAATTCCAAAAGAAGAAATTTTCAAAAATTTTGAACTTATTAAAAAAGCAATATGACATCACAAGTGGGAAATTCGACACCTGACTTCACTGTAGCTTGATTCATAGACGAGAGATGAGGCCAATTTTCAAGGCATTCAAATCATTCTGACTACAGTAAAACCTTGATTATCTTAGAGTAACCTTTTAGATTCATAAAACTAGAATTACTTCACTCATAAGGGAAGACAAAACAAATCCCAATAGAAAGTATTCATTGTCACTGCCATTTTTCTAATACACTATAAGAAAATTTGTTTTTCTTGTTAGTAAACACTCTAATTAGGAGATAACATCATGAGGAACGCGTTTGTGATGTAAGGGAAGAAATCTTGGGCTTCTTTTGTATATCACATTATGTATACGCACATATTCCAAAATCTCCCCAAAATCTATAATCCTAAACACTTCTGGTCCCAGGCAGTTCAGATAAGGGTCACACAATCTATGTAACAAAAAGAATGAGTTGGAAAAAAAATAATGATTTTAATGTCAATGTTATAGACAACATCCACCCACTTGAAATCCCCCCACCCTGAAAAAAAATAGATTTTGAGTGGATTTTATTTCCAACATTTATCCTGGGATCCACAAACGAGAGGAAGATGATTCTGAACACTCCCTCAATATGTTCCAGGTAGCAGCATTTAGGTTTAAATATTCAAAACCTTCACCTGGTAACAGACCAGTTATATCAAAGATAATGTGCCTGATCAGTATCATCATCATCAGCCATTGTTGGACCCTCCCCAAGATCTACCAATTCTCTTGAGCATGATTCTCTCCTTTACAGATTATATAGTTCCTAGTTTGAGAGTCAATCTCATGATTAAGTTTCATACTTCAGCTCCACAGGTGACTATTAGGAGGATACATTCTTCCTGAAAGACCTTCAGGTCTTAAAAGGTGAAAACTACTCTACAAAAGATAAATGCCAAGATTTTTCCACAAAAGGGATTAAACCATTTCATATAAGATTGTCACAAGTGAAATACCATGTTCTGAATGGTAAGATGAAGCATGATATGAACAATAGAAACGGGTAAATGTTTAATCAAAATGCAACTTATTTGAAGCAATGACCTTTTTCCAATGATCCTCTAATGATAATACATCATCTCTATAAAATTCTTTAGGTTTAGTGGACACAAATTCAGTAAAAGAGCAAATCATGGCTTCCCCATCATTGGACATTTTATTACAGGCATGAAGTTCATGATGTTTGTAAAGATGATAATCTACAGGAGAAAGAGAGTAACCTGGATGCAGTAAGATTTCATACCCCAATTCTCTAAGCTTAGATAGTCAGCAGAAAGGTGTGGGATCAAACACTTTCATCAAGCATTTTATTAAGTTTGTGTAGGACCTATCTTTACAATTTTTTAATCTTTCAAATTGCCTTGAGATGACATGTTATGGTTGATGTTGAAGCGCTAGAATCTCCCAAAAATGCTTGTGGGTCATTAGCAGCTGCTGCCTATAATTCTTCATCATTAATAGGTTGGGCCTCCTTCAAGATTTATTAATGGCATCCATATTTCCAGATCCAAAACCTATTGAAACAATGCTGAAGAGTTCACACTGTTCTAGTGTTCACTGCAATTGCTTTGCTGACTTAATCAGTAGCTTGAGCAGCATTTTATCTTAATTAAAATTTATTTCCTGGGTAGACATTCTTGCTGTTAACAGCTCAAAGATCTCCAAAAACAAATTATACCTCTCCTCACATTAAATCTACATGAAAATGTAATTCCATTCGTAAAACTTCCACCTTTGGAATTATTTTCTGTGGTGAAAAAAAAAGACATTTCATGTGTAACAACCTAATACTTGCCTGTTTGAAATGTATTTGTTACAGTAGGATTGTGAAACTAGTGATTTCATGTAATCCCTAGGGATTTTGTGAAATCCCTACTTTCCCAATCAGAGTAGAAATAGTTAACAAGTCAACAGTAATGAGTTAGTTTCTCGCAGGGTGCCCCACTACTGTGGCCTTGTGTCAAACTAAACCAAACGTTATAAATACTGAGGCAAAATGTACTGATATTTACTTTGTTTAGCTTAATTTGATACAAGGCCACAGTAGTAAAGCGCTCAGTAAGGATCAAACTCAGTAGTACTGTTAGTATCACAGGCTTGTTAACCATTACTTCACTGATTGTGAAACTAGGGCAGTGATGATGAACCTTTTTGTTGGCAAAATTTCAATTTTTTTCCAATAATTCTGTTATCAGAAGGTCACTTACACGTATACATGGATTTGAGGGTTAGGTATATGCTTAGAGATAAGTGGTTGATTTTCCTAATATTTTTATAAAACTAAGAGTTTAGTAAAATATAATTTGAAATTGAAAATACTATTATAAATTACAATTTTTTTTAAAAGTTGTTCCATTGTGACTCTTGAAAACCGGCAGCGTATCACTGCTAACGCGTGTCAAAGGTTCGGCATCACTGGAATAGGAAATTCACAAAATTACCGAAAGTGGGTATCTAATGCGACCACTATTTACACAATCTTTCAATAACATCTTAATCAAAACGACAAACATGAAATTAACAGACAAAAGAAATCAGGGAGCATTAAACATTGCTTCATTTCAAAAGCTCAGTATCAAAAATAAGAGTGGTAGTCGAATGAAAACAAACAAGAAAGAAACGGTGAATATTTTTAACAAAAACTGTTTTAAACCCAATTGCTGTCAATATCTCTCGACAAAAACTGCTTTTATTTTTACTTACATACATACAACTACACACACATGCAGACATGAACATACACACCATTTTCAAATGAGGGTCAGACATCAGCAGTCAAACAATACAGCTCTCCTATGTCACCAGGAGGAGGTTAGTAACAAAGTAGTGACATAATGAAGGAGTGACAGCTCTCAAAGAAGTGACACTGCTATTACCGTAACAAAGGAGTGACATAAATATTACCGTGACAATGTCTCTAAAAATCCATTTATTTCACTGCTTCAGAAGTTTTTCCTCAACATGAAATGAATCATCAATAAACTCAATGCTTCCAAAGTGCATAGCACTTATTCAAAATCATAAATAGTGCTCACGCAGTCAGTTGAATCAGTTACAGTTGGAGCTCTCGAACTTTTCCAGTCAGACATTCATAACCCTAAACCCTAATCCCAACTATTGTCACTTCTTTTATATGGTATTGTCGTCACTCCTCTGATATGGTATTTATGTCACTCTTTGATACAGTATTTTGGTCACTCCTTTGAACAAGTCCGCTCCAGCAGGTTTAATCAATATGAATAATTGAATTATGAAGGGAACTGGACAATGGTCAAGAGTTTTCAAAGTCTCTGAATACACGATAAACAAAAAATTTGTACATAAAATTATTCTTGAAATTTTTTCATTACAAATTTTGATCAATTTTTAATGAGCTGATATTTCTTTTTTTTTTCTTAATTGGAATAGAAAAATTTGCTTTTTAAAAACTGGATATTTAATGGAGATGATGCTGGAAGGAGCCAATATATACATCCACCATTTAGTTCAAAGTGAAAGCATTGCAGAGATAATCATCAACACTGGCATGTCACACCCGAGGTTGCCAGATAGGGGCTACGAGTCTAGATAATCCAAGCTTTATCTCTGGGACTTACCCAACGGGGGTGTTAGAATAGCATTGATAAAAACTAGTTTGATTTCAAAAGTCAACACCAATCAAATATCTGTGTTGGGTAAATCTAAGAGATAAATCTCGGATTATTTCCCCCTGTAACCCAATCTGGCAAGTGAGTCGTAAAACATCTCAGTCTTCTTTCTTTTGTTTTTCATCCTTTTCTTTGACCTCTTCGTCTTCGTATGACATTCCAAATTCATTCACTCGGCTCTTGTCAACAGGGTACAGCCTAGAAGAATAGAGAAAACAAAATGACCATCAAAGGTCGACTCTTTTCTAATAATATTTATTAAAGTCTACTGAAGTTACAAAAAAATATTGGGTCTAAACAAAAATAAACAAAAAAGAAACAGTTAATACCAATGATGATAATTGATTGAATTTTGGAGCTGATCAAGGAATTTTTTTTTGTAACAGTTAATGACCAAGTTACTCAGTGTAAGGGAAATAATCAAGTGTTGAAATGAACAAGTTCAAAGGGACGACTCCAATGAATTATTATAAGCTTTTGTCACAGCATCTTCAGGTATTTGTAAACCAATTGTTCACTTTTTAGTGACAGTAGTGTTGGCAGAGGTATGCACTCTCTGAGTGCTCTCTAGTCATATCCTGTACTCTAGAATCAGAAAATTTAGACAAAAATAAAAGTGAACAATTTTATGTTTATGGCCTTGTACTATCCTGAAGATACATTGAGTGGTTCCCCAGTTACAATGTCACACACAGACAGATATTTGGTGAATTATAGTAGGATCATCATTTACTGTGGAAGTAAGTTTGGCTCAAGAACTTACCATCTCTGGTATGAATATATCAGAAATACAACATCATCTCTGAAGCAGGCAAGTCTGTGAGCTGTTGGCATGGTAATAATGAAGGCAAAAACATCATCAATAAAAGTGTTGAAAGCCTACAAAAAGAGAAAAAGAAATAAACTCATCTCAGTTGGAGATATTTAGAAACTTCCACAAGTAGCCACGTGTTATAAGTGCTCAACAAACCATTTTTTTCAGATTGATATCTTTTTTTTTTTATAATGCAGTATTCAAGCTTCAATATGAAATAAAAACTGAGGACTGTAGTTCTAAAAATAATGAAAATATCAACTTTTTAAAAATGATTTGTCAGGCACTCATAATATGTAACCACTTATAAATTATTCACAAGTTGAATATGAATCTAATCAAAGAGAAGCATTCTATAAGTAATAGTCTTTCAAATCTAGATTACTCGGTTTCACTGAGATCTTCATTTTTATTTACTTCATCTTCATCACAATATTAATCGTGTACTGACATCTCTGTGTAAGACCATCAAGCACCGACGAATTGATCAAATAAAGAAGTTAATTAATTCACTAAAATCATCCAATTCAAAAAGTAATTTTGATTTTTATACTTCAATAAATTAGTTTAACTTGATAGTGTGTTTTTGTTGGTCTTTGTGCACAGATACACCGGGAAGTTGGCGTTCAGTTGTCAACAGTGGGGAGATTTGTGCGGAGAAGTCAGTGCAGTATCTCAAATACAAAGTCACTCCAGAAAGTATTCAGCCATTTTGAATATGTCAAGAACCAGTTGCATTAACTACATATAACAGGAATATACAACGTACATAATTTATATGGAGATCAACACAAAACTAATATACTTATTTCCTGTATTTCTGGCATCAAAGTATGAACATAAGTTCAGCATTTCTGAAACTTGTGTCCATGGACCTCTGGGGATTCAACAAATAATGCTTGGAGATTTACAACAGTGTACCTTCTGAACCTGACAGCAGAGAAACATCATCATCCATTGCACAGATATCAAAAAATAATTATTGTACACAGACCAGTACCAGATATTAGAAGTCAAAAAAATATAATTCATTTAAAATAAATATGATTTTTAAAGGTCAAAATTTGTATATTATTGTAGTCTAAAATACTAAATGCTTAAAAAAGGGGTCTGCCAGAAGTTTTCCTTCATATAAGGGGTCTTTGAATTTTCAAAATTGCAAAAACACAGCTCAAGTCACATGATCTTCAAGATGAGCCAGCAATGTATAAAAACAAATGTTACAGGCTAGATAAACAAGGGATGAAATGGTGACATAGCAATTCCTCCATACCTTGTATGTGAAAGCCCTCCAGGGAAGATGAGCAACTGATTTTAACTGAAACATGACACAAATCAATAATTATTTCACACAAGTCATTAAAATGGCGAGGTTGCAGAACATTTTTAATGTTCTCTTGACATGAAACAAGAAAAATCAAGAAAAAAATTTTCACCAAGTTTTTTCATATTTTTTCAGCAGGCAGATATAAAGACAGAAATAATAGATTGAATTTCTCTTCTACAACAAAATATTCTAAATCGGTGGTTCTTCATCCAATTTTGCCCTGTATCTCATCATGACAGCTCAAAAATATCTTATGTTTCACTTACTATGATAAAAAAAAAAATTTGATGCTGAAAAAGTATGATTGTATGATGTTGAATTCAAAAATTACAAAAATTTAGAGTTTTGAATCAAGGAGAAAAAATTTAAATTACTAAAAAATGATTTCAGTCAAACTATCATTGTCAAAAAATGAATATGGTTCCATTTCCATACATCCAAATCTACTTCCTTTTCTAAAAAGGATGATTAATTTTAACAAACTGGACCCACAAAAACTCCATGGGTGGAGACTGCCTCTGCTTTTCTTTCATCCTTCTAGTTGTCTCTTCTCATTCTCTCTCTTTCAATCATCTATGCCCATCCATGGTTTTATCTAAATGTTATAATAACATGGATTAGTCTCGTGGGCAAAAATTTTCAAACCCCCTTTTGTGAACTACCTAACTTTCTTTCTCCTCTTTTTCCTTCCTACCCAACTCTCTTTTCTACCCTCTCTCTTTGCTACTCTCTTACTAAACTACCTAACTTTCTTCTCAGCCCTCTCTCTTGCTACCCTCTCATCAGACTATCTTAGCCTCTTCCTCCTGCATAACATGCACAAAGGAACAAGCACAATCATAGAATGGAATTAAATGCAACGAATATTTTTTTTTTCAAACTCTTAGTCTAGATTCAACAGTTTTTCTACCGAAACAAGATTGACAAGAACAATCCTCACCAAATTTAAGGGAGTGAAAATTAACATTCCCATATCATGATAATCACAACCAAGTGATCAGTTGGCACATCTCTTACCGACTGAGCTAAATCAACAAGTTCTGCATATCTTCAAAATTTAAGTTACAGATACGCAAGGGCTTATTTTGTTCTAAATAGATAAATGCATTTACACTAAAAAGTAATATATTTTTGTATTTTTCACTTATTACATATACAAAACAAAATTTGCATCTTCGGTCTGAATAGTAGTAGGAGTGGAGTTTGCCCTGCAGCAGCCAGGCATGTCACATTTTCTAGTCCATCTTTTTGTCTTTTCGTTTTCCATAATCAAGAATAAAGATTCAACAGAGAAACATTAAACAATATGTTGGACATAGTGAAGTAGAATGTGCTCTAACCAACCATACTTACCTTGTAATTGACAAACAACTGAGGCAGCATAAATAGAAAACCAAACAGATATACACCTGCAATAAATTGAAAAAAAAAAATCTCATCTTTTAGGAGTTTACAAATATTTTATCTCCGAAATAAAACTTGTTTTTTTTCTTTTTAGCTCTCCTCTAGGAGTCCACACCATCAATTACACAGTATTTAGCAAATAATTTTTAAATCTTTTCCCCCCACAATCTTTTTACATTTTTATTAGATGAAGCATTTATCAATCTTTTTATGATTTTTTTGACAATTTTCTTATATCTTTGTATTCTATTGGTTACTTTTTATCGCAACTTTTGCTAAGGCTGATTACCCTCCAGCAGTGAGTAAATACCTTTGATCGGAAAATAAAAAATGAGCTTTTGGTGGGATTCAAACTCACATCATTTAGAAGAAGTACCATTTAGCCCGACCCACTTTGTCAAGACTTCAACTGGACACAGTTCAAGTAACAGTCTTGAATCCATCTTTCATTCTGTTTCTAGGGGATAAGGGTTTGAATCTCACCTAAGGTACATTCTTTATTTTCTTATCAAACTTTATTACTTCATTATTCATTTACTCACAGCTGGACGGTAATCAGTTTGAGCAAAAACTTGTGATAAAAAGCAACTAATAGTATTAAGATGTACATGAAGGAGTTAAAAAAATATTAATTTAAACTCTATATAATTTTATGATAATCTAATAATTTCATCATTAGACAAGTTTAAAACTTAGCCGTCAGAAAATAACGACAACATTAGAGTAATTTTGCAATTGCAATTATGTAACAGCTTAAAATATAAATAGAAGGTGTGAAGTTGATTCAACTGAGGAATTGTCGTAGAATTCAAATATTATCGTGGACAATAATCTATCTCTTACAAATGATGGAATAGGTACCTAAGGGAAGTAAATCTTGCACAAAATATTCAAGTTATTTCCCTTCGCAAGTTATAGGCAAAAAAATATGTGCATTTACATAGCATAGATAAAGCACTGTCAATTATCATCCATTTTTGACTAGTATGTCTCTCATTTTAATCTTAGTTAATCTTTATCACTTATAATTAGTTGTAGCTTCAAATTCAATTGTTTCATTGGTTAGTTTATCTAATATTAGTCGGAATTGATATTTATTCATATAGGTATATCCTAGCATTTTATGGCTGTGACAGATGATGCCAACAACTTCTGCATTCTTTTTTCTGGCCTGAATTTTAAGTATTAAATCTCGTTTCTCAAAAGACATTTTAGAAATGAAAATTTTCTTAAACCTGTGGCAATAACAAAAAACACTTTAAGAAACAAATCAATTTAAATTATCAATCCATAACAAGGGGTAGAAAATCCATGTAGTAGTACTCACATCTCTTTGCACAAAAAAAAATATATAAAAGGTAAAATGAAAAAAAAGGTTCATGAAAAATTAAAACGGTACACGCACACGCACACACACACACACTCCCACTTGTACATGAACAAAAAAACTCGTGTTTACAGTAAAATCTCACATTGAAACCTTGAAAAAATGTTTTGGTAGATCTAAAACAATTTGAATTGAAAAAGAAAAAAAGGGGTCAAAGGTTAATGGATATCTAAGTCTAAAAATCTAAAACAACACTTTCGTTCACGGAATAATCCATTTAGCAACATGGGGGTTGGAACAGAATTCGGTCGTTAAGTGGGGGACATTTGTATTAGCATATTTGGTATTAGTTAAAATATTTGATACAAAAATTGAATTTCTGATACAGATTTGATATAATAGAGTTCATAGAAATACTTTAAATAGACATTTATACAAAAGACATTTTTCTTTCACCAAGACAATGATGATACTATTTTCCTATCAAATGATTAGTAAGTCACACTTACCATTAACGAGGCTGTTAACAAACCATGAATACCAACTGGAAGACAAAAAGAATTCTATCATTTTAAAAATTCAACAAAATTATGGAATAGCATTACATCCATATAGGCTACATACAAGCTAATATGTTTTATAAAAAGTACCAGACCATTTATTTGGCTTCCAAAAAAGCGGAATCACTAAAAAATTTTTAAATAGCTAGTTTTGAATCCAGCAGGCTTTGTAGTATTTCACTCATTGTTCTAATTTTTGTGATACGGTTGAATAGTCTTCAGATGAAGATTAGCAGATTAATATTGATTAGACAGACCCTGCTTTTTTTAAATGGATTAATTTATATTTGTTAGAAACAGTTTTCTTCCTTAATTTTCTTTGTTTACTTCTCATAGTATATTTCATATTCTATATTTTAAGAATTTTAAGTATATCAATGAAGATTAAACAAACTCTGCTTTAGAAGTCTATTATTAAGTATATTTCAAGCCTAGGTCCCAAAATCCAGAAAAAACATCTGAGTCACCTCTAGTCCCAAGCTTGCCAAATGAATGGTCTCATAATTAGATTAGCAACTACATTCCTGTTGACAACCACACAGTAGTACAGGTGTTCTTAATGTGTTTGTTATTAGAGGCCCTACCGAGCACATGTTAACAGACATTCTCCCACAAGGGCAGAATGTGACACAAGATCAGTTTTAATATGGGGGCTAACACATTCAGCACATGCTTACAATACCTGATGTTCCCAAGCAGTCGCCCATATAAGTACTATTTTTTCATTAATATCAAATGGCTGGATATTCTTGGGACACCCAAACACAATTTCAGCGTTTTCCAACCCTTTGATATTTGGGGAACCCTTGAAATAACTTCCATGTCACAGGGAACCCCTACATAAGAATTATTACAAATCTTTATTAAATCTTCTTCTTTCATAAAGTTAGATTTTATAAGGAAAACACAATAGTATGGGCGATATCCTAGGAATATAGGACGTCATGCACAACTCTTATTACAAGTAAATTGACAGTTTTTTGTGGAAGCTAATGACTAAGGATTAAGATAAAAATGCATTCCTATTTTCCAACTCCCACATTGAGTAAAAAGGAGGCAAAAGCTTCCTTGCCCATCAATGAGAAATGTCATTATTTTACTGCAATCTATGATTAGAAAAGACATGACATCATTGTTTATTGTGAGGAGATTGTTCTTATATAGAATTTTTGGTCCTCCATGAAGAAAAAAACGCCCCAAAGGAACTTTTGCTCATAACTCTAAAATACATCATTGTTCATGTCTGAAAAGTTGTCAACAGAGAAGAGATAATTATATGTGGATCTGAAATTTATCTATAGTCCACCATTTCAAAGAATTTCATTGTAATTCATTGAGAACTTTTGGAGCACATATTATCACCAATATTTCATGTCTATCAACATGATATCTCAATAGTTTTTCAATGGATTTCAATGAAATTCTGTGGAATGGTGGACTATAGATGAAAGAAGAAGTGATTGAATTGGGGGGGGGGCAGGGCATGAATAATTATCCCAGCTCTGTTGATAACTTTTCAGCCATAAACAATGATATTTTTTAGTAAAAGCTCATTCTGAGCATGTTTTTTCCTCTCGTAGGCCGAAAAAATCCTAAATGAGAACTTTTCCATCATAACCAACGTTATGTCATCAGATTGTACTTATTGACAAATCTTCAGCCAAAAACAATAACTGTTTTTTCTGTTACGAATAAAAGAAGCCAATTTTCGGTCATTCAGAGATGTTCTTGCCCCTTTTTTGGCCTAGTGCTATGTCATTTTTGATGATAAATTGCAATTGTAGGCGAATTGTCAGTCAAAAATAATGACATACTTTTCAATTCTGGGTAAAACCACATATTTTTTAGGGTGTTTTGGCCCTCTTTTTACCTAGGACAGGAATTTTAGAAAATCAAGGTTGGGAAACACTGCTCTATTTGAACAATAGAATTAAATATTGACTGAAAAAAAAGAATGGCTATGTTTACTCTCACTCAGCGTTTTTTTTTTTAATAGAGTAAGGCTTCTCAAAGTAGTGATCATTACCCCTATGAGAGTCGCATAGAGATTGTTAAAAAGATAAAAAAGTAACTAAAAGATTAAGCCGAAGGTATAAAGTGGTCATGAAATTTGATAGAAAAGATTTATAGAACTTCAAAAAAAAAATCAAATGAAAAATATATCTATTTAACGCCCAGTTATGTCACTCAGATCCGGAGCCAAGGGGAATAACTTTTGGGGCTTAGTCATTGGACCCTACTCTTGTATTAGTACTGTATAATATATAGTCTTTATACTTTTGCTTTTATAACGATGAGTGAGGGGTCACAAAAAAAATCTTTAATCAAAAGCGGTCACAGTTGAATTTTCTTTTACAATCAATTATTGATAAGATGAAAACTGTTAGTCATAAAGAGACATGCATGAACGAGAGAAAGGCCTGCAAGGCATGAATAATATTACCTTTTGTATTGCATATATAGTAAAGAGTAACAGGCACCACCTATACACAATGGATATAGAACATATGATAGATATTTCATGGCCTGAAAAAGAATAATCAGATAGAAAAATTTAGTCAATAAAAAAGTATAGAAGAAGCTGTTATATCATAATCAAGTTTATTGTTATCAAAATCAGACAACCCCCAAAACTATTTAAAATGGATTTAAACTTTTTTTTAAACTAAAAAATATACATCATATCAATTTTTATAATGTAAATTTGTTTATGATAATGAACCTCATGAAATCATAATTAATTTATAAAGAAGGAATTTAAATTTGTAAAAACGAATGGCCCATGCAGGACAGATGGATTTTTCTACAAAGGATACAGGGGAAGAACTGTTGATTGGGGGAAACACCAAGCTTATGGTGTTGCCTTTTTTCTCCTCTGCTTTGATTCTGCAGTTGGATTCAGCAATGGAGATAGCCAGGAAGATCTTATAGCGCAATATCTGACTCTCTGCAACCTCCATAATCCAAATGCAGTAGTCATTTCCACAGGAGATAAGGGTCATTTTTAAAGAGTTCCTGTATCTCTTTTTTGGCAACTCTCTGGCAACCAAGGAACAGCTCAATGGATAATAAGGTCTTAGGGAGTCTTTCCATCCTCAAAATATTGCCCGCAAAGCACATTTTTTTACAGCATAGCCTCAATGCTGGAAGTGCTGGCATTCTTGACAACTTCAATATTTGCAACTTTGAGAAAGGTGCTGAGTAGAAGTGCCTATACTTTGATCCTAGGCAAAGCGCACAGTGAACCCACTCTGATCCTAAGACACAGGACAAAATAGTAACATTTTGATCCAAGGCAGAGAGCACAAGTACTCTGACTTGAAGCTGAAGTGTCATTCCTTCATAACTAATCACATCATTTTTTAAAGATACTACACCAGTAAAAATTAAGGTTAAAAAAAATTGATAATACTACTACTACTGCTAGCATCCTTAAATCAAATGAAACAATCCAACATTATTGGGATTATTTACTGACCAAAACTTCCAGCTTCTATTTTCAGTCACTATACCCCATGAATTCAAATTCAGCAAAACAATTAAAGGAAATCCAAAAAGAATTTTAAAAAAAGTATTACCTGAGAATCAAATTCTTGTGTCTGTTGTTCTTTATCAGTTGCACTTCCAAACTGAAAAGTAAAAAGAAATGATGAACTAAAAATGTTGGAACAAATACTTGCAACTATTTTCTAATTAAGGTTTCCATAATAGAAAAAATTTGCAATTTTTTCTGAAAACAGAAAGGATAGTTGGTTTATATGTAAAGACAAGAATCTCTCTTGACCAGATATTCTGCAGAACCTTTTGGTTCCACGAGAGCTTATTAGGGTTTCAAAGAGGATTCTGGACATGTGAAAGTAAAAAAAAAAGCAACTGAATTTTACTTCAATTTGATGACATTTGACACTAGAAACACCATCAGTTGCTGTATCTTACAAACATAATAAATTTCAGTTTTTTTATAGGAAAAATTCCAAGTTCTTATATTTCTTATATAATATATAAATTTTATGAAAAACATTAATTTTATGAAAGGTAAGTTAAGCTCATCAATATATTTTCAAGGGAATTAAATTCCATTCAATATTTTTTTTCATATTAAATAACTTTTGGTGAGAGGTGAGGCACTGAAAATAAGAGTATCTAATAATGTTCACCAAAATGAACAAATATGTAGAAAACTATCTCTGTGTAAACTGCAGAACTCCAATAGATAGTTTTTGATTGTAATAAATATAAATTTTGAATAAATTGATGTGTCGTTATCTATGCATATAATATTTCTATGTAGGTGTTCTTTGAGATATGAAAGTTATCTGAAGGGTTCCTCCAGTCTGAATAGGTTGAGAAAGGTTGATGTAGACCCTGTGACTAAACTTACTTCTAATGAAGGTCTCCATCCATTCCAGCTGAGACTCATTTTAAAAGCTTTTTTTACTTTCCATATCTGAAAATAGAATCAACAAAATAATCAAGAGAGGAGAAAGTCATGTTTGAAGGAGAGTGTTATCAATATCTTAAAATTAAAGAATGTTTTGGAACTAGGATTCATTTAACATTTGCTTTTTATGTTGAAAAGATTAAATAGATAAAAAAATGACTTTCTAATAAAGTTATACGTCAACTTACACCTGACCAATGTCCAATTGCAGAAAAGTCAGAGGCCTCCATAAGGACTTGATAAGAATTTCATATTGGACAAAAACACAGTGTACTGCATAACATTTTTTAGTCTCAAAAGCATACAAGGCAACCGCATGAAATTACATTCCACACTGTGTGAATATTGTTAGCTTAAATCTGAAAATATACAATATATCATGGCCCCTAACCCCACATCCTAAAGCAAGCCAATGGTAGAATCAAAGAAGAAAAAGGGTGTCACCAATTTGATAGAAAAGCTAAAATATTTAGACGGGTATATATGATATAGACATTTAGACAAATATGCATGCGTCGGAGTAATTTATGTTGTGCGGTATGTATGTTCCACTTCATCCTATAATGGTTGACTTACACCATTACTTCCAGAACGCATGTCAGATGCAAATTGGTACATAATTTAAACCGGCCATCAGATGAAGACGTCAAAAGTATATAAAAGAAGTCGGGTAAAACACTCAATAGAAACTATCACATAACCAACATCTTTTGGCAGCATGCTGTGTTGGGGCGATCAATTAATAATTTAGAGAAAAGGGTGATCAATGAATAAATTACTTCTCTCGCCTTTTGTTGGAGCTGGGCACAAACTAGGGACCAATTTAGCATGAACGTGATTTGTAGATTGCCACCCCCACCCCAAACCTATTTTGTAGGTGTAATAAGGAATAAATGTTTAAATTTTCAGCCCTCTTGCTCTATTGGTGAAACCTATACACGTCATACATACATAGCAAACCAACTTCAAAACAGAAGAAACCTATATCAACAGTTTTAGTAACAGTTTCTGATGAAATCAGAATTAGCTTCTCAGATTTATAATCTATTGAAGTAAAAATATTTCCACTAATTGTTTTAATCCAACTTAATTCATATCCTGGTATAAAGTGAATTGATACTGTCATGGAAATATGTTTCAATATCATTCCTTCTTTCATTATCATAATGATTCTAAGGTGAGTATATATAACCAAAACTGCTGCTGATATGTGAGAAAACTGTGGCCAGGTATTTGGCTGATAAATGTTTTGTTTACATAAACAGACATTTCATCAAAAACCTTTTTGTTTTATTTTTGAAATCATCAATTAGCCAACAGACTGTTGAACTGATACTTAAGTTTTACTTATGAATATCTATTTCTGCAAAATATTTATACTTCATATTGCAAAAAAAATAAAATTAATCATATGTTTATAATGAGAAAATGAAATTTCAATTTCATTAAAAATTAGCTGCATAACCCGTCAGTAGGAGGGGTATTCAGCTAATTATGTTAAGGAATCAAAACATTTTTTAGATTTGTAACTGTAAAAAAATAAAACTTGTGCTATACCATGTAGCTTTCATAGAGAATTCATTTCTAGAAAGAAAAAAAAAAGGGTCCTCTTACCTCAATGAGAGCACCAATGCCTGAAGGTACAAGTACTAACAAACTTGTCTCTTGATCGAGTAAGTAGAGAAAGATAATAATCGTGGAGATACAACGCCACACAACTGCAAAGGGAAAACAAATGGAAATAGCGATAGTTTCAAACAAACATCACAATAAAACAATTATAGGATGAGTCTGGTTAGTCACTCAATAGAAACTGTCACATGGTCAATGCCTTTTGGCTGTGTTGGGGTGATCAATCAAAAATAGGAAAAGGGGTGATCAATCAAGATACTTCTTTCACATTTTGTTGAGCAGTGATCACAGGAAAAATGTGAATTTTCAAAAAAAAAGTGTGGACACAAACTATGGGATAAATTTAGCAAAACTCATATTGCGAATGGAACTCACTACAACTAAAAATCTATTCAGTAGGGAATTCTCTTTAAAGACCATTTTATGTAGACATAATAAGGAGTAAATGATCAAATTTTCAGCCATCTACCTCCATTAGTGCACCTTGTACACATGATACAACATACAAGTCAGACCAACTTGAAAACCGGAGAAACCTATGTTGTCAGTTTCATTTGACAGTCTCTAATTAAAAAAACAATCAAAGCGTGTATACTTCAGCCAATGTCACTAAAAACTGAATAGAAATAAGTTTTTATGTAGCTATGATTTAGAGGAGGTGTCATTGGAATTCATTGAGAACTTTTGAAGATATTGTGAGGTGTTTACATGTAGCTATGATAAAGGGGAAGGTCCCCCACTAAATTTTAATCACCTCTCCTGTAGGCCATGGCCCACCCTTATACAAAATGTCATTGAAATTCATTTGAGAACTTTTATTGAGATATTGGCACAGAAGTTTGAAATGATGGGACCACTATTTTTTATGAGACGTCTTGATTGACTGCACTTCAGTGAGTAAATAAAAGAAATCTCCATTTATGAAACACAATGTATATAGATTGTTTTTACATTTTACTTACCTCCTCGTGATGAGAGTCCTTCCATTGACTTTTTCCCTCGCCAGAAATTAATGTCATGTTTAAAGGCCAGAAAGTCAAACAGTAGCTGTTGAACAAAAGGAATAGAAAATATTTACAAGTTACATGTTTTATGGACATAAAAATACAGAGGAAGGCTCTTATTGTAATCACTTTGGGTTCGGGTCTTTTGGATAACAACAATCAGCTGAGAGTATTAAGCAAAGGATATAAAAACTGGGATAATTGCCTTGAATATAAATTCATCGTTATAAGTAATTTTACTTTATAAAAATTAACATGAAATTTCAATCTATTCAATATAAACTGATTGATAACAATAAGCATTTCAAAAAAAATTATCCATGATTATAATAAACACCTGCCACTGTTTTATAAACCTGATTAAAATAAAATAGTGAAACTGACCCATTGCCCAAATTTGTACTTGCGTTTTTTTTTCAATTTCGCATCATCAAAATCATTTTTCTTCAAAAAAATTTGGAAATTTGAAATGAAATATTTTTAGTAAAAGCTAGAGAAGATATAAGAAATAAACAATTAGAAGGACGCTTGTTAGCTAAGCTTTCAATTAAAAATAATTATAAAGTAGAAAGCAGAGTGCTTATCTCTGCCTATGCCATACAATTAACTGTACATATTTAATGTCTTTCCCTGCTGAATGATAAAAAATATTTGTCAATCTAAAACAAATTTCTGGATCTGCCCCCAAATCCAATTAATTTTTTCTGAGCTCATGACCCATGCTTCCACAAGACTGCATCCAAATTCATTGATAACTTTTGAGCACTTCATACAGACAAACAGACAGAAACAATTGAATATATATACATCTTGTGATTTCATTAGCAAAGGTAAATTATATACACACAGGAATACAGGTATATATATATACAGCCGAATTCCCGGCTTTAAGAACCTTCAAATGGAATTTTAAACTTAATGGACATAATATAAAATCTTCTTTTTTTTTTCAATTTGGACACAGAAAAAAGTTCTTCACAAGTGAATAGTACTGTTACAAGTTTGTATGTAAGTGTCTGTCGATAAAGGATGAATAGGTAAGTTTTTCCTGATCTTTATAGTGACGTGTAGATTTGTCATCACAACAAAGGAGGAAGTGAATGTGTCATTATCACTGAAGGATTGTTTAAGGTGATTAATACATTAATAATGCATTTTCTCTTCCCTCTATTGTTCTATTCCTTTTCTAATTAAAATAATTGCTTGAATATTGTTACATTATTCTTTATTTACAAAACAATGGAAAGATTTGATACATAATTTTTTCTTCTTCAGAACATAACCCTATTCAATGCATTTTTTTTGATAGAATATCATTAGGAACAAATGAGTTTGTAAAAGCAAGGTATACATCTGTATAAATAAAATGATGCGTAAACTTACATGGAAAGCTGACACAACAAAAGTCATGAGTAAAAGGACTAAATTGGTATCTGTGAAGATTCCTTTCACTTCATCAATGTCTTTGTCTTTAAAACCTTTAATTAGAAAGAAAAACTAAAAACGGTCTGGTTGGTCACTCAATGGAAACTGTCATGTGACCAACCTCTTTTGGCAGCATGCCACATTGGGAGTGATCAATTAAAACAGAGGAAAAAAAAGGTGATCAAAAAATAAGTTTCTTCACTCATATTTTGTTGGGCAGTGATCGCTAAAAAGTCTGAATATTCAAAAACAAATAGACACAAACTAAGGGATTGATCTAGCAAAAAGCTACATTGCAAATTGAACCCCCTACCAGAAACCTATCTGGAGGTGGGGGGAAAGAAAATAAGGAGTAATGTTGAAAATTTCAACCCTCTAGCTCAATTTGTGCAATCTGTACCCATGTTACATTTATAGTCAGCCGGACCAACTTGAAAACCTAAGAAACCTATGTTAACATTTTCTAAAACTGTACAAAGTTATATGAAAAAGGCAGGAATTGTTTATACTTAGCTAATAAGTTAAATACATATATATAATTCTGAATAACATAATTTCCAAGGAAACTTTTCTTTAAATTCCTACTTTATTTAATAATATGTTCTGATAAATCATCATTGACTTTTTGTCTATAAAAGTGGTTCCTAAACTTATTTTGTCATGGAATCTTTACTGGATTTGATATTGGATAATTGAACTTGCATATCTGGTAGAACATCCAGTCTGTTTTGATATCTACCTTTCGTTTTAACTTATTTTAAAAATGGGGAATACCATTTTTTATAAAACAAAATTTATATTAATTTCTATCGAAAGACACCTCATTGTACGGAATCAAATAATTTTTTTGCAGAACATACTTCAAGAAACTATGGTCTACAACATTGAGGAAAGTTGTTAACATTCAATCTTTTGTTTGGATGATTGCATTTCTTCATACCTTTTTTGAAGTTGTCAACACAATGTTTTGACCAATCCATTCTCTCACCAGCATCAGGTGCATAATCAAAAAAGTTTGCCTATTTTGTTCAGGTTAGAAAGAAAGGTTTACTCCTTTTCTTGAATTATACACCTGATGAGGACAGAAGAGTAGATCAGCCAAAACGTTGCGTTAACAAAATCAAAAAAAGGTAAGAAGGGTTTTGATTGTGCAAACAAAAGTTTGATTAACTTATTTCTCAAAGAAGGAGACATCATTAAAACTCTGGAAAATGATTTTCAATAGATTGATAACAATCAAAACAGGTCTGGTTAATCACTCAATAGAAACTGTCACGTGACGAATGTCTTTTGGTATCTTACTGTGTTAGAGGGATAATCAATAAAAAAGATGTAAAAAAGGGAGAGTCAATGGATAAGTTAGTTCTCTCACCTTTTGTTAGAGAGTGATCATTAAAAAATGTCTGAATTTTCAAAAAAAAAAGTGGATACAAACTAATATATCAATTTAGCATAAACTTGTATTGCAAACTGAATCACCCCTCTAAAAAGTATTTGGTGGAAAATTTGGAAAAAAAAAATATGACAAGGAGTAAATGTTTAAATTTTCAGTCCTCTAGCTCACTGGTGTTACCTGGCTGGCTGATTCATACTTAGTTAGCCAGTCAGACTGAATTAAAAACTGTAAGAAATCTATGTTGACAGTTTTGGTTGATGGTTTCAAACAGGAACAAAAGATATGGTTATACTAAGTTGAACTCACCCAACAAGCGCATGGTTTTCATGGATTCCAAAATACTGGTCCAGAGACGCAGCTTCCCCAGAGAAATAGGTGAATACATAATCTTCAATTCCATCTTTCTTGTTGTCTTGTTTATCAGCTACAAACCAAAAAGAAATTCTAATTTAAATCATTAAATACCATAAAACATAAATTGAGTTATAAACCAACCTCGTGAATTGAGTTACCCATCATAAAACAATAATGCATTGCTTGATTTTGGAGGCAACCCAGCAGTTTACAGAGTCTAGATTAGGGAGGTATCTTCTAGAGAACTTTGGGTGAATCTAAGTCTAAGCAGTAACAAAGTATTACACCTGAAAGAGTCATAACATTTGGAAATGTTATTCCAAGTGACTTACCTGAAGATCACCAAGTCTGCTACTAAGTTCATCAATAAATACAATAGGCAAATAATAACCTTCAGGAGAGAATCTGAAATAGAATCAAGCAAGAAAGTCAGTCGCAAATATCCTGAAACTATCTAGCTGCTATATATATGATTGTCCCCTTTCCACCACGGCAGGGAATCTTTAATTTTATACATCCGTTTGTTTATTTCAGCAAGACAAAATCAACAAAGAGTGACATGGGCTTTTACATGATAAGCAAAATTTTTATAAGAATAAATTTGTTTTCTGTGGAAAACATAATTCAAAGAAGACTCAAGTCCATTGTCAAATGAGGAAGATGATGATTAAATAATTTTAATCTTTGTAGGCGAGAAGAAGAAAATGCAACTTGATCTCTTTTTTCTTTTTTAGGCTTTTGTACTTCAAAATTATGGATTCATCAGTACCCCAGATAAAGGAATCACTTAAGCCTCACACATATACAAGAACTAATTATCTGAAAAATCTGCATTTATTTTTAAAAATCAGTTCTTTTATCTAAATTTATCTTGAAAACTAGATCTTTTATCCAAATTTATCTTGAAAACTAGATCTTTTATCCAAAATTATCTTGAAAACTAGATCTTTTATCCAAAATTATCTTGAAAACTAGATCTTTTTTCCAAATTAACTAAAAAATACCAGCACATGATTGTGGGATTGCTGGTCCAAATTGTCCATATTGATTAAAAAATGCTCTTTTTTGAAAGAACGAAAAACTTGATTTTAGATGGTGCCTAGCCATGTACACATGCAGATTTTCAAGGTTGTAGCCCACAAAATGATACCAGGAGAGCCTAGAGACACACATACACATGCAGACAAGCAAAGAGAGGAGAATCTGTAGCCCATTTGGATAGTTGGTTGTACACACCATTCGTGGGCTTATGGTGATTTGATTAACAAAAATTTGTTCTTCCACAGCGGACAACTCTAACAGTTGATCGATAGTGTGTTTGAATTTCAAGGTTGTGTTGTCACATCAATCTCAGTCATACATCAACATATACACAAATTACAGACTTTCAAAGTTACCAAATGTACAAAATCTTAGCGCCCTTGAAAAAGAATGCTGGGTTCTAAAGGTTGATAGCTACTTTGAGTTGAATCAAGAATACCAGTACTCACTTGATGAAACGGAACAGCTCTCCAGGTATTGTCTGTTGTTGAAAAGACAGCCGATCTTGGACAATATTGATAGTCAGTTTGGACTTCCAATGGGTGACTGGCTTCTCATTTTCATGCCAAGAAACATTCTAAAGGAGAACCAAATAAAAAGATTAGATTATTTGAACACAAGTGAATTATATTTAAACATACATGAATTCATGTTTTTCATTCTAAACTATCTATATTACAATAATCTGATTTCTGTATGTTTGTGTGTGCAAAAAAGCACATCATAGTAGAATTTTTGTTAGCCCAAAATGCACAACTTGGAGATTATAAAGCAATTCAAAAAAATGATATCATCATTATCAGCTGATCAATTCTTTCTAAGAATCCATCAGTTTTTCCCCAAATGCAAACTCCAAGTGAGGTAATTTATAAACAAATTGAAATACACTTGAAATCAGTACTGTTTGAATTTTTGTATATAAATTATTATTAAAAAGGTATGAAAAGACCGAATGACTAAAATCCAAGAGAAAGTTTTACAAATTACAGAAAAAGTGACAGGAAAAGACATAAAAAAAAGTCATAGAAAATGACACAGTAAAGAGTGACAGAAAAAAGTAACAGGAAAAGTGACAGAAAAACATAACAGAAAAATGTGCTGGAAAAAGACACAGAAAAATGTGCCAGAAAAAATAACAGGAAAATGTGACGGAAAAAGTAACAGAAAAATGTGATGGAAAAAGGCACAGAAAAACGTGACGGAAAAAGTGACAGAAAAACGTGACGGAAAAAGTGACAGAAAAACGTGACGGAAAAAGTGACAGAAAAACGTGACGGAAAAAGTGACAGAAAAACGTGACGGAAAAAGTAACAGAAAAATGTGACGGAAAAAGTAACAGAAAAATGTGACGGAAAAAGTAACAGAAAAATGTGACGGAAAAAGTAACAGAAAAATGTGACGGAAAAATACACAGAAAAATGGGACAGAAAAAAGGATCATCTGAAATACTGTGTTGACAATATCAAGGATGCAAAGAAGAGATCCAATTTCTTGAACAAGATTTGGAAACCCAAACACCTTTTCCATAAAAAGTAATTAATAAGACAAGAGGCACCCAAAATCAATATATATAGTAGCACACCAGAGAATGCCTTGGCCCCACTTCAACAGAGTAATACACCAGTGCTAGTACAATTGAAAGATAGGCTATCACCCAGATGTGAAGTCCCATCTACACTATAAAGCTAGATCATTGACCCAGTAAGCCCGACATTTCAGGTTCAACGTTATTTTACTATATACCATAAGCCTGATATTTCAGACTGAGTGATATTTCACTAGACACTGTATGCCCCATTGATGAGACAGGTAACATAACTCCCATGCCCCCACCAAGAAATACATTTGACTCACGCTGACAAGCCAACTGTAAAAAAAAAAATCGAATGAATTAAACATTTCAGCAGTCAATGAACAAAACTTTTTTTTACTAATTTGGGATTTTCCCCACAAGAGCTCAGGTGCCGAGGCTAAGGTTTCAAAGGGTTAAATGAGGTCACATAGTAATCTATTCAGGAGTACCACTGATTTCATGAGCACCAGTCATTATTAAGAGAAATGTTTTTTTCACTTTGGTTCGTTAAATTTTTTCTCCTGAATAGATTTGTAATAATCTTCATCAACCTATTATTTGGAAAAGAACAGTAAATCTCAGTGGATTCTAAAAAAACAAGGGAAAGAAATTAGATGTATGAATATTGAGTTACTTCCCTTAAGATTTGAATTTAGCTTTTTCATTAAATGTTCATTTTTAACCTCTTCCTACAGAATGAAAAAAAAATCTCCCACAATCAAAAACAAATCACTGAGTATGCCCTGTAATCTAATCACTTCATGGTCCACCTTTCCACAAAATTTCATCGAAATTCATTGTGTGAAGAGACAGACAGACATAAATGAATACATATACCTCTCCCAACACTGTTGGCAGAAGTGAATGAATAATTTTCTAAACATTAAGAAACTAGATAAGAATATCCTTACTTTTAGTTAGGGTATAATGCTCCCTCACTTACACAATGAATGTAAACAAGAATTTTTCACTATTACAGAGTTTGGTTTTAGTACTTAGAAAATACTCACAAAAATCGTTTTCACTTTTTTATGTTCTATTGTTAAGCAAAAGCATATTCAAAAAGTTTTTATCTATTCCTAAGATGCACTAAAAATGAGTTAGTCCTTGGTTATACGGATGTAAAATAAGGTTGTTTGTATGCTGTCTTTAGCTACCGTATTATACATCTGTATAAGCAAGGATTAATGAAAATGACTTGCTCTAGAAAAAACACCATACTTCAACTGTTAAGAACCACCACACTTAAATCTTGAGAGAATGGGCTACCGACCAAATGTTTCTATCATCATTAGTTCCTGAGTTATTAAGCTTCAAAAAGTACGACAGCCAGGTCAGGTTATTTTTTTTTTTCAGTCTAAATGAATTTTCGAGATAAATGGTGAAAATCGCATATTTGATAGTTTCTGAGGTTTGGGGAAGTTCTATGACCAATTCATTTGATAAGTAGACTGTTACAAAACAGAATTCAAATTATTTGAGCTGAAAATCAAAGCCCATATGAGTCTTTAAAATGCATACTTACAGGTGCCTTATCAGTGAGAAGGTTGACCACTTTCGATTGAGGGACATTGAATGATGTTAGAGGAATTGACAGATGGACGGTGTGCTTATCCAAAAAGGGCTCCCTTCCACGCAGGTGAAAGAAAATATGTGCATACAAAGAACCATTATTTCTGGTTTTCAAAGGGATGCTCACATTCACATGCCTACAAGGAAAAAGAGGGAAAATAAATCAGATAAAATAGCACTAATACACACAACAAGTACAAGGAGTTTAGGTATACGAGGAAATTTCAGGAAGTTTTCGATTATCCAAATGTTACACAAAGAAAATCAATTGTCTTACATCATCCACGCACAAAATAGTGACCAAAGAGCAGATATTTCCTTTCATACTAAGGTATGCAACTGACACTGTAAAATAGAATTTCATCCAAGTTCTACTGACATAATAAGAATGCTGAATTTAAAGAATATATATAAAAAGAGAAAAATTTGTTTGTGATTAACAAATTTTTATTATTTTTTGAATACTATTCTCCAAGCTCACTGCAATGAAAATCTATTATCAACAAATGTAAAATGCAATGCAGATTAATATGTTTTTTATATGCCACCATATTTGACAGCATGGGTAAATAAGTAGAGAATAATGCTAAAGGTGAAAGACTTACAAATTTAATTGCATTTTTTGCCAATTCAATGTGAATAGAGAAATAGTTTGTTATTATTGAAGGCTCTCGAGTCCTTAACAACAATGGGGTCTACACAAGAAGTTGGACTAATTTTTAAATACAAATTCTAATCATGATAGAATGCAGTTCAAACTACTGATGATATAAACAAAGAATCTGGAGTGAACATTGCTATAAAGTGAACTGTTCAGCAATGGTTCAAAGGGTTTAGGGCAGAAAATATGGATATCAATAATAGACCTCTAGTGATACTCAAACTGGTTCTTAACAATGAAGAACTATCAAGAGCAGTGGCCAATGACCTATGAAAAACGGTTTGGACGCTTTCTGAAGACTTTAGGATTTCAACAGCAAGTGTATCACATCAATAGGAAAGGCTAAAAAGTTGAGAAAATAAGTCCAACATGAACTGAATGAAATGCTTCAAGACAGAACAAGATCTTACAACTCTCAGCTGACTGTAAGATTTAAGAACAGGGATATGAAGTCTTGCGGCAACCACCATATTCACTTACAGATTATCATCCTTTCAGACATTTTGAACAAAAGAAAGTTTACATTCCAAATACACAGAAATATGTGTATGGATACAAGTGGTTAGTGCATATATGTACCTTGCAGTTAGAGATGACTAAACAACAGACATCTAAACTAACATGCAAATGATGCAGAACTATATTAGAATGTGTCATCAAACAACAAAATCTACACTATTGGAATGAGAAAAAATAAAGTACTCCATTCCAGGTTTTCTTAAACTTTTTGCACTCATGGAACACCAAGACTGAGCAAAAAGCTTTCTAAATGAAAACCTGAACTTTGGGACAACAGATACATTTAGATCTTTTGCTTCATTCCCACATAACATTTCATTTGAAACTGAACAATTTATTTCTCAAAATCACCCATGGAACTAAAGATGTATGATGGGGACCCGAGGGTTCCACAGAACCCAGTTTGAGAGACTCTGCTCTATTTGATAGCATATAAGAATCCTCTCATTTCAGCAAGGAATATAAAGAAAGAAATGCATTTCCCTGAATTCTTCTCATTAATCACTCAGTTTTTTAACTCTTCAAGTTGTGGCCAGTATGAGGCTATGCAACAAGGATTACATTTACCTTTTGAACTAATTTTTTTTCAAAGGAGAGTCTTATATGCAATCAAATACAGAAGTTGTTCAGAACAATTTTGTAAATCATACTTGTTTTGCTAACTTCACAATATTTGATTGAAAATTGTAACCTACTTGTCTACTGCTTCGTCCAGGGTGAAATTGTGATAATTCCATATTTCAGTCATGTCAGATGAACTGTGAGATTTGAACTTGGGAGAAGTATAAACTTTGAGCTGGAAAGAAAGAAAAATAAAACAGATTAAAACCAAAATCAATTATTGCTGTTTATTGTTCTCGTAAAACATCACATTATTTTTCTTTCTTAGTTATGCATGTAGCAAAAAGTAAAGGAGTATGACTAGCCTGTTTTTTGTTGGGGGGGGGGTCTAATGACAATGACAGAGCAAATATAACAATCTTCCATCTTTATAACAAGCCTGAAAATCAGCCCATAGATACACTCATTTTTTCCTTGTGTGAAGATCTAGCAGGGGGTGCTGCTAATTTTATTTTCAAATCTACAACTAAAATTGAGTCAGAAAACATCTCAAAAAACCTAGAAACATCTACATTCCCCAGATATATATCTAAAATAAAATCTGGGAAATACATTACATATCAAATAAATCAAATGTAACTTCAATCTTCAACATTCATTTTATCAAAATATTACTTATTTTATTACTATAAATCAAATAAAAATATTGCTTGTTTTATTGAAATCATCTTTTATTACTAGGAGTTGAATGAAAGTATTATACATTTTATTAAAAATCATCTACATAGCAATTTCTACCATCCAGACACAACCGAAAACATGTAGATTTAGATGAGAAGCATCTGAATTATCAACCCTGAGCAAGGGACATAACTAACAATTCGGTATGTCAGTCAGTGATGGTAATCAATGTTTGAGATGCTAGTGCATTTAAGAATAGAGCTGAACAATAAACATAAAAATACATAACATGGGGAAGGATATTGAAAGAGAGAGAAGAAACAATGTTTTTTGTTTAGTGGTAGCAGAACATCAATTCCCACCAGTTATAAGAGTTTTGTTGTTGCGGAAGGGGGCAAATGAAAAAGCTCCCCTTTGCTCTTGTGAATCAGAAAACTGGATTTATTTCTTCCACTGAACCAGAGTATATGACTTCTGGTGGGGATTGAACTCTGGTCTACTGGAAGAGATTGACAAGTGACATCAGATGAACAAATTAACTCAGGAGAATTAACTGATACAATATACCTTCTAACATAGAGAGTGGAATTAACCCCCATGGATTGAATAAAGCGTTTGGTTCAAAATTTGCAGAGGGTTAACAGCTTTGATAGACACCAGAAGAAGGCTGGAGATTACAGTGGTCGAAATATTGCAATAATAAAAACTGAGATAAGGATATTAGTCTGAGTAAATCACTTTATAATAATGACATTTCCTCATCTCAGAAATTCAGACAAAAATAATGATTGGAGTGATTTCAAAATATTCAAAGGACCATAACGATTAGTAAATAAAGAAAATAGGCTAACAAACAAATTTGATAATTAAAAGTGGCATTTTCTCTTCTTTTGATAGGAAATCACCATGCAGCATATTAGCTCTTCAGTGGCCCCGGTTACCTCATTCCCTATGAGCCAAGAAAGTAATCCCTTCACTATGAGAAACAACATTCAGATGCACTCCCTCTCTTTTCACTCTTTCTGGCCATCAGATGTGTTTGTCTAGGGAATTAGCTAGCCAGTAGCTGCCCCGATTTTCCCATAGAGCCTTGGTACCAGTTGATACTACTTGATTTCACTAAATACATTACAGTAAATTTTTACAACCAAAATATAGACAAACTCATAAAAGATAATCCATTAAACTGTATTCACTTTTACTTTCAGAAAAACACCAAAATATTACAATATATGGACTCGTTTAATAAAATATCCAATCTCTTGTTTGTTGAAAAAAGAATAAATAAATCATTTCCTCAAGGTTGTATTCCCCATCTTTTATTATCACATTATTATTGTCCCTTACAATTTTAGAACGAAAATATTCAGTCTGCCACATGGTCCAGCTTTTAATAGCTATAGGACTTCAAATTCCATATGATTACCTATCTTACACCTCATATTAACACCTTATACTTATCTTAACCTGTAAATTAATTCTTATTTCAGGTCAATTGTGAATTAAAAGAACTACAAGGCACTCAGAGAGCAATTGCCTCTGCCAAGGCCGTACACTAACAAAAAACTGAATGAAAACAAATTTCTGGCCCATAAATCTAATCACTTCTTTCTTAGCACAAGGCCCATCCGGCATACATTTTCATTGAAATTCAATGAAAACTTATAGAGAAATGTGGACAGACAGAGAACTTTTGGAGATATTTAGCAAGGATGTAGGGTAGGTAATTGTGCATGGATTCGACCAAAAATTTAATCACTTCTTCCGTGGCCCATTGCCCACCCTCCCACAAAAATTCAAATTCATTGTGAACTATTAGAACTATTGTGTGGAAGGACAGAAAGACACATTGGAAGAGGTAAATGAGTGCATGGATGTAGGAATAATGATGATAAAGAAATTACTCACCTCAAACTCAGGTGGAGGCTTGATTGACAGGTAAGAGTGCAAACAAGGTGGAGTAGCACAAGATCGAGGGAAGAAAATATCCATCAATACCATGAAGGAGAAGCCAATATAGCATACAAAGGCTCCGCAGAGAATGAAAGTAAGGGACGGCCACATTGTTACAATGTGGCAAGGGAGGGAGGGGGGAGCTGGAAAGAAAAGAAAAACAGCAAAATGAAATGGTTTCAGTTGAATCTGAAGATGCACACACATAAATATGGTGAAAATGTTAGTTTCTCAGAGTATCATTGAAATTCATATAATCAGTGACCAAATCCCAAAGGTGTTAAATGTGGGATCCGTAACAAATGGCTGGTCTTTCTTCTTTAGTCACCCTCCCACACACAACCTAAATAATTATAGCTCATCATCATCAGTCTTTTATCGTCCGTTGTTGGACATAGATCTTCCTCAGGATTCAACACATCTCTCTATCGTGGGCATCACAGAGCCAATATTTCCTGAATCTGTCTAGTTTGTCTCGCCATCTCATAGTCTATCAGCCTTGGTTGCGCTTTTGATCTCTGGAGATCCATGTTGAGTCGTGATGTCCATCAGCTGTCTACCATTCTTGCAACATGGCTAGCCCATTGCCATTTGATTTTCTTATGGTTTTCATAATGTCTTGGACTCATTTTTATCCCCCATGTATACTGTGCTGTCTTGCGGTCTCTCCATGTGATGTTGAGCATGAATTTTTCATGTGTACATTGCATGGTTCTCAGTAAGTTTCCATGTTCCAGCTCCATAGGTGACCATCAGGAGAATACATTGGTTGGACTAATGGGATTTTCTTGTTCTTAAAGGTTGAGTGTGCTTGCCCCACTAGAGTGATTTTTTGCTTGATTTCTTCTCCTTTTGGGGATATCATGGAGACTTGTTATCCTAGGTAGATGTACTGGTCTACTTTGTCCAGCTTTGCGTTTTTAATTTTGATCACCATGCATTTATTTCCTACTTATTGGTTGTACATGACGTTTGTTTTACTGAAGTTCATATGAAGGCCAGCTTTCTTCATTCAGTTCATCTAACATTGGTTGTGGAGGTACCTTCTAAAAGGACAATGTCGTCTGCAAATCTGAGGTTACTCAGGTATTCACTGTCTATTCTGATTCCTTTGTTTTCCCATTCTAGATTTTGGAGATCATCTCGAGGCAGGACCTAAAGAGTTTGGGTGAGTTGGTATCACCCTGTCTTACCACTTTTCGGAGCTGAAAGTGCTTGGAGTTTTTATATAACCTGATAAAGGAGCTGCAGTGACAGAATATGTGATGCAATACTCTGACTTACACGAGGTCTGCACCTGATCAAGTGATAGCATCAATGACATTGGGATATTCTACTAAGCCGAAGGCCTTCTTGAAGTCTATAAAAGGTACCACTGGTAGCATTCTATATTCTGCTGCTTTCTCTTTCAGCTGATTTATTGAATGGAGATGGTCCATGGTTGAGTAGTTTCTTTTAAAGCTAGTTTTTTCTGAGGTTGGTTATTATTTTGTTTGGTGAGAAAATTCAATTTTTTTTTCAAGTTTGCGACATTTCGGCAACTCTGCTGTTATGTTATCAAGACAATAACCGAGGTTTGGGTAATCCCAATCCTCGGTTTTTGTCTCAAACTTTACATTTATTTAGCTAACAGAAAGGCAGTAAGTTGTAATAATAATAATAATTATTTAGTGCAGTGCAGACTAACAAAAAAGATCTAAATTCATTCCATGTTCAACAACTTGAGGTTAATGAAGGGATTCAAGTCAGGTGACCATTGAATGGCTTCTGGTACCACAGATGGATATTGTAGAAATAATTTCAAATTTCAGAGAGAGCTTTGATCAGTATTAGCCCATGAATCGATTTAAAAAAACAAGTACTTGGGTTTTTTTTTATAGATTTATACTCCAGCACTGATTAAAACTCTTTCTGATAACAATAAGACAGAAACAATAGAAATTTTGAAAAAACTTTCAATTCTTTTTTTTACACACGCACACACACACCGTGAACGATATTTTTTTTAATGAATATGAATCAAGAGGTAATATCGAGAGAAAAAAAGCTTTGAATGCGTTGGAACACAAACGGCTATCACATAAAAAAAAAAAACATTGGGACTTTTAATTAAGTATTGATTGATTTTAACATTTAATAATTCCCACTTGTTAAGTAAAATTGGTGAATTAAGGGAAATCTCAATGAGAAATCGAAACCAAAGAAATTTATAAAGTAAATAGTTATAAGAAGCGGACATGGACGACAAATCGTGACACATGATTAACTGTTAACTGATGATGTGGAACAAAAAAATGGGAATTCTTTCAACACAAACCAGATTCATTTTTAAAAAGTAGTGAATTTTACCTGATATTTTTATTTGTGTTCCGTTCATAAATAACACAATGAAAAATCAAATCAATTTTCAAACACATGGTTTGGCTAAAATTGTGCATATGTTATTTTCATTCATTTTGGCTGGACGATCGGACACATTGGAATTTGAATGAACAGTTATGCAGACAGAGGCGTAGCTGAGATGGGGGGTATTTGAACACCCCAGGGGGGCCTTCAATAGAGGAGGATCGCACAGAAGTAATTTACCTACTGTATTTTTCTACTGACATTATTAACGAAGATGTATTTGTGTATTAACATGAATTACATAAATAATAGTTCAGCCTTAATCAAGTGGTAGTACAAGTCTATTTATTGTAAATTTTCTTTTTTTATCAAATGTCGGTAAGTGTTCACGAGTCCCTCATAGAAGAACCAAGATACACACACCCCCAACCCAGACACAAAAATCTCTGGGTATGCCACGGATCAGCTGATTGATTCGAAAATTTTACTATAACTTGGCTAAAAGATAGACAATACTTTAATAAGATCATCAGAGAGTTCACTTCACGTGTAACAAAATCAACAAATCATTTTATTTTAAAATAGAAATCGATAAGCCGGTTGCGAAAATCAAAATAATGTGTTGAAAATCGTCTTTCTTCAAGTTTGCTGTTGAAAATTCTTCCTATCACAGAGTAACTTTGAGTATTTCGTAATAAATAACGTTTTTAAAAAGATGCATAAAGGGGAGGAAATACCAAAAAGGTGCGTCAGGGATAATAAAGTTATTAAATAACTGAGAAAACTCACCAAATTTTAGACCAAAATCAGTAAACACTACAGAAACAGACAATAGTAAACACCGAAGATATTTAATTTCTGCTTCTCACAGGAAGTACAATACACCGGTAAGGACGCATGCGCAATGCAGTATTAACGATGATACCGTGCCAGACCATTTATCCGGCAAGTTCAGGACCAAAGGTGACCCGGATTTCTGGATTTCCCGAATTTTTAGATCAGAACTTATACTTGAGATATAGGTAACTGACGAAATTCATTTTGACGTGCAGATTAACCCATTTCTGAAGAAAGATCTGTTTGATCTTTATTAATCCTCTTAAGATTCTCAAAATAATACGATGAAAAACAAAATGAAATTTGTTAACGTAGAGCTCGGTCTATTTGTTGACGGACGTTTCGTCGAAAACGAGATAACCGACAGACGATTCGTTGGGCGCACACTCTGCCAAAATGATGTTTCCTTGACTAGCATTTCCACCAAAAAAAATTTATTAGATATCTTTTTTGGTAGGGGGGTCTTATGAGAGTACCTGTTAATAGTATATTTTCTCAAAGTATATGTTTCATAATGCAAATAAATGAATGAACTCACTTAAACATATGTTGATATAATGTAAACCTTATGTTGTTATTTTTTTTATAATTTCATTCTCGTCTTCTTTCGCAGACAGACGTTTTTGTCTTTATCCATTGACTACTTAGAGGTTTAAAAATTGAAATTTCTCAAAATTCATTTCATTTTACATCTTGGATGACATTGGGAAAAAAAAGCATGAAAATATAAAACAAATATTGAAATTTTACTAATGATTACAAACGGACACCCTATTTTTAGAAGAGTGATGAATTAGAATTTAAGAAATTTTGTTCTCAAGTTTTTTCTAAGCTTTGCTAGAAACAAAAAAGCTCCAATTTTTATCTGAAGAAATGAAAAACAAAGTTATTACAAGTTATATAAGCGTAGATCAATAAAACTTAATCGTAAAGCAGGTTTCAGATGTTAAAATTTTTAATTTGTCGACAAACAAATCACTTCAAAGGACGTGTCTCCTCAACAGAAAAATCAAATTTTTTTTGTAACAACCACTTTTGACATTCAAAAAGTTTTTCAGACTATCAAATTCCCCATCATTTTTATTGTCCACACAACATTTTGGCTGATCCATTCTATGGCCTTCTTCAGGAATACTATCCATATCTCAAAAAGGAAGGGGACTCTTTTTTATGTAATGTCAAGTAATGGTAGCAAACAGAATTTTTTATGAATAGTAGGAGAAACTGGGTGTCAGTGGATCATAAAAAATTAATTGTAGGAGGAAGCTAATTCTATTATTACATTTAAGTGAAATAAGGAAGAAAGATCAACTCTGTTGGCAGTGAAATAGGCTATATGAAGATAAGAGGGTAATATCTCTCAAAGTTAGCAGTTGGAAGGCACTTGTATTATTTTATTATTTCTGATCCACTGCACCCCAGCCCTGGCACACAGTCTCAAAGAAGTCCCAGAGTGAAACCAACCACATATTCCATTAAAGTGCAATTGTTAAATTGTAGACCATGTTAAAGAAAAATGTTCATAAAATCTTTCTAACATCCATTGACAAAAGATAGATACACTAAGTAAAGAAAAAAGAATGATACAAAAGTAAAATTAAAATGGTCTTTTAGTTTTCTTTTAAACTACATGAAATGAATTGACATGATCAATTTTGATAAAAAGAATTGAAGTGGCTCAGTCCCAGAAGTGATTCACTGTGCCCTGATTCACTGCACCTCCACACTTACCATTAAGAAAAATAACTATAAATCTCTCTGAAAAGCAAGCACAATAATTGCAATTTGGATAAGAAATAATTCCAACACAGTTTTAATTTCATCAAGTCCCTTAGCTTGTTCACTGTCCAATGATGCTCAAGTCTTTCACCAAATAAGATGGTGGATGTGTCAACTTAAGGAGAGGAAATAGTAGCCGTCCTGTTGCATATTCACATTTGTAATGAATCATGATTCACTGTGTCCCATGATCCACTATGCCTCGGCCTCCTCCACACCAGAAAAAGACCATAGAATGGATTGTCTGAAACATCAGTGGAACAACAAAAATGAGTTTGATTGTCCAAAAAACTTTTTGAATGTAAATAACTCTTCTCAAAATTATCAACAAAATCATCAACAATATTTTACATGCAGTCAACAATGGATTATTTATTGAATTTTTAATGTATATTTTCAATTGTTTAAGCAGAATTAAGAACTGTTTTCACTTGATGATTGCTTTACCTGGAATCATGTATAGTAAAAGATTGGTGCATAAGCTTTAGTCATTAGATTTCTCAAATCTAATTTGATAAACAAGAGAGTATATTTACATAAGTAATATCCTTGATGGTCATCAGTTATAAGATATATGTGTGGTTCTAATGTAGTTATTGTTAAGGAATAGGTAGTGTGAAGATGTTGTTGTATACAATGGATTTTGCTTTCATGTGGTTTAGTGTTAGCGTTGACATTACTGGAGATGTGAAAAGAGGAAGAGAGATGTACAGAGAGAATGCCTGCCAAGAATGAATGTAGACACAGAGATGAAACAAAGTAAAAAGGAACACATACAAGTATTTGGATGGTCAAATAAAACGCACATTTAATACAGGAACAGTAATGACAAATACGATCGATTGCGTAAAGGGATGAAAAGAGATGAAAAAGGTGGGAGCTTTGTTATCATTAATAGTACATGTGTCGTAGTCAAAGTGGAGGTGTCTGAACTGCTTTTGAATCCATATGGCTTGGAGCATGCCAAGGAATGATTATGGAGACTGGGTTCACTGTGTGTGCCAAACTGCCAAGATACATGTGACTGGGGGGCTATTCTCTGATGCTGGTAGACACTTGATGGACAGACCATGAGAGACAGAGAAACGCAGAGTTTCATCCATGCGTGTTTCCCAAAGTAAAGAGAATTAGGAAAGATCATCGTGACTAATGGATAGTAAAACACATTGCAATTTCATTCATGAGAGTTAAGGGTTAATACACGTTTGGAGCACATGGTGAGGATATGGTTGAGTACCTGTATAGCTGTGCACATGTGAGATGCCTCGACATCGGTGAAGTGAAATAGGCAAAGTTAGTACAAAGATAAGTCACGGTAGAAAAATGGTTATGATTGGATCTGCCAGTAGGTTGGCAAAATGATACTGATCTCAGGGAGGAGAAAAGAGAGAGAAAAAGTAGCCGGCAACAAGTGCTGGGGCCAAAAGCATAACCAGCTAGGAGTGCCAGCGCCAATGAGCATTTGACTATGTGCATCCAGGGCTTTTATTGGGATCGTTGTAGGAAGTGATGTTTTCGATATCTAGCTAAAAGAAAGGTTTTGTATTCAATTCCTGAGTAAAAGTATAGAAGGAGCTACTCTTATATTTGTCGCTCATTATAAAGTAGTATCCCTCATTTATTGCTGTCATTCATTTCACAACATAGGTGAACTAGTTAGATTAGAAATCACATGAACTGGTAGCTGTGTGATTGTGTGCGTCCATGTGCGTATGTTTTTTCAGTCTATATATGCATGCAACTAGAAATATTTTGTAAGAAAAAAATCCTCAAATAAGTGAAGAGAATGTAGTAGATGAGATAAAGCCAAGAAAAAATAAAGAAATCCAAATTCTAATTAATAGTATACAATCATATTAACTATAGTATACAAAAGATATTTCAATAACACTCCAATTGAGTAGTATAAAATTATGAACATCTATTCGGAAAATGTTCATATTGACTATTACAAAACAAAAATAACCAGTGAGAAAAGTTGAAAGTCGAACATTTACTGGAAATTGACAATTTATCACTTGTTATTCGAATGCTCTATATAAATGTTCAAATTCCATTATTTGATTTGTCAATAAAAAAACCATCAACCAAAACTGTCAATATTGGTTTCTTCAGTTTTCAAGCTGGTCTGGCTGGCTATGTATGTTTGTATGTATCACGCATGTTAACTACACCAAATGAACTAGAGGGAAAATGTAAATATTTATCATCGTGTCTAGGATGAACGTTTTTTCTTTTTTGAAAATTTCCCTCCTAAATAAGTTTTTAGCATGGGGAAGGAGGTAAATTTACAATGGAAGTTTATGCTAAATTGATCCCTCGATTTGTGTCCAGCAGCATTCACTCTAGTTTTTTGAAAATTTAGACTTTTTAGTGATCAAACAAAAGGCAAAAGAAGTAACTAGTTCATCTCACCCTTTTTCCAATTTTTGATTGATCACCTTGAACTTCGTATGCTGCCAAAAGACATTGGCCAGGTGATGGTTTGTATTGAGAGAGTAATCAGGCCTGTTCTTGTTCCATTTCATTTAATCATGTAAATTAAATGATTAAGTATATTATCTAATTAACTTTTGAAGTATTGTTTTGTTTTTTTTTTTCATCTGCAAATGGCTGGAGTTCATCTGACCGAGAACAAAAAGAAAAGGATTCAGAGATCACGCCAAACAAGTCCTCCATCAACAAGTGTCGAGGGATGGTGCACCCCCACCTCAATGCACTTTCTGTCCGCAAATTTTCTCAAGGATAGCCAAATTGGCCAATTTTTAGCTACATCTGGCAGATCTTTCCAATTCCAATTCAGGCGATAAAAATCTACAATAACCTAAGTTTGATACAAGTAAATATTCAATTTTCGTTGATAATTTGTTCTTAGTGCATAATCAAATTAAGATAAGTAGGCTTTAAATGAGTACTTATGTACATATAACATCTAAAATATGTAAAATTCAACCAAGTTTAGCCATTTTAAGAGACAGTTTTAGCTATAAATAACAAATTATACTTGACAACATTGATTTCTTCTCTTATTCAGCCTGCACACCCACTTTCTCAACAAATTAAAGCCCCACCACCCTCAAGATCATTAGGTGAACCCTTGGAATGAAATCTCCAATCTTTAAGCTCTAAGATTCAAGATTTCAAGTCATTCAATTCAAATCCACTCTGTTCAAGTTTGGACAAGAAATCAAGTGTAGAAGCCAATAACCCCCTTCCTCCCACCAAACTCAGTTTTTGTTACAGGACGACAAAAGAAGTCCACAAGGAAGACAACTTCCTTGCAATACTTGTGTTTTGGACCACCAAAACAACTAAGTATGATTGTTACATGAATTTACTGCTGATAGAGCTATTATGATTTCAATGCCAATACATTAGAAACTCCATTCAACCACATTTTCAATGATATTTTGTCATTATTGTCAATTTGTAGTAGGATTGTTGAACTTAGATTCTGTCCAATTTACAAATTTATCAAGGGACGTATATCCTAAGAATTACATGCTCATTCAAATGTACTTTTTACGAGCTGGACCAATGGAAATTCCATGGGTGTTGACTGCTAAGATATCGTCATTTCTCTCGCATATATATTTCTGCAATTAAAGGATATAATTTTGTAAGAGTAATTCATTACCTATATGGAATGTATCTATATCAACTATGATAACAGGCAAAGGCGAATGAAACTAATACATCTGTTGCTGATGATTATGATTACTTTTGTTATTCGTCTATATTCTCATGGTCTACTACTACAATAACTTTTTTAGGCTTCAGACACGTGAAGGAGAAGTAATGAATGACTGGCAGTTATAGTGAAGGTTGAATCACTTCTACTCCCATTCAAGTATAAACACCCATTATTAAACTTGTTCAGTACATTGCAAGGGTGGGTTGGGAGTAAGAAGGGAAAGGGTCAAGGATATAAAGAGACCCATTAATGGTCTGAATGTGTAATGGTCAAACATACAAACAAGCGCACAGGATTTATTTCAATTCGGGAGAGGTGATGCTTGTGCATTATTCTGATCAAGGAGCATTACCAATAGTTTTACATTTAATCAAAAAGAATTTTGCCAGAATTTTCTTGAAAAATCACATTCAGGGAAAGAGGAGGGTTAGGTGGGGTATGAAAAACTAGTGGCAGGATATGTCGATGTACAATAAATTTGAAAAAAAAATTGAAAAGATGTAAATAAAGATATTTAGTTGAATTCAAATTTTAACATAGAATTGAATGAAACTTAATTTGATATTAGATCCAAGTTTCAACATTCTAAACAAATCAAGCTTAGATTTTTTTATATTATTCCAATCAGAAATGCATTTTTTGGTGATTCTATTCAATCCATGTCTAGTTGTTATGCAAGACAGAACATATTAGCATCTCAAATAATCTACTTATATAATACGCCACTTGTGAGTCTCTTTGTTGTCTGTTGTATTTGCCAAGGGAGATAACTATCAAATGCTATTTATAGAGTATTCTCCCTTATTTTTTACTTTTTTTCGTGTGCATAAAAAAATCCACATCAATTCTGGTTGAACATAAACAAGAAAGTGCAAAGCAACAAAATGTTTTCGATATTTTATAAGAATGATTAATTTGCAAAATTGCCTCCATTTTTTATCAGCATGGGTAAACTAATGGTATGATTCCTAATGACAGATGCTTCTTTTATCTATTCTCTTGAATTCATTTCTTGAATCTTTTCATTCCCTTCATGACAATTGATTGCTTGAGGCAGTCTATTGATATTGATGAAGATGTCCATTTTTTTCCTTTTGTTATAAATTGTTGGTTCTGAGATTGATGGTCTTTGAGTTTTCATCATTGCTTAGGGTTTTGTCTTCAGTTTCCATGACATTGTTGATAGCTTCTCAGGACACGTCGAATGCACACAGTTTGTCACCAGTCGATGACATTGTCGGGCAATACTGTTTTATAAAAAAGTATGCTATTTTCTTATAGACACAAAGATATTACTATTTCCTTTCTGTAATTTTATGCTGATTGTCTTGGGCTGAATTATTTTCAAATCAGTCAGTTCCTAAACAATTCTAATCTTTAAGAAATAGAGTTTTTAAGCTTTGCTTTATGATTTCGAAATTTTAAATTTCACTCAGTTATATTTTTTTTAGCACTGTTCACTTCATCTTCTTTAATTATGTAAAATAAACCAAGATTCAGTTTAATTTTTCATTGTCTAGAAAATAGAAGATTATTCCCAAGGCTTATCTATAATCATTACTCCTCCAAATTTTAGAGATTATAATCAGTTATAGACATTTTAAAGTTTTAAGAATTGAATTCTAAAATAGAATAATTATTAAAATGTTTTCTCAACATACATCACTCAGTGATGAATCAGGACATATCATCCATGATATTTTCTAGGACAAATAAGTGTTTCAGATCTTTAAAAAACGCTCATCGACCCCAGGAGACATCACTAATTATGTGTCCATGTGCATTGCAGTGTGATGTGTGTCAAGAACTCATTTTTATATTTATCTTATTTTAAAATTTAATTTTGAAAGCTGTTAATATGTACTTATAATTTGAGTAAAGCCTCCAAATTTTGGAAGAGTGTAGACCATAAATTTTCATTTTCAAGTTTTTTTTATAGTCTATTCTCCACCATAATTTGAAGGCTATGCTCAGTTATAAATACATTTCAAAGATTTTAATTCTAAACTTTAAAATTGAATAAATACATATTAAAATGGAATTACTAGACAGAAATTAAAAATAAAATTTGGAAAAAAAAAGTGCGCATCAACATAATTATCTCCCCTGTGATCTATTTTGCTTTACTACTGTGAAGATAATCGCTGCGAACAGCCATCATCACCTCGGTAATGGCGCAGGCTTTATTCGACGCCCTTTCAGGTGAGACCCCTTAATTTACCATTTTTTCATTTTGTTAAGCAGTTATCGACTTTCTCTGTCCTTTTTCATCCTAACACAACTTGCAGATCGCCTTTATAGGTTGCAAAACAGCATTTTCGTAGCTGCTTCACGTAGGAGGGTGTCGCCATGTTGAATCCACTAGCTGCACAAAATCATAACCTTTCCGCAGCGATTGTTCGATAAAAATCGCCTCGTATCGAGCTGAAATTGCTCCCAGAATATCTAGAATTATCTCTCAGATTATTCCGAAATAAGAAATAACGGACTTTTCTGAAATCCTGAGCCAAAATTTGTCTTTGAATGGGTTCCCCCCGCCTGGGTGTCAACATGGCTGTTGGAACGGCACAAAACAAAAAAGTAAGGAAGAAGAAGACGGTGGTGGAGGTGGCGGCAAAGTTGGACGGACCCTCGAGTTAAGGGGCCCCAACCGGCAATAAATCTTGATTGTTTCGACCAGTGTTTCTCAAACTTTATTGTGTGGCAGCATTTTAGTCGATTTGCTGGACACACTTACTCTTCACACCTTTAAAATGTAAATATACATTGGTAGGCTACACGGGTATGGAATGGAACTTTGATGGCACACTATTGTGCCGCAGCACAGAGTTCGAGAACGTTTGGTTTAGGCAGTTATTTCAGCTTTTAAGAACTGAAAGATGTTTTCTCATAGTCCTTTATAAATCATCTACAGTTACCTTTTAACCCTTTATAATGTGATTTTGAAACAATTGCCTCCGGTGTTTTATTTTGTTCTCGCCTTTGAAAGCCCTTTTCTTTGTTTTTCGTTGAAAAAACAAAAAAAACTTCTCCCTTTTTTCAACCTTCATCTTCTTAATTGTTAAGTTCTGTTTTGTTGATTCCTTTTATATCAACATAGCTGAGACTACCGATCTAAACTGCGTGGATCGTATATTAACGAGAAAAAAAAGATAAGAAGCTTGGCGAGATTCGAACTCCCGTTGAACCTGTCTTCTTCCTTCTGGTATAAAAAGACGTCAGTTCGACTCTGACCAAGACTTGAACTCATCATTTCGGATCCCGAGATCCGCGCTGTTTCTCACTTACGTAAATTGACTGCCGGTCGGTCGCCTGAGTCAAGTTGTGATCTAAAAGGGGACAAGTAAGAAAATTAAGATGTTGGTAAAATGAAGTGAAAATTGATTATGATTCACAACACAACTTTATCTAATGAAAAATAAATGATAAAATAATTGCTTTTAACGATTTGCCTTATTCTTTGTGTGTTTATTTACTTCTCACAACATTTAAGTTCTGAGAGTTCTGTAAATATGGCGAAAAGTAATTAAACAAAAAAAAATTAAACTCAAAAGAATTTGACTTTTTTTTTTTTCAATTGATCATATACCGGGCTGATTTCTTTACGAATAATAATAATAATAATTAATTTCTTCTTTACCGAGCAGTATTTATGTTAGATTCAAGTCTGCATGGCTTAGGTTCGAATTCGTCACTCGTTTCATGTTGAAGAAGGGAGGGGAAAAAAGGTTATTGATCTATCTTCATCATGTGTTTTTCCAGAACAAATATCGATGGAATTAATTGTAATGATCCAGAATCTTCTAAGAAGTAAAATAATTATATATGTGTTTGTTTAAAATGAATCTTTTTAAAAGAATTCAAATTAGAAATTATTACATTTCGTACGTTTTTAGTTTTTTTTAAATAATGTTGGCCTCAGAATAAATTTTGTTAGATTTATTTTTAAATGATTGTTGTTGTAAGAAAAGACCAATCAATCGTATTCTGTTCAGATTTTGTATTCTTTTTCTTGAAATAGAAATATATAAAAGCATTTATATTATAAAGTACCGACTTGTGTGTGTTCGTACTCCCAGATGTTGAGAACTACTTCTCACAGAACTGAAACAAAGGCATGATGGAAATCAGATGGTTTACCTGTAGCACATATCTTCAGGTTGAATGTAGCAAAAAGAAAATAGTTGATTTTTGTGAGGTCAGAAAATATTTCTTAGTTTTTTCATCAATAAAATCAAAGTATATCTATAATTTTGAATCCGCTCAACCTGAGATTTTTTTTTTTTTTTTTTGTATCATTTATTTGAACCTACTCACATGCAAATTTCTTTCAATAGCTGAATGGTTAAAACCTCAGAAAATAACGTGCCGAAATCAGCAAATCACAATGTGCCTGTAGCACACATTTCAAGGTTGAATTTTGCAAAAGCATGTTTGGCACTTTCTATCAGGTCTCTGTTCTCGCTCTCAGAAAACCAGTCTGTACTCGCATATTTTAGTGGGGACTGTATTGTATTGTTTCAAAGTCATCATACTTCAGTAGCCAAATGGGTAAAGCTTTGAAAAATGAAATTTGCAGACCTTTTTCCCTCTGGGTGCTAATGTAATTTTGGATGTGTCAATATCATAAATTTTAATTTTTATCTCAAAGTTTCATGTGCTTTCAATTTATTAGATCTTCAAATCTTCCAGAAATCTGTTTTGAGAAAAGGTATATTCAAAGGTTTTATAAGAATGGGTTCTATTTACAATGTAGTTCCAATGCTGAACTGCACCTTTACTTTCCATTCATCATAGATGACCGTGGACACAAATATCGCCTTCTATCAGTACTAATACCCATTTATCAGTCTTCACAAGGATAATTCTATACTGACTATGAAAGATATTTTCTCAGACCAAAAACAATAACCCTAATCTGACCTCATCCGAACCCAAACATGACAATAAAACATGGCCACTATTCAAATCCTGTTGTCCGCTTTGATATGCAGACTACTAACACTAGAAATGATCAAATTAATTCTCATTTTTCAGAAAAATTAATCTTCGAGGTTATAAGAGGGGCTATATGTACCTGACCAACGTTTTCAAAAAATTCCTATAAAATATCATTTGCTTCCAAGTATTTAGAGATTTTCCCCCAGGCAGCACCAGGTATCTCTGCTAGTATATGATAAACGAGGTCTGGCCAGGAAGTATCCTGCCATTTAATATTAACAAGGAGAGAAAAGCCTTCTTCAGGCAATGGTTTAATTCCCTTCAAAGTAACCCTTTCCACTTTTCAAAAAATCTGCAAAGTGTACTTTTGGGATTGTCATCAGCTCCTTCATCATATTTTCCTTAATCTTGTCCTCTGTCCCCCCATATCAATAGCAAAAAAAAATAGTTTCAAAACCCAAAAAATTATTTTACTTCACAATTATGCTAGGCTGCTCTGCACAACATGCTCTATGTGGAACAGGCAGTGTCCTTGTATTGGAAATTTTACAATTGGATCTCCATCTTGATCTTGCAATATATATCGTTCTATTTTTTATGATCTTACCATGTGGGTAAAGTAAAATATATGTATTTGATGTTTTGGAGGTGCAGAATGGCATAATGGTTAGCAGCACAGGAAAAAAAGAATCAACGGACCAAGTTCAAGTTTGGTTCAAGTCTGTTTGTGTTCACTTTGCACTCATGACCCAGCTATGGGTAAATAGCAGGGTATTTGGAATCCTTTAGCTCTGGAAGGTAGTCCATCTAAGAGAAGGTTACTCTGATGGAAAAGAAATCCTAGAGCTTGGCAGTTGCCATAGTTGGTCCCAATCCTGGGTAAAGGAAGAGGGTTGGATGTGGGGCTAGTACTCCCCACACACAAACCTGTAAGATCTAAGACCACAGCATAGTGATTGTGACCCTATGCTCCACAAGGTAGCTACAAGAACAATCTCATAATCATTCTACTTTTCAAGATATCTCCATGTGCATGAAGTAAAATACAGCAATACTCCACTTGGTGGCTGATTCACTCTAGCGCTCCTTTTCAAATATTTTTCATAATACATTTGATAATGTTGAATTTCTGAAATAAATAATGAGTAGGAATGCATGATGGACAGTCTCTGAAATAACTGTACTCAGTGCACTTTTGGTTAATGTGCCATGCATATGAGAATAAACACATACACACAATGCTTTACAGCGTAGTGATAACACCTAGTAATATTTCATCAGCTGTGGACAGTAGCTACCAGATGAGATTCACAGCACTTTTCCATTGCATCTTGTTGAGGCTCAACAGAGACATCATATATTCTAAAATGTTTATTGACACAATCTTTAATTATGTTATATCATAATGACCCTGAATAGCGTTGTTTCGTTTAGTGCCACATTTTTTAGGAACATTCTCTGTAGACCAGTTATGAGGCGGAAGTCAAGGTCCATAATATTTGACTATGTTATAAGTGAGTCCGCATTGTAACTTTTACGAACCTTAATCCAAGTCCAGACCCCAACCCTCAACTTCAAGACAAACCCTCGTAGTTCATGCAGAAATGCAAAGAAAACCTTTGGGATAGCGGTAGGGTGAGGCTAGTCTAGCAGGAAGACAGATATAAATATTTTTTAAAATTTCAAACATTGACACCTCGCCATAAGGTTACATTTTGAGAGAACTTAGATACATATGCATATCTAGAGTAGGAGTTTGACAATACATTAGTAATCTTTTGAGTGACAGATAAAAGGAAAAGGAAGTGATGAGTTATGTTTATTGACTGCTGAAATATTTTTGTCTAATTCATTTCCTTTTTATAGTTGGTGTAACCTGATTTAGTAGGGGGTCCTTCTATTTTTGTATTCAGCTCTTATTTTGAGAGCCAAATTTAACATTTTGAAAATTGGGGTCCATGCTCAAACCACATTATTAGCAATTCTGCATTATATTAGGTCTACAGTGTATGTAGAGCACTAACCAAGGTATTACAGTGTTGGTATTCAATGTTTTTGCTATGTGTGTGTGTTTATTTGAATGTCGAAGTTTTCTTGTCCATTTTGAATAATCTCTCTCCTTTTTCACTTTCATTTCTTCAGGGGGTCCAAGTGCTGCAGAGAACCAGACTGCCCTTGCTGTACAGTCCCTGCTTGATTCACAGGATGTCACAGAACAACCTCAACCGCAGCAAGGTCTGTACCTTTTGAGAATTTTTTTTTTTTTTTTTTTCAAATCTTAGGGTTGAATAGTAATTTGGCATTGACTAGTTTGTAATGCCTTGAAGGATCAGACTAGGAAAGAACATCTCATCTATATTTGTTTATGTACATCATTTCGTGAACCGATGTGGAAATTTTCAGTGATATTCAATTTCCAAAAACTCAAATTACTGCCTGTTCATTTGCTTGCACCCGATTGGTCGAAATCTGGATTTTAAAAAAATCAAGCGAAGAGGACCTATTTTCTATGAGTCGTTATCTCCAAAAACACTGGTTGACTTTTTTCTCTGAAACTAGTAGAATAGGGATATGTTTATGATTTATGAAAATAAATATTTATTGTAAAATTTGTTAATGTGCTACTCATGATAAGATTTAGGTATTTTTTACAATGTATTTACAAAAATACTTGTTGACTTTTATTAGTGCGATGGAGATATATTTACAATTTATGAAAAAAGTGTTAGTGAAATTTGTAAATATTCTATTTATTCATAATGATGCATGGTTTACTTAAGATATAACGAGTAAAATCATGCGCATATTTGTGCTTGTATCTCAGCTTGCTTTTTCATTTGAGAGTTGTTTATTTTTCTCTTCATGAGTGTTTGTTATTGTTTTTGTTTTTTTGTATATCATGAATAAGATTTATACAGAAAACATGATTTTTGTATACAATATTCAATTTAATTAACAAACAAGCATATGTCTGTACACGTACAATCCTACATGAAAAATGTTTTTTCTTCGTAAATCTTATACACTATGTATAAAATAAATACTCGTAAATAAATAATGCATATCAAAATTTTACAATAAATACTTTTTTTTATCATAACGCATAAACATGTCCCCATTGCACTTGCTTTTTCTTTAATGTTTTTGTAAATATAAACTACGAAAGAGAGGCCATCGAATTGTTTTCGCGAATGAACATGCAGTAATCTGAGTTTCAGGAAATTGATACAAACCCGGAAATTTTTAATATACTGAGGAAGCCATTTATTTAACAGATAATGTTATCAAATGATTTTTGTTATCAAAATCAGTCAGGCCCAAACACTTTATTAAAATGAGTTTAAAATTGTATTACAATATTTATGTTAATCATATTATTTTTTTGTTTTTTTTAAAGTTGTTTATAATAATGTAAATTGTTTGAATTTTTATCTTTGACCTAATGTTATCAGCTGGTTTTTGTTTGTTAAAAGACCGTCACAAAGTGATCACAATAAGTGGTTTCCCTGGTACTTCGTTTTTTTAGTACTCCAACTCCTAAAAATGGTCAGGGTCCGTCTTAGTCTCGCAAATGATTGATAATTATTGTGAGCCTCAGTAAACTCTCTATAAACATGATTTTGCAATATTTTAGCTAATTTCAACTCATTTCACCTTACAGCACCATGATTTTGTGACATAATGTTTAATGACATTTCTCCTGCTGTTGTTGACATTGTGATTATTGTAAACTGATTTCTCTATTCAAGGAGTTTTTCAGTTAATTGAATTTCTTCATCTTGATAGTGTTCACAGCCTTTCCGCAGATTCATTTTATAGCCTTCTCCAATGTTATACGTTGTAACTGTAAGGAAGAGGTCAATTGTCTGAAAAACTCATTGAATATTGACAACTCTTCTCAAGATTCACTATATTTTTTTTCTTTATAATAAACATGTTATTACATTTTTAATTGAAATTGCGGCCATACCTTGTAATTGCAGCTGAAGATGACGACATCTTCCAGTGCGGCCGTTGTAAAAAGCAGTTTACATCATTGCCTGCTTTTGTCAGCCATAAACAAAGTCGTTGTGCCCCTCCACCTCCAATTCTGGCTCAAAATCAACTGCGTGCTGCACCAACAACCAATACAAACAATAATGTTGTTGCAGCTACAGTTGTTACCCAAACACCAGTTCTCACCCAGAATGTCAGCTACACAAATGCTACTCAACCACTCCAGAGACAAGTAAGTACACCTAACATACATTTCAGTTTTATTGTTAACATTTTGTGTCTGTTTGTATATTTCTGAATTTTTGAGGTGAGGTATTATTATTATTTCTATTATTATTCGGACCATCCTCATCTTGGTTGCTTTTCATACAACGTTTCGGCCGTTGTACTCTACGGCCTTCATCAGATATCATCTGGTAGGTGTGAGGAAGTAACGAACCAAATCTTTTATTTAACCGTTCAATCCCAGTGTGAGACAATAATAATACTACTAATGCTAAGAGGGGAGTGCGGTCAATATACCCCCATCAGTTAAATAAAAGGGTTCGGTTCGTTACCTCCCCACACCTACCAGATGGTACCTGATGAAGGTCGTAGAGTACAACGGCCGAAACGTTGTATGAAAAACAACCAAAATGAGGATGGTCCGAATGATAATAGAAATAAAATTGTGTCTGCTTGTTCATCCATTTGTTTGTTCACACAATATCTCTAAAAGTTTATCCTGAATATCAATGAAATGTTATGGAAGGGTTGTCTGTGGGCTACAGAAGAATTGATTAAATTTTAGGATGGATCCAGGAATTCGTTTCTTGATTGAGAGATGTTTCCAATATCCTGCAGAAGAAGAAAATTTGAGTTACTTCCCTCAGAATTTTCTTGGTTTACCAATCTTGTTCATGCTTCTCCCTCGGGGCAGACCAAATACTTGGACAGTGCCCGAAAGTGGCAAGAGTTGAGGGGCCAATAATCTATATTATCTAGGATCCTAGATCACTGTCAGTCCACCCTTGCCTTTGTCTAACAACAGACTTTGAAGGCTGTCAAAAAAAAAAAGAAGAAAAGTGACATTAATGATAAATCCTTATCTCTTACGTTCTCTTTCCACCTATTTCTTTCCAGCCTCGAAACAACAATTACACCAATGGTCAACAGACGGCCTGCACTCAATATGATATTCAGGTTTGTATCAATTCTTGATTTTTATTCCATTTTTGGATTAATGTTTGTCAGTTCAAGCTTCATCCCCTGCTTTCTTCTCCTTATGATTCACTAAATGTCTGTTATTGCATAACTCAAGGAAAGCTAGAGCTATGGCCTACACATATTCCAGAACTTTCAAAGACTCTAGTGCAGGGTTCAATTAACAATCCAACTATGATACCAAACTGGACCCTTACTTTGTGTTCATCTCAACCTAGGCACTTGCTTGCTACCTAAGCCCACCTCAAAGAATTGTGGAATGGTAAACTTAAAACGTAGTACATTTCTTTCACCCATATGAACCTTTTACACCTCACATTACCTATGCATAAGCCACAACCTTTTACAAAAACTTGATATTATCAAATACATTCAATATAAAACTCCTGCTTCAGCACATAAATCATTTCTCTGGCTATTCTTGAACTGATGCTATGGCAGTGAGTAAACAAACCAGAATGGAAATTTCGAATTTGTATTTTGAGATATTTTTACAATTTATTTCTATGTTGTTGTTTTTTGTTTTTTTTTCATTCTATCTGTAGCCCATCCTGACATACAGTGCAGTCCCTCAGTCTCCACTGAACCAATTGACCCAAAACATTCTTTCAGAAGACTTTATGTCTCTTAACACAATGGACCAAAATTTACAGCATGTTCAAACTATGGTAGGTCAAAAGTGACTTTATTATTGTCTAACATATAAATGCATTTTTCTAACTCTGAGTCTGTTTTTAACACTGAAGGTTAAAAAAAAAAAACTATCTGGTTATTATTTTTCAAAATTTTACCTCGTAAATTAGTTAATATTTTCCGATAGTTCTAGGTTATCAAATCTAAACAAAGGGGGACAACTTTCAACCTACTACTTGCCCTGCTATGAAAAACTTATTGTCTATTAAAAATATAGTTTCAGTTATAGAGAGATTGCCTTATTCAATGTATTTTCAGTGCTTTATAAATATTAATTAATTTGTGGTTCCAGCTGTGCTTGTGAGAACAATTCAGTGTACAAACATAAAGCAGAATACCTATTGTTTTGAGTTTAATCTAGAAAGAAGAAACATTTTCAGTCTATAATCTTAACAGTGTTATGTAGAATCTTTGTTTCCAGTTGGTGTTCAATTTTCAATTGCCATGGTTCATTAAATACAAGTATACCTTGATCAGTACGGTTAATTTGTTCCAAAATATCCTGTACTGTTCAAAATCAGTGTTCAGTCTTTTTATAATTTAATGTTGTTTTTTTTGGGTTTTTTTTTAGCTTTACTTAGTTACATTAATTTGTACAGCAATACCATAACAGTATGTATATATATATGTATATATATATATATATCTCAAAACCCGCACTAATCAAGGTATTGCTGTAGTTGATATAAGAAATATAAGATTGCTAATGAATATTATCTTTTACCATTTGTTTTTCAACTGTCATATTCTCCAGTATTATTTTTCTCATAGGAGTTTTCATTCCTTATTAATTATCTTCCTTCTATTCAGTGTTCCCTCTAAGCAATATGCTTGTATGGCTACTTACAAAGAAAAATTATGCAGCACAGTAAAATTTGAATGTGATGCATAATATATGATTAAATAATAACAAATGAAAAATAATTTAAAAAATCAATACACCAAATAAATCAATTTTTTTTCTTTTTTTTATTACACTGTTTATCTTAAAAATGAATGGATTTTGTCTCAAAAGTGAAAAATTTATTCATACTCCACTTTGTCAGTTGCTCACTGGCTTTTTGCTTCCGTGCAGGGCATGAAAAAATTAGGGGGAAAGACTAACATTATTACTAATTCTACTTGATATTTTTCTGTATAAATATTTCTGTTTTTGTTGCTTACTCTGAAGTCGGTCCTCCATACTGTTCATCCATTATTCTTCTGTTTTCACAAACAGAATTCGGCCGTCCAGCAAAGCCCATTCCTCTCTCAAGTTGTGTCCACTGTCCCTAACACAGTGCGCAACACGCAGAATGTAACTACAATATTTGGCAACGTGACCTCCACTGGTGCCAACAATTTGGCTTTTACCAACAGCCAAATGGTCAACCCACAAATGCAACCCCAAACCCTTCAGCCAATTGCCCCCCAACAGCAGCAGCAACCACAACTGACCACTACAACACTGACCACACAAACCAATGACAAGATATACCAACAACAACAAAATCCCAACACTGTCACAGTGGCTACTAGTGTCCTTAATGGTAAGGCCACAACACAGAGACCAGGTAATAATGGTACTTAGAGCATAACAAAGACATCATGAGAGAACAGAAAAGGTTACTTCTTTGTTACCTCTATGCCACTCGTATTCTTTATTTTACTGATCTCCATATCCTTTTCACTTTTTGTGTTCACTAGCCCAGCAAGCAGGCATGATTTTTGACTTAATACCAGGAATCAACACCCTGCCCACAGATGAAGAGAATGGCTCAAAGCTCCTCGGCTCCTGGGAACGGTACTGCATGCCTGAACAGTGGCAAAATTTACTCATCCAACTTTGGCCTGAGAAGTTGCCAATGATGTCATGGACTCCAAAGACAAAACCCTAACCTATGATGAAAGTTTAAAGACAAATCAAAGATAAATCAACCTCAAAACCCCAAACTGATACCAGGAGTAGGAATAGAGGACGTCCTTATCGATATCAATAAACTGCCTTAAGCAAGCAAAGACAAGCGAGTAAGAACATGAACTTCATTGGTTCATGTGACACCAAAACTGAAGTTAACACACAGGAAGCAGGATAGATATATGGAGTGGCGAAATAATGAATATGGGTGGTGAACATGTAATAAGAAGTAATAAAAGCAGAGAAATATGGAATAGTGAAAAAAAATATAAGAAGCTTGGATTGATAGTTTAAAATTTTGGTTGGAAATTATGGAAATAGCTTCTGGTGTCCATAGAAGTAATTTTTTTTGTTTTCCCTTCAGTAACCTCTTTTATAAAATTTAAGATACTTACAGATTAAATAACTCAATATGTAAAAGCCTAATCTTGTTTTATTTGTTGAATTAAAATCTCTAAAACTAAACTCTTATGAATTATACAAACACTTTACAAAAAGTCAATAGAAATTGGTTAATTTCTTTGATTGATCATGTAAAGTTGATGAAATTCAAACTTCTATATTTTTGAAATTTAAAAACAAAAGCTAAATATGAGTATTGAGTAACTACCATATTCATTCGAGTACAATGCTAATTTTGTAGTTAAAAATCAATAATATATATTTATATGTGTTATCTCCTTTTCTTTTCTTTTTTTTTTTTCACACTCCAGCAGAATAATGCTACCCTCACCCCTAATTTAGACCCTGGTTTTATATACACTAGTATATATATATATATATATATATATATATATATATATATATATAGTGATGTTATACTGGTATTTGTACTGATTTTTGTTTGCTAAATACATGTAAATTTTTAAAAAGTCCAAGACATTTCGGCAACTTGACTCTATTAGGTTAGGGTTAGTCAATCAGGGCAAATTGTTTTATAAACCTTCTATATTGAATTACATTATTTGTTAGTCACTCATAATTAGTTGGTTTTCTGATTTGTTATGTCTTTTTTTTAACTATGATTAACAAGGAAGCTAACCACTAAATGGGAGATAATGACGAATGAACTAAAATTTATATGAACATTAATTTCTATTGATATGACAAAACCTTTTTTTGGGCTCATTTCTTTTAGGATAGAATAGAAAAATAGCCATTTAAGTATCATCATGCATAAATTTTATATAAATGTTCTAGCAACTGTGGAGATTGAATGGTGTAATTTTTAATGTAGAGTCTAGGTTTTTACCAATCCTAAATTATCTTTTAGCCTAATACAAAAGAAAGAAAACAAGTATGATCATTTTTTTTTTTTTTTTACTAGATGTAAGATTTATTTAATGAAATTAATGAAATATATGTGAACTGTAACAATCTGAAAAGACAAAAAGTACGATCGGTTTCTATTGGTAAAAACTCTTGTTCGTTATCATCATTATCATAGTAAACATTGGTTTTAAAAACTGTCCAATTCTATGATGTAATGGAAATTTGTTTTTCTTTTATAGACAAAAATTTCAGTTTTCATTTTATTTTTTATAAAACAAGAAGAAACTTGAACAAATTTCTTGAAAATGAAGCGAAAAAATGTCAATGTTGGTAAAAACTTTGATTCTGCATCATAAAGTACACCCTAAATCTCTACATTTGCTAATGTTCTTTATTTTCCTTTGCTATTCCAGCAACCCACAAGGTTGTCCAGCAGAATAACATTATTACGATCCTGCCTTCTGTCCAGCAAGAATTGGACATTCAACAGAAATTAAAGCCTCATCGTACCGATGACACCTCTGTATTGGACGATGGCTGTGGAATTGTCGCAAGTGGTATATCTGGCAAGAAAAAGCTGCGCTGTGAATTGTGTGATAAATATTTTGCCAAAAACTTTGATCTCCAGCAACACATTCGATCACATACAGGGGAGAAACCATTTCAGTGCATTGTCTGCGGACGGGCTTTTGCTCAAAAGTCAAACGTCAAGAAACACATGTCAACCCATAAGGTAATCACAGATTTAGATAAAGATTTGCCAAGCTTTTCCAGACTCGCCCCCCCCTTTTTGAAGCATATATTTCATAAGCTACCCCCTGTAAAGTCAGTCAAAAATGATACGTTTGTATCTTTTGCCCTTTACACCCCACATCCAAACCTTGTCTTCCAGTGCCCCACGTATGACAACCTTAGCCTCCCCGCCCTCTCTACAACACCCTTGCCTACCTGCCCTTTCAACGACACCCTTGATATCCACTGCACCCTACCATCTTTTACTATCTACTGCCACATCTTTCACTTCCAACACCCCCTACCACTCTCTCGCCCCCACCCACATAGTGGTACCTCATTTAGCATTTATTCGCTATAGTGCTTTTTAAAAAATGAATTTAGTGCTGTTAAATTTCTGAAAAAAGAAAAGAACGATGAAAGACATCATCATGGACAGTATATGAAATATTATCTCCATGGAACATCCATGTCTTTGATAATAATTGAATCACTGAAGCGTCGATCACAATTCAACTGAACAATCAATCAGGCGTCTAAGTGTTCTACCCTGTTCACTCGAATATTTTTGTTGTTTCGGTGCCAATAGACACACCATTTTTCCTAGAAACCTACAAACTTTCATGAGTACCCTGCTAGACATCATCTACAAAATGGGTGGGGGGTAAATACTAATTCAATCTTGTGTCTACACTATCACACTTTTGGCTTAAACCTTACAAATGTGCATGAGTAAACCTTGCAGACAAATGTTTTCTGTTTTTTTTTAAATTTGATGGGGTATAAGTATTGCTTGTCTAAATGAAGTATTAGCAGTAGTAGATATACATGCACCTATTTTCCTGCAAAATCAGGTCAAAATGTTGACTAATTTTCTATTATTTACTTTTTATTAGATGATAGATTTTGAAGAATTTTATCGGTGCTACCAGGCATATTACAGTGATTCACTTAAAGGCTGGTATGGCATATTTCTTTGATGTTCATGATATAAAGTAGTGCTTATATGCTGGCTCTGACTTCAGTATACCACATTATTACCTACTCAGCCCCTTTGCAATATGTCAAATTGACTTAAAGGCAACAAGCCTACAAGTCACTCACTTCATCCAGCACTGCTCTACTCTTGGCTATGAGGTAAGATGGATTCATGCCTTTCCCTTTGGCCAGAGTTTGAACTTGGCTTGCCGAGTTTATTCTTCACGTTGTTACTCGTTCAGCCACTCTTTATGGAATAAGCAATTTTTTCTTTTCTTTGTGTGTGACTGTGATTATCTGCGATTAACTTAATTTTTTTTCTTTTTTTTTTTTGTTATTCTCCAGGTATGGCCTAGTGGCATGGGGTCAACATTACCACGACAACCCTCACCCCATGGATCAGAAGACGAAGGAGATTGTGAGACAGAGGATTCATCTCTACCCGTCCCCGAGCAACCTCCTCCTCCGCCTCCACCAACTGCAATTGATGCAGTAAGATTTTCATTCTATTTTGCTCTTTCATTCTTGTCTGAAAAAATCAACCAAACAATGGATAAATATATGTATTCAGGTGACACAAGGCCACTCTCGAAAGATTCTTGAATGAAAGGTAAATGATTCACAAGATACAACAATGGATATTTTGAGAACAAAGATTGATATAATGACTGAAATATAATTCATAACTGAACAATCAATATAATATATACATACAATTAATTTAACTGCGGTAGTTCAAGAGGCTCGTCAACTTGTTTATCTCGATATATCAATCATATATATATATATATATATATATATATATATATATGGCATCCTTTTGCCTTTATATATCTTACTCTTCTATCACCCTGTATCCAAGAGAAGCTCATCCGTATTCCTAGTTCCGCAATGTATGATTAGAAATAGTCAACCCAAAACTGTCACAATAGATTTCTTCAGTTTCCAAGTTGGTCTGGTTGGTAGGCTATGTATACATCACGTATACAGGCAGCACCAAATAGAGGACTGAAAATTTAAACCTCCTTATAACGTCTGGAAAAATTTCTTCTTTTTTCTTTTCTAAATTACTCCCTTGAATGGGTTGAGTTGATTCCTTAGTTTGTGTCTGGGAGAATTCATGATGGGATATGAATATCTAGTCATCCAAGAATGAGTACACCCCAATGGAAAAATATTTTCAATTTTTCAATGCTTAGAGTTAGGTCATGAAAAATACTTGATAATATCTGTTTTGGTTGTGTTATGTCCCACAAGAAATAATGAAATCCTGCTATGTTCGGTTTAGGAGAAAATTAAGTTACTATAAAAAGTGGTAGGGATAAACTCATTTATCGGCAACACTGTAATATATATATATATATATATATATATATATATATATATATATATATATAAGGATGTCATTTCAAAAGCTAGGATTCTACTGAACTCATTTTTGATCTTTTTTTCACAGTTGAATGATGAAGAACAGAAACTGAATGTCGTAGTCGACAATTCTTATTTGTGCCAGTATTGTCCCGAAAAATTCAAATCTTATTTCCAACTCAAGTCACACATGGTGCATCATAAAAATGAACAGGTAAGTACTTTGACACTTTTGCCACAATTCGTCCCCAACTTCTTACCTGTTGATTATCATTTCACAGAATCAGGGTTGTCAGATTGGGATACAAGGGGAATTAACCTTATATCCCTGAGACATTACCCAACGTAGACATTAAAATAGCGTCAGGTTGGGAAAGGGGTTCGATGAGGCTGGTGTTGAACCTCTGCTTCCAGAATCTCTTGATTTTCAAATTCAACACTATTCCAATGCCTGTGTTCAGTGAACCTTGTAGATAAAATTCAGATTATTCCCCTTGTAACCCAAACTGGCAACCCTGTATGGAAGTATAATGTTCAAAATTATTTACTGGACAGGAGGTCATAAAGGAAGAATGAATAACTGTCAAACACTACTCACACAAAATATGAAGTAAAATATTTATAATCTCTGCTTTCATTTCAATTAAAAACTAGGGGGCACTTTGAGAGTGCATACTATGGTCAACGCTATTGTCATTTATTAACTGAACAATCAGGTTACAGACTATGCAGTAATCTTGTAATCAAATATTTCTTTAAACCTCGATTCATTTCAACACTTGATTCTCTCCATTGAACTGAGTAACTTTGTCTGCCATTGACGTGCAGGATGCTTTAATGTCTTTGTCCGCCATCATTTTTTTTTTATGAGAAGAATATTCATTCTAAAAATATATTGACATATGTAGATGAATGTTTCATTTATAGGAGGTGAATTCATCCTTTTTTGAAGAAATTCCAATTTTTTTCACTTGATAGAGAATTCTGGAAAAAAAAAGAATAAACATCATCTTCAAATGAGTGTAGAGTCCCATCAATCCTCATCTCACACTCAAAGAGCATTAACTAATATTGCAAGATCATTATTTTTATTTTTATCAAACAACTCGAAAATGTAGATGAAGGTGATAAGTTACCCAAATTAATTCAATAGATTGCCAGTTCATGATTGACAGATACAGATGTTCGGATTTTCCCATACACTTATAATTCAATTTTGTTTTGTTTTTTTTCTTCCAGGTGTACAAATGTGTGGTGAAATCATGTGGTCAAACATTCAAAGAGTTGGAAACCTTCTTGGCCCATACTAAAAGCCATGAAGAAGATATGACATACAGATGTCATGTTTGCTCCAAGCATTTCACGACCCTTTATGATTTGGGGGTGCACCAATTCACTCACAGTGTCTGTGAAGATAACACTATCAACCGAAATGGACCAAGGTAGGTAATCTACTTATTAAGCAGCAGCAGCCAAGGCTTTTCCCCATTTCTGGGAAGGTTGTGGCTAATTAAGCTCATCCATTGCCACTATTTTCTGTTCAGCTGGTTTTGAATCCAGTGTTGTCCTTCTCCTTGATTGGTTGCCTCTCAAGAGACTAGAGAGTCTGATCTGCCCTGCTATTTTACCTATGGCTAGGGGGGAAGAGAGAGGTAATTAATTCATGATTCTCCCAAGGTTATTTGTGCAAAGTGAATTGCTGCGACTCCTCTATGTTCACAGTGTTAACCTTTAGACCAATTACACCTGCTCGCTAAAAGCTTGTAGGTGTAAAGTCCTTGTCTTGACCAGATTTGAGACTTGCAAAGATCACTAATCTGATGTATGCAACAGAAATTTGGACTTTGTCACTGATCGTCATACTCCATTGGCAAATGTTTCGGAAGAGATAGATGCTTTACCTGCTTAGGCAAATCGAAACCCTATTCTTGTTAGACCAGTTTATCTAACACAGGCACATCTTTATAAACTTTGTTAAATTCTTCTAACAAATCTCTTGTTGCTACTTGAACAGACATTTTTCGTTTTTGTTTGAATTTCGTTAGACGTTGTCTTAATCTTAGTATGTAGTTTTGTCAAATTATTTTCCTCGTCTGTTTTGCTCATTTTTTCTACAAGATTTCAGCTGTGTACCTTTCATCCTTTTTTGGGTGTTGTCAAAGAAGAAAATATCTGATGATTTTATGTGGTTCAGTTGGACTATTTTTCTTGGCTGTGTACCCTCTGGCCTTAATGTAATAATGTATTTGCAAATTCATTATGTTCATAATTATTTCAAGGCCATTACTCTTTGTTAGTTTTGCTGGTCGGTTGTTATTCCTTTGTCTTTTATGTTTTGTTGTAATCTTATTAATTTGATTGGAATAAGATCAGAACTCCTTTTTTTTTTAAACTAATCATTTGTATTTTGAATTATTCATATGATATGCTTTGCTGTTTTTAGAGTGTATGTACTGCAAGAAATTCAAGACAATATCTTATAAAAACACATTCTATAAGTGTCAGGAAGGGCAGTAAAATACAGGTTTCCCTCTTTATCCAAATCAGAGTGTTTTTTATTAGACAAAAAAAAAACATTTGTAAGCTGAAATGGCAAAAGGCCAAGAAGGAATTTTCATTCACTTATATGAGTAAATATTTTTTGAGTGTTCCCTGACCCCAGAATGTTAGATTGAATCAGCAGAGTTTGAGGTGGCCAGAGGTACAGGAGACTGGGGTATTTGCGGAAGAGGATACCCACTGCCTTTATAATGGCTTCCTGAATGTTATTTTCACTTTATTTTTTTTTAAAGTGAAAAATTGGCTTAAAGTGAATTTTCAAAGAGCAGAGGAGACCTATATATAAAAGTCAGGATTCCAGACTAAAAAATGCTCAAAGAAATCTCTCGTATAGGCAAAATAATCAGCTTTTAAAATTATCTGATCATCACAAACAAAAGTCACAGTCACAAGTACCAAATACACCACTATTCTTAAATTAGAGACTGATTTATGACATCAACATCCTTTCATACTGGAACTCCCCATCAAAAGAAACCATAAACTTTACTTCTATTCACAAGTTCAAAAACGACCAATCAAAAGAAACTAACTTACCACACAAGTATATGAATTTTTAAAATACTTTTACTATAAAAGTCAATCCCTGTTGCAACTGTTTGTCTTTGTCTTCAGTAGGTGTTCTTTATAACTTTATCAACTGTAAGACTTTCTAAGAAATTTTCCTTTGCAACAACCCATTCACTGCAAATAATGCAAATTTCCATCTTTGCTGTTCTATGTTTAACTCCATAAAATTTCCATTTCATTATGATTAATGGCAGCTCTGTTCTAAATGTGAGTCGGAGCTTTTATTTTGCAATGGACCAGGGCTTTCATCTTGCAACTGATAACTGATATCCTTCTACACCTTCCACAGTTAATGGGTTAACGATAAGCCTTTTTGAGAATTTGTTTTTGTTTTTTTTAACAACTGAATGCTTATTCTTTCTCCTTTTCTGCAGACATTTTCAATGTACAAAATGTTTAAATAAATATTCCACCCCAGAAGCTCTGGAACATCATTTGTCAACTTCAACTCATGATTTCCCCTGTCCACACTGTAAGAAGATATTTCAATGTGAACGATATCTACGGCGTCATTTACCCACCCATGGCAGTATAGGTAAGTCAGTACCAAAGTTCCCTCTGATTTTTAGTAGTCAATGTATTCAAGAATCTTGTGTTGTACAATTCATCTTTTCTTTTGACAAAGGTATGCACACACTGAATGCTTGTGCAAATATAAACTTGAAATCATTTCTTGATAATTTTGGCATGGCCTACATATCTCTCGTGGCTTATAATACTATATTTGAATCTATATATATGAATATTAGTGTCTGAAAATTAGTTGGTATGTTTGTCTATTCAGAATGAAAATAATATTTACATCAATTTTAAATCTCCCGGCATTTTTTTTTCTGCCTCTTTAGCCATGTGTTGTCCACTTTCCACTAGCGATTGCCCCTACCCAGCATAATATACAAGTTTGCATTCATTGGGTGGATTATAGGTGACCATGCTAAAAGGAGACGGTGTACAGCTGTGGCTGGACAGAGAGAGAGAGAGAGGAGGAGGAGACTGGAAGGTGGAAAAACTAAAGAAAAGAAAAACGTTTGTTCGAAAAGTAAAATTATTTTGTGAGGTGTAAAATCTGAATCACAAACCATTTAAAATGATTGAATTAAAAAATAGACAATGTGGATAACTTATATGTATATTTATGTATAAATGTTGGTAATTCTAAGTAGAACAAGGATTCTGACCTAAACTCTTTGAATCAAATTTCTTTATGAAGAATTTCGTCTTTAAAAGATTATGAAATGAATGCATTTCTACTGAAATATTATTTGCATAATTTATCCATCATTTTCGACAGGTATTATGCTAGTATTGTAATATTATACAAGTATGATTACACTCTATGAAGTAACATACTTGAGTGAAATTTTATTTTATACTTTGTGCTACTTTGTTCTGTTTGTTTTTCCATTAAATTTATGTGATTCAATGCATACAAATGTGCTATGAGGAAAACCAACTTACTAAACATAAATATTTAAGTAAGAAATTATTTCCAATAAATATGATTATTAATTATTACCTTCTTTTAGGTTAATAAGCTTTTGTGCGCACATTAATATCCTTCATGTGCTGGTTGCCAAATAGTGTGTCCATCCACACACAGTTTAGAGAACTGTGGTCATCTCTACTTGCCTCCTTTGTATTCTTCAGGTCTTTTGTTTCCACCAGAATAAAGTCTTCTTTATGTGATTTGTTGCTTAATTTATTCATTCCTGTAAACTTCATGTATAGCATAAGGCTGTAACCACACCACACTAGTGGCCTCAGTTGTGGGAAACTCATAATATGGCCCTTGTCTGTCCTACCACCTTTGCCTCAATCTTGACTGAATTTCTCAAGGGCCATTTTGGGTTCCCAAGTCTCCTCTCCTCCCTGTGGATTAAAGTCCACCACTTTAGCTGATTGCCTGCACTCAAACAGGGTCCTGATGTCCTGGTTTTTGCCTTTGTCATTAGAAAGTTGTTCAGAAAATTGGCTTTCTGAAGGCTTTTACCAGCCCATCATGAGCCTTCCTGAAGAGATCCTGGTTGGGGTAAATACTGGCTTGATGCTACTTTGGTTTCTGTAGCAAGTAGGTTTCAATGGGTGGAGTTGTTAGACCCAAACCTGACCTCCTCCTTGACCCAGTAAGATGACCCAAAAGAGACATCTTGGTTGAGTTTTGCCTTCTTTACCCATGAATAAATGTAATGAAGCCTTCATCTCTGTTTTCATTGTATGATCTATTGGATCCTTCTGTTTGTGATGTTTGCTCATTTGTGCCACTATAATGAAGACAGCCTTTCATTTCAACCAAGTTGTCTTTTGATATCAAGTGATAACCTATATTACCAACATTATAAATATACTTGTTATTTGATTTTATCTAATCTGAAACTATTCGTTCTGTCCAGGTCAGTTTCCATGTACAACTTGTCAAAAAAGGTTCAAGACTGAACATTATCTGAAAATGCATGCCTTGATCCACAGTGGAGAGAAACCATTCCATTGTGAAGTGTGTTCTGCGGCATTTAATAGAAAGGACAAACTCAAGAGACACATGCTGATACATGAGTCAGTCAAGAAACACAAATGCCCTTTCCGCAATTTTACAGGTAAGATGAAAGCCTTGAATTATAAACTAAACATCTTTCATCTAATTCATCAAGTAAATTTAAGTGTATGGATGTATATTTGCAGAAAAATTTTCTTTTTATTTAATATTTTGTTGTTACTGAGCGATTGCAACCGTAATGATTTTGGATGCTAAACTATGAGATAGTCTTATATTTTATTATGAAATAGAAGTCCAATGCATCCAAAAGACATTTCATTTTATAGTGAAGAAATTTGTGCTCTCAATAACTAAGAGAACAATAGAAAAACCAAACAATTTGAATGAGAATCAAAGTTCCTTTCTGTATATAAAAACATGAAATTTCAGCTTTGATATCTAATTGTTGATATTATCTGATTGCAAGTTTTTTAACTTTGAGATGACCAAAAGTTAGAACAGAAGCAACTTCATGATATCACTATTTTATGTTGTTTTTTTTTGGTTTTTTTCCACTAGGTTGCACAAAGGAATTCAACCGACCAGATAAGCTTAAGGCACACATCATTACCCACAGCGGTGTGAAACCATTCAAGTGTAAAGAGTGTGGAAAAGGCTTCAGCCGTCGACCCCATCTAGTTGAACATGAACGTGGCCATAAGGCCGACTACAAGTTCAAGTGTCAGAAGTGTGGGCGTGGTTTCTTCCGACCTAAGCTCTACCATGACCACAAATGTCACCCAGTCAAGATCGGTTCTGACCCGCAGATATTCCGTCCGCGTAATCGGCGCAAGTTGGGCCGTCCCCGAAAGCGTATGATAACAGTGACTCCAGACACACTGAACAAACAAAATGGAGACAAGGAGCAGCCTCCTCGCAAACGTGGTCGACCTCGAGGGAGGACTGCAGCCAAAACGCAAATACTGCCCCCTCCGATGTGTGCCCCCAATACGTTTCATGATACTCAAACCCTACAAACTGGAGACCACATGGTTCTTGATGCAACGGACACCACAGCACTCGGTGTGCGTCCGGACGAACCCGGGCTTTTGGATGGCCAGCACAACGCTGTTACAACTGCTGCTCTTGCAGGTAATCAAGTATTGGCTCAAGCTACAACCGTCGGCCAGCAAGGTCCAGACGGAACGATTGCTATTCCTCAGACTGCTACAATTGATACAACCGTGGCCGCTGGGGATCTGACCACTAAAACTGCCGATGCTGTGATTGATCATTATGTTGTCCACTTCACTGAATCAACGGACTCCCACGGGACAACAATCCATGCCCAGCTAATTCCTGCATACCCATCGGGTACCTCAGTAATGCCTGCTAGCACCTCTGCCCTACAGCCCATCACGATCATTGAAGCACAGCCTGTGACAGTAGCTCTGCCTGCCGTGGCTGATACCCCAACGATACAGGCTGCAGCTCTGCCCACCGATACCCAACAGACTTACACCCATTCCACAACTCTCGAAGATTTTGGAGCTGAGAGTTTGCTCAAGGAGGCGGATGCCGTTATGTGATAAACTTTTTTTATAAAATAAAAACATTAACCCATTAACTGCGGTGACAGGCGACAGTTATTCATTGCAAGACGAAGGCCCTTGTTGATTGCAAGATAAACCATAGCAAGTTTTATCCATTTCAAGATAAGAGCCCTGACTCAAAGAAGGAATTGTTCAATCACGATAGAACAGAAATTTTATTAAGTTAGCCATTGAGCTGCTATGACTGAAATTCCTGCCATCCACAGTTAATGGGTTAAAAAGCGTTGATGTCATTCCAATCTCATTTATGACACACATTTACTTGTCACTGTTTGACATACAAAAGTGTAGGATCAATTGTGTAATTATTTAAGTATTAAATCCACATTTCACTTTATGTATGATCAGTAATGTAGCGCTAAAAGAAGAAGTAAGGGAACGAAGGGCTGTCTGCTCTAGTAAAAATAGCAATCCAGTGAGCAAAGCGAGCCTCTATAGCTGGATAGAGAACATTGGGCTGCCTGCTCTAGTGTTTGTAGCGATCAGGTGCGCGAAGCAAGCCTCTACAGCTGGATAGTAAGGAAGTGCTATCCCCACTCTCAAACAAAATAAGAGGATGCCGTTCCCACAGCATTACCCCACTGTATGTGTATGTGTGTGCGTAATGTGAAGAGGTTTTTTGAAAAGTAGCTTCCTGCTTTTTAATTCTTGTATGAATTTCTGAAAATTCAATTTATACTTAAATATTATTTTTAATTCTAAAATTGATGAAGCGCTTAATACCACTCCTAAAAACAGTGGAACTCTTCGAGGAATAGAATTTTAAAAAATAGATCTCTTTTGCGAATTGGATTTTTAAAACAAAAAAATTTATCCTAAAGTGCAAGGAAGTAATTTTGATCAAAAATTGTTCCCTTTGATATTATTTTATTTTTATTTATTTTTTTGTAATACGAATTTAAGAGTTAATTTATGTGAAATCTCCAGATAACTGTGTTGCTCCGATCATAATTCAGTAACCTCTTTGCTGCTAAGTATATTTTTCAATGTAACCCTTGTGCTGGGTTTTTCTCGTGAAAATAGAAAGTCTTCATTGCATGTTTAAAATGGTTTTATTTTCATACGAATCAACTAATTTGTACAGCAGAGTATCTAATAAACATAATATGTATGTTATGCCGAATCAGTGAAATTGCCTAGTTGACAAAATTTACTTATTTTTTGTAAAAAGAATAAAATTTGATTTCACTTGGGTTACATGAACTTTTGATCATAAAAAAATAGTTATTTTTTTTTTATATATCCTTGTTTTAAATTTTTATTTTTTGTAAAAATAGTTAAATTTCACCAACCAGGCAATGTTAGCAATTAGGCATAACACAGATAAATGTAAGAAAAAAAAACACGAGCACATTATCTCATTGCACTGGATCAATGACTTGCTAACACAAGTTATCTCATCAATGGCTGCGAACTGGTTAAACTTTGTGGGATAATTTCATTAGTCTGATCCACTTTCAACGTGACAGTTTATTAATACCAAAAGAAAATAATAAGATAAATTAAAAAAATGGCCAAGAGATTAATTAGATACAGCTTCAGTTTTCAAGTTGGTATAGCTTGCTGGCTGTGTATGTATCATGTATACAGGCTACACTAATGGAGCTAAAAGGCTGAAAAAATAAATATTTAATCTTTAATATGTCTGCTAAAACAATTATTCGAGTGTTTTGAAGATTCCACCCTTTGAATAGACTGGGGGTGGGTGAGTTTATGGTAAATATGTCCCTTGGTTTATGTCCAGCAGCCTTTGTGGGTTTTTTTTTTTCTGTTTTTTTTTTTTTTAAATTCAGACTTTTTTTAGTGATCACTGCCCAACAAAGGACAAGATAAGTAACTCATTCATTGATCAGCCCTTTTCCAATTTTTTCAATTGATCACCCCCCCCCCTGACACTGCATGCCACCAAAAGATGTTGCACTCATATGATGGTTTCTTTTGAGTGACTAACCTGACCTGTTTATCAGTCTAATGTCATAACAGTGCAGATTTTTTTTTTTTCTTCTCTGAAGATTGAAATATTGTATTTGTTCTTTCAATCTGAAGGAAATATTCTGAACTTGCATATTCTATTGAATTTTATTCCTAATAATTTTATTCGAAAAGAGTTGCTATCTTTCCTAATTTTAAGATCTTATAAAGTTCATACAAAAAAAGAAATTTCAAATTAAATGATCCAGTAATTCCACATCTTTCCACCTTTTGTTTGGATAAATGAATCTCTTCTCCCAATTCTTGCTGTTGTCAACACAATGTTTCTGCCTACCATTCTTCAGTCTTTGTCTGGTGTATCATTCAAAAAAAGAGGCCAACCTTTATTTTCCAGGCAAAGAAAAATTGTGATCATTAACGATATAAATATACAACCTGTGGCTATCAAATAACGAGACTGGGCTGATGTGAGTTGAACCTCAATGTGCACACGTGGCTTGTATTACACTCTTACCATTTTAGTTATTTTTTTATCTGGTCTGCATGAAAGTTCAACTTTTAGCATTATTTTTAGCCCTATTTTCAGCATTTTTTCAGCCTATTATAAGACAAGACAAATAAAGCTGCTTTTAGCTATTAAAATGGCTGGCATTGTTCTTTAATGTGAAGAAATTTGAGGGGTTGGCAACACTGCTGAGTATAGTTTGATATATTTGAAAGATGAAATATAATTGGTGTTCGAATTTTATCCAAACTGATTGCTTCACCTTTCTTGGTTCAATATTTGACTGCTATGAATTGAGGAATTTGTTTTATTATTTTTAAAGCTGAAATCCTTCATTTTAAAATCTGATAATCCTAGTAGAAATGAAGTATTATTGATACTTGCCTTTTGAGCTCAATATTAAGTCATTTCTTATACAATCATATAATCTAACCATTTGCTTACTCCTCTTAATTTTTTGATGAAGGACAATAAGAAGAACAGTAATTAGAAATCCATAGGCATTGAGTTGTCTTCCTTAGACTTGAAAAAAAAAAATTTTCAGCGATTTATACTTAGTTAATTCATGTATCTCTGAATTTTTGGGATGAGGTATTATTATTATTTCTATTATTATTCGGACTATCTTCATCTTGGTTGTTTTTCATACAATGTTTCGGCCATTGTACTCTACGGCCTTCATCGGGTATCATCTGGTAGGTGTGGGGGAAGTAACAAACCAAACTCTTTATTTAACCGACGGGGGTATATTGACCGCACTCCCCTCTTAGCATTAGTAGTATTATTATTGTCTCACACTAGGATTGAACCTAGAACCATTAGATTACTTGCAGTAATTCTGTTTGATTCTGTAACCACTACACTATGTGTCTATGTGGATGATACCTGAAGAAGGCTGTAGAGTACAATGGCCAAAACGTTGTATGAAAAACAACCAAGATGAGGATAGTCCAAATAATAAAAGAAATAAAATATTAGCTAATTCACTTGAAAACTAGTGGTCCATTTAAACTGGAAATTGTTCTATTTTTTTAAATTAGACCATTTTAAGGGTATTGCACTAACAAAAATTGTGCTACAATGCAGTTTTTGCTGCGTCATCCTAATACAAACGCTAATTTTGTCATTTTAAAAGAAATTTTTTGGTTCGTTCAGTTTAATTACTTATTTGCCAATGATATATTTCACAAACATAAAGTGGTAAGTTGAGCTTGATATTATTTTAACAATAAACTGATCTTCCATTTTTTTGTGGCATATAAATATATAATATGCTTAACTTGTTCTTTGATAAGGTAATTTTGAATACCAATAAATATGTTTCTCATGAATGTTTGTACATGCAAGTAATAAATCGTCATTATATAAATTCCAAACCAAGACTCTTTAGATGGCACAGAATAAACAGATCATTTTGATTTTCTTCAGATCAAAATTTTGTTTTTGTGTGTGTTTTTTTAGTGTCATAACCAACACATTAAAAAAGCACCAGAATTCATTTCTACAGCTTTGATCAATAATAACTTGCAATAACTGGTCATGTAGAAAATAAGCAGTTCCCATGATTTTCACTCTAGAACTTCTATCACAAGGGGAAACATGCATTAAACGCAGAGTACAGTGATCTGAGAGAATCAAAATGATCTGCTTATTGTGTGCTACCCTCTACCCATGTGTGTGTGTGTAAATGTACATATACACGCACACACACACACACACATATATATATATAGGTGTATAATGTGTATGTGAGAGAAAGAGTCTGCATAGCATTTATCTAATGGTAATTTCTTCTTTGTTGTGTGCCAAGTCAGGGATCTTTTTCCTTTTTTTTTCACTGCTCCTCACTTACGTTGAATATTTCTCTATTCAACTGATTAAAAATCACTGCTTAGATTTATTTCTCTTTTGTTATGTATAAACAGACTGAGATTGATAGATAAGTAGATGTGAAGAGGTAGACAGTGTTTGTAGAATAAATAGGAAGGTCAATTTTCATCTTACTTTAATGTTTTACTGATCCCACATTTCATGACCTACAAAAAGCATTTGAAACTATAATTGATTCGTCTAGTTCACTTTTGTTGTTATCCAAATACTAAATTACCATTTCCTTTTCTGTTCTATGCAAAGTATTATAGATTTTTGGTGCTAATATCTATTTGTACAGGGTGTGCCAGGTAATTGAGAACAAATTATCATCTAAAGAAAAACGAAGATATTCAACTGAAAAGATCAGTATATTTTCAATAAAATTGGTTCAAGTGTCTAACTAGATATAAAGAAAGGGTTTATTCAATTGCCTTGGAGTCGACTGCATACCCAGATTAGGTAGTTCTCATATATGGTGTCTTTCAACAAGTCCTCGGGGTGGTGGGTTGGTCTCCCACTTGAAAACTCCTCAGACTCACTGGAACACATATGGCCTCTCCTGGATCACCCCCTTTGATCCAGGGCTTGATCAGTGTCTAGCACCTTAATGCAAGTGACATTGACCCTAAGTCCCTGCAAGAAGGGGTAGGGTGGCATGACCAGGCCTTCATTGCTCACGACCCCTCGGACCATCATAAATGATGCCCAGAGCCACCGGTCATTCCTTCTGTTCACTTTCTTTTCATTGAGAAAGAACCAGAGCATGCTAGGCTCCTTAGGGTGCTTTGCCCGTATTGTGATGTTCTCCAAGGTCTTGTTGGACATGAATTGCCTTTTGCCCATCACATGGGATTTGTATCTGATATTCTCATGCACAACACATCTGGTAGTTGACTCCACCACTTTGAGCTGCTGGGCAATGGCTTTTTTTTGACTTGTTGGAATCATTGTCGATGATGTCCTGGACAAATCTGCCATCTTTCCTTTGTTCATTTATAACACATCCCCTCTGGGGACCTCCATCTCGTTCCTAACCTTGGAACACAAAGAACTTGATCAGATTCCAGAAGCTGGAGATTGAGGCATCATGGTTGGCAGCTATGGCCACAAGCATGGCACGCCTTTTCATTTCCCCAATCAGATTGGAAGCTGCCATCTTGATGCGGTCAATAAGTTTGGGAAAGAAATGAGAAAGTTGAAATTTGGCATATGCCACATACCATTACTTCAGATCATATTCCATTTATGGCCCACTAAAGCTGTGTCCTCGAATACCTGGTGTACCTTGTATAATATGCTATGTGTATGCATAAATTCCTCTTCTGTATCACTCTAGATAAATAACTTTCATATTTTTGCACAAGATTTACTTCCCTTAGAAAATTTTTCGTTATGCGCGAGAGAAAGATACAGAATGATATTTGAATTCTGTGACAATTTTTCAATTGAATTAGCTTCACACCTTCTCTTCATAATCTAAGCTTTTACATGATTGCAATTGAAAAATTATTTTAATGTTGGTAAAGGTGAACTAGTGACTTTATATTTGCGTGATTATCAAGCATAAATTGATTTCAGATCAATGCTCTCATCATTGTCATTTGTGAAATGTTCAGATTCTGTTGCTGCTTCATCCAACTTCGAATAATAGCATTAGATTATCATCGATTCATCATTTACGATGGGGTTTGTTTTTTGTTTTTTGCTTGTCTGACTAGAAAGTAACTCATTCGATGAACTTTAACAACTTCTGAAACTAGCTGATATACTTGCTATTTTTGATTGAAAACTTGGATTTTTTTCTTATGAAAAATATAAAAAACGTTACTGGTAGCTATTTATGAATAAAACCTATGGGATATTTTCTTATGAAAGACAGAAGTAGTTACTGATAGCCAGTCTCAGTAAATTGTCACCTTTATTAATATTGAAGCTATTTAGACTATTTACTATGGCACTTGAGGTTGTTTGCTTATGAAATGTTATTTAAATAATGAAAAGAAGGATTTTTTTAAAGAACTAAAAACAATATTTAATCAAAATTCAATCCATTTGGATCAATAATCTTTTCCCCCCCCACAATCCTCTAATGATAACATGCCATTAAAATTAGTGATCACAAATTCAGTTGAAGCACAAATTATGACCTCCCTGTAATTGGAACAGTCATTACAGAAATGAGGTTCACAATACTTGAAAAGAGAATAATCTGTAGGAGAAATGTCAGGTGAATGTAAGGGGTGCTGCAAGATTCCATATCCTTATTCTCTAAGCTCGGGCACTATCAGCTTTAGGTCTGGAAATATTCTTTACAGTCAGGTGCTGTCATGAAGCATTTATATTCAGTTCAAGTGGGACCCATTTTTCAAATTTTTTAACCTTTCCTATTGCCTTGAGATGATGATGTGATAAAATCTGGGGAAAGTGCTTGAACTGTTGGTCTTTGGTCCTTGGCCCCTGCTGCCAATATTCTCTGTCATTCAGAACTGATTTGGGCCATCCTTGAAGTTTATCAATGTTATACATATCTCCAAACCTAAACTTAGCATTATTCTGTTTGATGTGAAAAAAAAAAAGATAACATTTTATGTAACAACTTGGTATTTTTCCATCTTGAAATATTGAAAATTATTCCATTTTATATGGTTAATTACTTGATCTTTGCCAACTCTTGGAAATCTTATTAACCAGCTATCAAAACGCGAACTTCACATTTTTCCAGATATGCTAGTCTATACACCAATCACTTTAAAATCCACCAACACATGAAAGTTAGTAATATCCCACGTTTGCTATTGTGCTTCTATGAAACCTTACATGTGAGTGGAGATGAAAAATGATGTCCTGTAGGTCCCTAACCCTCTTTTATTTCTGGTCCAGTTAATCCCCTCGAGAAAATTCACTGATATATTTTAATTTCTATCAGATGACCTTTTTTAAAAAAAAGAAAATGCTGGACTCCTTTCAGTGGAAGCATTCATTGTTTCAAATGGTAGGTAGGAGATATGTCTATTTCAGCAAAATTATCTTTTAAAATGAAAGTGTCCATTTTTTTATGGACAAAAACAGAAAAAAAATCTCAGTGTTCATTATATTAGCAGATGAGTGCAGATAAAGATGAATCTTCTGTATGTGTTAACCCCATCTACATTCTTTTATTTATCAATGTCAAGAATTCGTAGTAAGTCAAATCCCCCCCCCCACCTGACTTCAGCATTTCATACTTGCGAAAAAAAAAAAGATCTGAAAATCAATCATGAAAAAATATTTTGAAAACTGATATTTCTAAGCTGCTGCTGCTGTTTGGCTCTTTCTTTTTTGTTTTTGTTGTTTTTTTCTTCTTGTATGAATTTGAAAGAATAATACCATTAATGGATTATAAGTGTTTGTCTTCTCTTTCATTTCTGTCTTTGTGTTTATTGTCAAGCTCCAGTCCAAGTCTGGAGTTGACTTTGTTTTTTCTACTGTAACAAGAACAATCCTCACCAAGTTTAGGGAAATAAGAATTAACATTCCCCTTACCATGATTTGAAATTGACTACCAACTTGATATGCTGGTCTCTTACCAACTGAGCTAAATAAGTCTTTCATATCTGCAAAAATTTATCTTGCAGATACACTAGGACTTATTTCATTCTAATAGAATAAATACATTTATTCTAAAAAAAATTATATTTTTATTATTTATATATACCTTACAAAGTTGCAGTAATCATCTCCGGCCGGAATTGAAGTTGGTGTTGAGTTTGACCTTGCAGCAGCTATGCTTGTGTTTATGGTGAATTTGTACTGATTGTCAGGATTGGAAAGGAGTGAGAATTGTTGAAAGTGACACAAGGAAAGAAACTGAAGAGCCATGATTGCCCACGTCTTGACGGGACATATCACGAAACGACGGAGGCCTACATATATTAGAAGGTGCAAAGGAGCAAGAATTGCTGAAAGCGACAAATGAAAAGGAATTGTTGAGAGCTATGATTGCCCACATTCTGAAAGGACATGGCACATAAAGCAGGAGAGAGACAGGCTGTCAAAAAATTCAATTTTGATGTCCGTCGTCGGACATAGACCTTCCCCACGATCCGCCACATTTCTCTATCATGGGCTACGTGGAGTCAGTATTTTCTGAATTTGTTTAGTTCATCTCTCCATCTTGTATTTTGTCGGCCTCAGTTTTGCATGTGGTTTCTGGGGATCCATGTTGTGAGTTGTGATGTCCATCGGTTGTCTTCCATTCTCGCAACATGTCCAGCCCATTGCCATTTGAGTTTTCTAATAGATTCTATGATGTTTCAGACCCCTGTTTTCTTCCTGATATATTGTGCTGTCTAGTTATATCTCCATGTGAGATTGAGCATGATTCTCTCATGCGCATGCTGCATGTTTCTCAGTTTGCAAGTCTGTCTCTTGGTTAGGTTCTATTTTTCAGCTCCATAAGTGACTATCAGGAGGATGCATTGATTGTATACTCTTCTTTTTAGGTTATTGGGATCGTCTTATTCTTGAAGGGTGGAAGTACAGTTTTCATATCTTTGTATTTGAGTCCATCCCAAGTATCACATGGGAAGATCACAGGACAGCACATTCCATTAAAATATAGAAACAGGGGTCAGAAATATCATAAAAACTATATAAATGCTCAAATGGCAATGGGAAGGCCATGTTACAAGAATATCAGGCATCTTCTAGACCTGACAACTCACAACATAGATCCCCTAAGATCATATGCCAAAAATAAGGTCTGAGGATTTTAGAAAAGTTCAGATGGCCTTGGTACCATCACTCTCTGGATCAAGCGGATTGACAAATATCCAGGAAGGTCTATGTCCAACGATAAAAATTAAAAGGTTGCCGATGATGATTTAAACCCAAGTGCAGGTGCCTTCAGTCAATTCACTGCCAAAATATTATGAATAGGATTTAGAAATTTTTCAAAGTTTCTTTCTCTAACCGTGTGATTTTCAACCTTTTTCATCTCAAGGCACAGTGAGCCAGGCAATAAAATGGTTGAGTCATGCCATCAGTATTCAAGGATAGATTTGATTATTTAAAAGAAAATGAATGATGAAAATATGTTCACAGGTTAAACAAACTAATAGTTGATTAATTTTATTGCCAAAAGTAAATTGTTGATCATGGTTTTCAAAAGATTTTGAATGTTTGGCACTTATTTATTCTTATTATACACTGAAGTTCTTGTAATACCAAAATATATTCAAATGTTTTTTTGCATCCAGCCTGGGGATGCTGTTCTATAGTCCTTTGAGGGAAGTTCGACCTTCCTCAAAGATCCTGTGACACACGTGGATTTTTCGTGCAGTACATTGGTTGAAAATCGCTGCTCTACCCTCTGATTTTTCAACAGAGTTACCGCCTATATGACAGTGTAAACAGCCTTCTTAGAACAAAAATTTTACTATGTGTTTGAATGATGTTCTGGAAATGTCGACTTGAGTATCTTCCAACTTAGCTGATCCCCAACCCTCCCTGGTTCATAACCTCTTCCCAAAGAGAATTATTTCCCTACAGGGAATCAAGAAGGGACCTCTATTTTAAAGAAATGAAAAGTCAACATTGTATCCCAGAGCTTTTTTGTTTGCATGTGTAAGACATTTAGAACTTGATAAGGATTGAGTCATTCATCTTGTATAATGAACTCTTGGTCAAAGTGGATCAACTATGAGTCACTGAGAAAGAATCATGGAAAACTTCAACAATAGCATTTGAACCTTTTCCATTGAACTTTCCATTTGCTGATCCCTTCTTTGATAGTCATTGTTCATATATCACCTTACTGTAAGAAAAAAGAAAAAAGCATTTTCAAAACCTCATAAAGCACCATCCCAATTCTCTAGGCTTTTACATAGCCAGCTATGGGGTCTGGCAGTGTCATGAAATATTCCATTCAGATAGCGTTGGCCGAATTTTTCCAAATTTTTAACCCTGCCTATTGCTTTGAGATGACATATGATTGCTGTTGAAGTCCTAAAGGGTCATTGGTTCCTGCTACCAATAATTTTTCATCATAAAGAATAAGATCTATTTTTCCAGACCAGACCTATTGAATCAATGCTGAACAGTTTGCACAGTTATAGTGTTCACTCCAAATGCATTCTTGTTGCTATCAGCAGCTTGAGCAGCAGTATTTCCTCATATGAAATCATACCTAAAAATTTCTTGGGTGGATATCATTTCTGTTAAGGACTCAAAAACTTCTAATATTAATGAATTACATTTCTTTTAACTTTGAATCTACAAAAAAAAAAGCATTTATTAGTAAAATTTTCACTTCTGGCATTATTCTTTATGATGGAAAAGAAAAATATTCCACGTTTAACTACATAATATCCCAAGATTTACACCATGAGGGTATTGTAAATTTTAGAGCTGACCGATTACTTAACTATAATGAATTTGAATATTGTTTTTGCATTAGTAAATAAAGTTAAAGGTTTACTCTAATGTGTTTGCATATAGGCTGCTATCGAAATGCAACTAGAAACACTATAAAGCACTCAGCACATGCCTCTGCTAACATCATTGTCAGAGAAGTAATTGTGTATCGATCTGCCCCAAAATTTAATCAGTTTTTCCTTGGTCTATCATTCATCCTTCTGCAAAATCTGATTTAAATTCATTGAGAACTTCTGGAGATATCTTGCCGACTGGGAAAAAAATGTGGCAGTATTATGTGGTTTAAATGGACAACTGTGAAGTAGGGAAGATAATTCTGCAAGGATCTGCTCCAAAATTGAATCTGTTCTTCTATAGCATATTGTTCACCCTTCCACAAAACGTTATTCATTGATAATTTCTGAGGAATTGTGTATATAGTCTTATATATAGAGCAGATACATGAATGTTGTTCAAAAAAGAAAAACGGAAAAATCTCTCTCCACCAAAAAAAAAAAATACCTGGATCCCCCCCAAAAATTTCACCACCTATTTCTTACTCTGTTGCCTACCTTTACACAAAATTTCATTGAAATTTATTTGGCTTTTTCGGAAATATTGCGCCGACGAACATCAGTCTGGACCAAAAACATGAACCTCTTCTCAACCTCATTAAATAATTACCTATGCATCTTTATTTATTTGTTTTCTGTCATGCTGCTAGTGGAACTGACACGATTTAAACTCGAATGTGGATCTTAGCAGCCTGATGACTTACCAATAGGCCAAGGATGTACTGATGACACACTGTTGAAATTTTAAGCTTAAAATATGTCGGTCAGATTGTATAGATTGAGGAAAAAGGAAAGTACATCAAAGCGGAAAGCTGCTTAAACAGGCAGAATATAAATAACAAAAACAAACAAAATAAATTAAAATTGTTGTCATTTTTTATTATATGGGTGCAGTAGCTGTAATAATGCTGTGCTAAACCTGAGACCTCAGTTTTCTTAGTCTCTTGTCTGCTGCCATATCTTTGATTTCAGTCTGCAAATGCCTACAAGATGCCAATAAACAGGAAAAAATGCAGAATATGTTTGAATTAAGAAAAACATTTCTGTGACCCAACTCACTGTAATGGAACCTTTACAGTAAGAATTTTAAAAACTGCTGATTTTGTTTTCTTAATCCACAGCAAAAATTAGTTCTAATGAAAGAAATGGTTACAATGCAAAACTCAAGAAAAGAAAGTTGAATTGGAATTTCTTTTGGAGTTATTTGCATATCTATGTAAAGTATATTTTTTTCACTTTTTTCATTTTTCTTTTTGTAAATAGTTTTCAATGCATAAAAAAAATCGCAAAAACCAACTGATTTTTTTTCCAAGAGGTTTTTCAAATACTAGAATAGTTTTCAATCTGTAAAAATAGTACAAGAATAAATAATTTAAAGAATAACTTAGATAAATTTACATCATCTAGGATAGATAATGAATTAATAGAGCAATTTTGGGATTTGTCAGCTGAATTATGTGGAAGAATCTAAGAAATATGAATGAATAAAGTATGCCTGGTAAATATTTCTCTGTACTGGTAAACTTGTAATTTTCAAGTTTCATACATTTTTATGACTTTTATTGATGTGTATTTTTTATGTAAATTGTATTCAGAGATTCCCATAGAGACATTCTTATTTGAAAATTCTCTCTGGGGCCCTCTTATATATCCTTCATAAAAAATTTTCATTACGTCTATCTGAATGTCGCGTCTTTAAATTATTTTAGTCCATTTTAGTCACTTTATGGGAACCAAGCACCTCTTAGGGGCCCTCTGATAGTCACTGGACCCTAAGTAGCCTCTTAGTTTGCTTATGCCTCGGGCCAGCTCTGGTGCATTTTCAATACTGTTTAGAATGTCATAATCCATAATATTTTTATTTTTATCAGCTTTCTAAAGTCTATTGATGGACATAGGCACATGACGTGCAAGGGGAGAATTGGATACATGCCTATCTCAAAGAAAATATCAGATGCCATTAGCATGTAGAGAGCCCCCGTAGTGATTGCGTTAATCGTTCTAAGTTGGACACCGATCTCTACACTATGCTCAATAATGCAAAGGCCCCATCCCTACCAACCCACTGACTGACCTAGATGTGAGCGACAAGAAATGAATGATAGGGAAATAAGAGAAGAATGAACGCAAATCGTCTCCGTAAGAGTTTCAATGGCTCACCTACTCCATATTCCATTTCTGTAACCGCTTGGTCACCTCGAGTGGAAATGTTCAAACCTTGACCTTCTATTTCAATCCCCCAAGGAGAGATTACCTGACTTTCAGTTCTAATAACTTTCTTTGATCCTTATCTCCCTCTCTCTCTCTCTCTCTCTCGATTATTGTAAAGGTTCAAGTGGACATGGAGACGTCAGTTGATTACGTATCCAGCAGTGGGATCAAGTTGCAAACAGCTGATGTCAGAGACAGTTTAGATAGACATTAATTCCACACAGCATTCATTAAGCCAAATCCAGGATTGTATGGATTAGCCTGACTTCATCAGGGGATTAAATCCCCGTATCCAGCAAAGAGTGAATAGGCTTTCAGACTTTGGGACTAGAAGTTTTTACAAACAGGTCTGGTTGGTCACTCAATAGAAACCATCATGCAATCAATGCCTTTTTGCAAATTGATACGTTGGGGGTGATAAATTAGAAAAGTGAGTGATCTATGAATAAATTATTTCTTTCACCTTTTCTTGAGCAGTGATCAGTGGAAAAGTCTGCATCTTCAAAAAACAAGTGGACTCAACTTGAAGAATCAATTTAGCATAAACTTAGATTGCAAACTGAACCTTCAACTAAGAAAGTATGGGGGTTGGGGTGAAAAAGGAAAGAAATTTTTTTTCTAAGCATAAAGGAGTAAATATTCAAATTTTCAGCCCATGGGTGCAGCCTGTATGCAGATATACATGGCCAGCCAGATCAACTTGAAAACTTAAAGAAACCTATGCTGGCAGTTTTGGTTGACAGTTTCAAATTGGTTTAATCTGTTACATTAAAAATAAAAGAACATTATCGATATAATACTAAAAGTCTGATTTTGTTTATCTGTAGGTGATGTCTACTTAGCCAAAATGGTAAATTGTAGCCAGAGGTATTGAGTTAAGGTACCTCTCGAATACACTAACTTGAAGAATGCAAAAAAAAAATTGTGTAATTTATAACTGAATAATTATATTGTGGAGTCTATGTTCACAATAATGATGTTATGATTTCCATCTATCTTTATATTCTTTCTATAAATTTGCATTACATCTGTGTGTCCCTTCTATCTGTGTACCTCCCCTCAATCATTTAAAACCAACTACTGACTGGTTTGTAAAGAGGCCTGTCTGGTTCTACTGGTAGAAGTTAATGGTGCGCTTGAATTTGTTGTAGGTTGTCAACTTGGGGGTTAAAATCGACTTTCATATATATTTTAAACTGATTTATTACATGTTTTCGGATTTTAAAAAAAGATTGAATTGAATTAATTTTCAACAAATAGAAATAGGAAATTGGCTTATCTGTCATTTCAACGGAATTTTTAACCAATAAAGATTAACAAAAACATCCATACCTCACATACATGAATCTCTATAGCCCACATATGTGCCAGAACTAATTATCTAAAGAAATATCCTGAATGATAGATTATCCAAAATTATCTGAGAAAACCAGATCTCAAATTAGGTTCAAAATGATCATAGAGATACCAAAAAGTACTTTTTTGAAAGAACAGATGGTTCCCTGTGGGTTCTTACCACGAGCGCCCAGAGACACACAGATGAGCAAACAGAGAGGAATCTGTGGCCCACTTGGCTGATTGGTCGAGCCATTTGTGAGACAACGGGAATTCAAATGAGAGAAGTAGACATTCAATGGTGTACAGGTGACACACGTCCCCCAGAAAGTGTGCCAGGCTTTCACTTGACAATGATCATATTGCTTATCTACACAGGTGTAGTGTTAAAAAGAAAGAAGTAATGGAACACAGGGCTGCCTGCCCTCAGTTGCTTCAAACCTCCACCTTCAGTAAAAAATTTTTTTCAAATTTAACCCATTTCAGAGATGTTTTGAGGCCATATGAAATGAATATTTGAACATGTACTGGCTGATTCTTCTTGTCAGTGAATTGTTCAAGTTGAGAATTTTAGTAGTATATAGATAGTAGGGAAACACTGTTCCTGCTTCGAAAAAAGTGAAAACGGTGATTTAATATACTGTAGTGTACATGAAAGAATAATGCTGGGCATCACTTGGAGAGACCACAAGACAGCACAGTACATCCGAGAAAAGACAAGAGTTAGGGACATCATAGAATCCATTAAAAATCTCAAATGGCGGTGGGCTGGCCATGTTGCAAGAATGGCAGACAATCGATGGACATCGTGACTCACAACATGGATCCCCCGAGATCACATGTGTAACCGAGGCCGGCAAAATGTTAGATGGAGAGACGAGCTAGACAAGTTCAGGAAGTACTGGCTCCGTGACGCCCATGATAGGGAAGTGTAGCAAATCCTGGGGAAGGTCTATGTCCAACGACGGACGTTAAAAGACTGATGATGATGATGATGATGAGTGTACATGAACATAGATTTTTACATATTTGTTTATTTAGGTGAACATTCTGAGATACTCTGTTTTTTTCAGTCCCTTCTCACCTAAGGGAAATTTATCATAACATAACTGGTGGTTTGGTATAGATATGTCATGTGGGCCCATTTTTTAATCTTTGACACTTCGATGATCAGTTGTACGGTGAATATTGAATTGTTCACTAAGTTCCCTAACTGTAGAAGCAGGATTCACAGCAAAAAATGGACTGAACTTTTGTTGCAGCCTGATATATTAACCAAATGATTTGAATCATTTTGGGAAGTAATATCAATGCCCCGCCCCCTCTAACTTTTTCATGACCAGAGTGAGACCAAAAGGCTTGTGAACAACTGAAAAACAAAAAAATGGCCCAAGTGTCCCATTTCCCCTAAGTGACAACTCCCAAAAAAGTACGGAAGTTGGTGACGAAGTCCCAGTATATACATCAGTTAAGTGATTCTTGCAAGTCTGGTCAAGACTAAGATTTTATTCCTCCAAATTTTTTTATGATCACCCCCCTCCCTTTGCAGCATGCAAATCCTCCAGACAGATACCTTGACCTTAATCACACAGCTCAGAGTGAATTTAAAACGTTGCTTACTGCACAGGGAAATTTGTCCTAATGAAGACTTTTCCACTTTTTGCTCCTACCCAGGATTGAATTTAGGACTTTCTACATGTGAGGCAGATGTGCTAACCATTATGCTATCTGAACAGGCAAACTTGAGAAGTGAAGGGTGCAGAAAATATTCTCATTTTTGAGACAATCATAGATTTTTTGTCAAAAGTTTATGAAACAAAAGTCAATTACTTTTAGCAAAGAGTGTATTACGAGAAATGATTTATTTGATGTCTTGATTTTTCTTTATTATTTATTCATATATCATGCATGACATTAAAAATTTATTGCGTAGGATAATTCTCCTTGTGCACAGGCACACATCACAGAGGGAACATTGGTGTTTATGACTTAGCTGACAATGAAGTTTCATTTCTATTTGAAAACAGTTGAATGATTTTCAAGTAAATGCTAAAAAGTAAAACTTGAAATTCAATAATGGTTGAAAAGCGGCAACTTTTAAATGCCTTTTTGTGATGGCATTATAGTGTATCTGGCTAGAGAAAATGATAGAAATTGAAAAGACATATTTCCTGCAAACTACATTTGAATGTAAATGAATTCGATATACAGGTTGTCTCAAAAGTCACTACACACTGCAGTGAATTCTTGAAGGAAGAAGAATGCAAAGGCATAGAAAAATCTTGGTTGATATTGGATTTTCAATATTCATTGATTTTTGTTGATTACAGTCCATACTCAATAGGTACAATGCACAATTCATATGAAAATAAGTGTTGAAAATTGTACTGTCTTGACTTTAGTCTATATTGCTAATAATTTCAAAAATTCATTTTCATTGTGCGAGACTTTATTTCAAGAGTATTTCTTTGTATCAAATCGGTTTTGTTTCATGTCTGCCTTTTGAGTTCATATATAAGTAAATAAAGTTTGTGAAAAACATTAATTTTATGAAAGTAAGCTTCGCTAACCAATATTTTTTCAAGGAAACTGATAGCCATTTTATGTTTTTAGTCAAACTCCTAGAGTTGGCTTTTAATATTGTTACTTGTCAGACATTGAAATCTAGGATATGAATAAAAGAGAGAGGAAAAGAATGCCATGATGTCATGTTGCGTTAACCAATGTTTGTGAGTTTGCAGTATTTCTCTTGTACACTTTGAATTTCTGTTATGAAAGATATTGTTAAACTCCTACTTTTGAGTTTTGACCTCATTTCCTTTAATCACAAAGATGACTATGACCAAAAACCAGTGATGGCACAAATAAGAGTTACGTACACAAAAATTGATGATAAATTCACTCTTTTAACACTGGTTGACTTGTTTTATTACAGGAATTATCAATAAAGGAGTTAAAATAGGGTATATAGTTTTGGAATAATTCTGTATGGAGAAATGAATTCTGTTTATCTTCCAGGTTTCAATGAAGCAGAAGAGTTTGACACTAGTGCCTATTTGGGCAGTTGTTATTGGGGATGAGAAATGGATCTTTTTTCACAATGTTAAGCCCCATAGTCAGTGGCTCGATCACAATGATAGAAATCTACCCCAGCTGAGGGATTACCTTCATCCAAAGATCCTATTTTCGATATCCTCGGAACCAGTTGCATGACCTTGTTGTAACTTGGTGACTAATCAGAGGAGACCTTGCTGCACATGCATGAACAGACATTCTCTTGTTGAAGTGATTGAATTTTGGGGGAGGTACAAATATCTCCTCTAGTTATGTGTTCACGTCACATAATATTGTCAAAAGTTCATCACTGTCTGCACGATAGTTCCAAAAGTTCTCAATGAATTTCAACAAAATTTTGAAGAATGGTACACAGTAGCGCTATGAAGGAAGTGCTTAGATTTGAAGGTGGCAGCATTATTCCCCTGGCAATGTCACTGACAGAAGGATACGCTCTCTGGATTCTCTCTAGACATGAATCTCGACCATATTTTTCTTTGGTCTACTATCTTAATTGATAATATATGCTGTCAATGACATCCCATAGTTCAAGTATATTCTGATCAAAGTATCACACAGTAATAACAATTGCACAATCAGTTCATCTAATGTTATCGGCTGATGATGACACATTAATGTACAATTTTACTAAAAATAGGAAGAAGCAGACACTCAGGGGTGGACAGCTGACACACGTGTCTCGGAAATCACGCCAGGTTCTCACTCGACAATAATCATGTTGGTTATCTACAGAAGTGTATTACTAAAAAAAATATGGAACCCAAGGCTACCTGCTCACAGTTGCTTCAACCAGGGAAATTCTTTTGAAATTTGACCAGTTTCCAAGATTTTTTTAGGCCATATGGGGTGGGTATTTGGACGTATTCTGGCAAAGTTTTTTCTAATCAGTGAATGGTTCAAATAAAGAATTTAAATTGTAAACAGATAGCGGGGAAATGCTGTTTACTCTTCCAGCAAAAAAAGGAAGGCCATTCCCACAGTACTGCACCATTCTATCAGAATGAACACCTTTCTAAGATTGCGACTCAATTTTTTTAAATATCTTCTTGGAGTAGGTGAGAAAAAAACAGGACCGTAGAGTGGATAAATAAAAAATGAGCCTTTAATGTCAAATACTGCTTCCACTTCAAGTTTTTGAGGTTTGTCAGGGAGAGTATCCAGCCATTTAATATTAATGAAAAATATAGTCTATCTCGGGCAATAGAGCCTTAGATAACCCCAATATACACTCCCTTGGGACATCGCACAGTTACCTCAGTGTCTCTTCCTCTTTTTGTAACAGTCTGCAGAGTTTTCTGGGAGGATTTCCATCATCTGTCTTGTGTTCACCCTAATCTCTTCCATGTTCTGAAATCTCTTCTATTTAACTGCAAATAGCGAGACATCACAGGGAGTCAAATTAGGACTCTAGAGGGCCTGACAGATCTCGGTGAGGCAATGTTTCAACACGAGACCCTGCAGAAGATGTGAAGAATAGGGAAGCTTGGTTACACAGTTCCTCAAACTAACTGGATGGTTTCTCACTCAATAACAAAACAATAGTGGGCTACAGCTACTTTCCAGGTTTGCTTGCCCTACAGACTCGCCGATCTGGTGGTTTCATCGCTAAATTCTACTCGCGATCTTTTTAGTGACAGATTAAAGTAATGATGGAAATATGTATCAGTATGCTGATATAAATTTTTCATTCATTGACTACTGAAATGTTTTTGTCTAATTCACTTTATTTTTACAACTGAGGTGCCCTAAATGACAAATGTATTTCTTAATGAGCCATTACACAATAAAGTTTGAGAACCACTGTATAAGTTATTAGATTCTTCTGATCAGCAAATTTGATCTTTTAACTACCTTATAAAATGGCTAGTTTGTATACCTCTTCCAATGAAGGTAAGTAAAAAAAGTGATTCAATTTTGGGATTGATCCAGGAATTTGTTTTCGATTGAAAAATATCTTCCATTATTCTGAACGAAAAGAATTTAAAAACACTTAAGGAGGCTAAATTCAAATTTTAAGTGAAGTAACTTAATATTTCTTTCTCACCAGCTTTTGGAAGCCATTAAAAAAATAGAGTGGTAATTTCAGAAAGGTGTTCATTCTGACAGAGTACCAGCGGTGCAGTGCTTTGAGATTGGTATTCCCTTACATTTTTTTGGCAAAGGGAATAGCATTCCCTTAATATCTATGTGCTATTGAAATTCTCTAGAATTAAACAATTCACAAATAAGAAAAATCACCCTGTATATGTCCAAATACTCATCCCATATGGCCACAAAAAGTCTTTGAAATTGGTTAAATCTTTTTTGAACTCAGGGTAGGAGATAAACAATCAAGAGCAGACAGTCATACGTACCATTAGATAACCAACATAAGCATTGTCACGTGAGAGTCTGGAACACTTTCCAAGACATGTGTATCACCTGTCGACCACATCTATTTTTAGTAAAATTGATGGTTATGTGTCATCATCAACCGATAAGATTGGATGAACTGATTGTGCAATTGTTATTACTGTGTGATACTTTGATCAGAATATACTTGAACCTTTGGATGTCATCGACACAGATCAATAGCATCAATAAGAAAAGTATATGGAAGAAAGATATGGTCAAGATCTATGTCAACCAATAAAGCACTCAGTGAACCCCTACCTTTGCCAACACCATTGTCAGAGAAAGTAATTTACCTGTGCCAATGAAGTTGAAAAGGGGTGCATGTTTTTAGTCAGGTACGTCAGCTCAACTGTTCACCTGTCCATACAATATATCCGAAAGTTCTCAATGGATTTCAATCAAATTTTGTGAAAGGTTGGGCAGTGGGGTAAGAAGGGGGTGGGAAAATTTTGTGGACAATTGGAATGAGAGAATTGATTGTATATTAGAGCGGATTGATAAACTATTCTCTACCATATGTTGTAGATATACGTTCAAACCACATAATATTGTCATGATTTCCTGTCTGTCCACACAATATCTCCAAAAGTTATCAATGAATTTCTATGACATTTTGTGGGAAAATGGACAACAGGCTGAAATTTTGGGTCCTTGAATTATTTTTCTGATTTACAGATATTTTTCCAGTGTCTTTTCAGTTACATTTATATATATTTTCTCATGACTGTCCACATGGTGCGTCCAAAAGTTACTAATTAATTTCGATGACATTTTTTGGAAGGATTGACAACTGGGTACTAGAGAGAACTAATTAAATTTTTGAGCGGATCCATGTAAAATTATCTCCCTTATGTCGTAGTTATATGTTCAAACCACATGATATCACCAAATCTCATGTTTGTCAACACGATAACTCCAAAAGCTCTCAATGAATTTCAATGATGTATTGTGGAACGATGGACAGTTGTCTATGGAAGAACTGATTAAATGTTAGGGTTGATCCATGCGCAATTAATCCCCCTGACAATGGCATCGGTTGAGGTAGACGTTTTCTAAGAGCTTTCAAGTTTTGCATGGATCCACCCCAAAATTGAATCATTTCTTTTGTAGCCTACTGTGTATCCTTCCCCAAAATTTCATTGAAATTCATTCGGAACTTTTGGAGACATTGTGTGAATAGACATGAACTTTGGCAATATTGTGTGGTATGAACAAATAACTGAGATGTAGAGGAGATAATTTTGTATGGATCCGCCCAAAGATTCAATCACTTCTTCTGTATCCTATCGTTGATCCTCACACAAAGTTTCAGCGGAATAAATCAAAGTTAAATCAATTCGTCCGTGCCCCGTTGCCGACCCTTCCACGAAATTTCATTGAGATTAATTGAGTACTTTCGCTGATATCGTGTGGACAAACATATACCACTCCAACTTCCAAATTTATTTCTCTAGGGAGATGCAAGTTGCAGCCAATGAGAATAAGTTGAGTTTACACCAATAAACAGATAAGTAGACCTGTTGTTGTTGAGTTTTTTTTTACCGAGGGATGTGACACTTTTTCCATCTGTTCTTGATCCAAATCTAATTTATGGGACGTTGAGCCATTTTGAGATTTTGAAGACAGGATGGATCTTGTCAATAAATTCCGAAATTAACACCTCCCCAAAGTTATTATATACTTGAACCGCTAGGGGCGACTCAAATTCAATGCAATGTTACCTTTACATCTATCGAGTTTTAGATAAGAGAGTTGACACAAGGCTTTTAGGGTGTACAAGTTTCCATTGTGTAGTTTGGACCATAACCTTGTCTGGGTCCTGATGGATTTAGGTAGGACTAAATCTAAACTGGTTGGATACTGAAAATTCAATACATGCTTATTGGATGAAAAAGATATCCATTACCGGCTTATATCAATGCAGGAATTTACGGGAGTCTCTGGTTGGGAATACATGGTAGGAACAGCTCTAAAATAAGATCTATGGTTTTGCCAATTATTGTAAAATACATATTAGCAGCACGAACTACACAAAAAGATAGTGAAGAACGGGCCTTTAAAAATAGAGATATTGATGAGGGAGCCGTAGCTAAGACAGAGCTTGTGCCCTTACTTATCGAGAAGGATCAAGCTCTCGTAATTAGGGTTGGATGAAATAGAATCTTTTCTAAGTTGATGATTATGACTGTTGAACTGTGTGTGGAAGAATTTCGGAACGCGACGAATTGGCACCAGGGTTGCCTGCTGTCTTCAGCTGCACAAGATCAAATTGTGTGGTTTTGAGACCAAATTAAGTAGCATCGACACCAAAATAATCAAATGATTTAAAATTCACCACCAGGCCGAATTTGCATGGCACGTAGGACCAAATTAAGTAGCTTCAGTATCAAAATAATCAAATTACTTAGAATCTATCACTAGGCCAAATTTGTATAATCTTGGGACCAAACCAAGTAGCTTCGGTACCAAATAATCAAATAAACTTTTTAAAAAAACAACATCAGACTAAACTTGCAGGAAAAATGGAGTAAAATACAATTTTTTATCTGCTGTTCATGTATATTAGTGTCGTTTGTATGCAAGGGATTGCCAGATTCTGCAATTTTTCCTTCAGTTACAAATTTTCATTTTCGGAACCAAATAGCTTTCTTCGGTATCTAATTTGCTCAATTTTGGTCTTGGAAAGTACCAGATGACAACCCTGATAAGCATACCCATAATGTCGAATCACTGGATGGACTGTCATCATCAGTCTTTTAACGTTCATCGTTGGACATCGACCCTCCTCAGGATTCACGACAATTCCCTATCATGTATTTCCTGAATCTGACTAGTTCATCTCCCCATCTTGTGCTCTGTCGGCCTCGGTTTCTTATGTGATCTCTGGGGATCCATGTTGTGAGACGCAATGTCCATCAGTTGTCTTTCATTCCTGCAACATGGCCTGCCCATTGCCATTTCAGTTTTTTAATAGTTTCTATGATGTCACAAACACCTGTTTTCTTCCTTATATACTGTGCTGTGTTGTGACTTCTCCATGTAAGGTTGAGCATGATTCTCTATGCACGTTGCATATTTCTCAGTTTGCAGGCCTGTCTCTCGGTTATGTTCCATGTTTAATTGATCACAAACGAAGGCATACCGCGAGGAATACCGGAGTTACTTCAAAAACCTCATAACCAAAGACTCCAGTCAGTTTAATGTTTATTTAGCCGACTTTCCCTCGTCCCAGAGCGACTGAAGTGGATAGCTGTGAAGGGTCAATACAATTGGAGGATATCCTGAAAGCGATAAAGAATACCGGAACAAACAAGTCGCCAGGCATCAACAGACAATCTTAGAAATCGTGCTTGAGTCTATCGCCCATGTTTGTTTCTTCCCTGGCACTCAGCTACAACAATTGAAAAGTGTAGGAGAGTATTCCTCAATGTTTCACCAGAGATTAAGTTGCTATACAAAGAGCAAACATGGTCGGGATGAAATAAGAAATATTCAATCCTCAACTCGAAATTTTGGCCAAGGTTTTGTCAAACTACATGCAGGCTGCACTGGTGAATCTGAGAGACCCCGAGCAGACGGGTGCCGAGGGGGTGGTCGGATCATTCAAGACAAGTTGTGATTGGTGCTCAAAGTTTTTAATGGAGTAAATGCCGATAGAGCCCCTGCCGTTCAGATCTGTCCAGGGCTTTCAATGCGGGTTGACCATCTTTTTCTGGTGGGATGGTCTTTGTTCAGTCAGTCAGTTACACTTGCTGGTAAATGCTTTAGGAATTGGTTGTTGTTAAGGGGCAGTTTGTTTTTTTTAATATAGAAACGTTTTAGGCTTACATACGTAAGTAAGCCCTGTTTTAAATAATGAATATGTAGTAAAAAAAATAATATCAGTATACAATACGCATAAAACCTTAAATAAAATGACAAACTACATCTATTGCAAAAACTATATAAAAAAGCGAGCTGGTGTTCCATCAACATTGCTGGGGGCCATGTTGATACAACTGTTTTATTTTTTAAATCCCCGAAACGGTTACTTAGTAAACAACCGATGATACCAACAAGAGACAATTTATATATTGTATAATAATGACAAAGTATTGGGGAAACAAGGAAAAACACTTTAGATGATCAAATAAAATGCATTGACAGATATTAGGAAATGGGTGACTGAAATGACACATAAAAATCTATTGAAAAAGTTTTTTATGTTTAGAGTTTAAAGCTGCAAAGCTTTTTAGACTATACGTCGTTAAGACGTACTTTTCTTCCCTACATTATTTTATCGCAATGTTTCGTCAAGAAACAAAACATGGTGTTACATTAGGATCTAGAATCCGTGTATGGCCGAAATAGGAGAAAGAGAAATCCTTCATGAAAAAAAAGAGAAAATGTTCAAATTGAACCCGCCAGAATTTTTTTACTTTATCAATGTGGCCAAATGGAAAAGTTGGCTCCAAAGGTTTGAAAGATTTGAAAGGCAGTGATTTACAAATAAATGCTCCGCTGTATTGTACGGGGAAATGACTCTGAAAGTATCATTAATACTTTCTCTTCCCTGAAAAAGGGAAGATGAAAGAGATTTTGAAACTATTTTGGCTAAGATTGACGCTTCGACCCCCCCCCCCCCGCCGATACAATTTATAAAAGAGACAAATCTTATACGAGAATTCAACACCCAGATGAATCTGTTGAAATGTCTCTCAGATCACTCTATGGACTTGCAGAAAATTGGGAACTTAACGATAAAAATTACCAAATTCGTGATTAGGATGGTAATTGGACTCCGGAACAAAGAAATGTCTGAGAGACTTCAGCTTTTTCTCTCAGATTTAAAATCGGAAAAGGAAGTTGAAATGGCCAGAGGTCATGAACAAGTAAAGTCACAAATGGAAGTAATAAAAAACAGAACGTTGGCAAAATAAAATCGAGCAGAAAAATAAATCTAAAATCATTCGAAAAGAAAGGAGTTGATCAAAGACTTCAAAGCTTTCCGAGGTGCAGGAGATGTATCGCGTATCATATTAGAAATCAGTGTCCAATAAAAGGGGAAAATGCGGGAAAATTAATCCTTTCCCTGTGAGACAAAAATCAAGAATATTCGTGAAATACAACAAGAAAGCAATGATTATTTTGGGGGAACAGAAAAACAAGGACAAAGGAAAAGACAGGCGGATCCATGGTACAAAAACTTACAAATCTGTAATAAGCCAGTCACATTTAAGATTATTACTGGGACAAAAATGAATGTGGTCGGTTTTAGAGCGTACTAAGTTTTAAAATAAAACCTTCCCTGAAACTGGCTATAGGAACTTTCAGATCTCCCGCAAATTTGTAGAAAAAAATTCACAACTTCAACGGAAAATAAAGGTGAGAAATTTACACTTGAAATATTTGTAATTAAAAACTAGGGTACTGGACATCTGTTGTCGAGAGAAATAGGTCTCGTATTTGTCGTTGATGAAATAAAAAAACGACGTATTTGACACTGGAGTGTATGAAAAGGAGATCAGTAAAAATTTGCTAGAAGGAAAATGCAAAATCATATTACGTCAGTAGAGCTAGTCAGATTCCATTTCTTTTTTTTACCCCAAGTAAAATCGGAATAATGACTGGAGCGTAAAAAAACTATGATCAGAGGACATTTCAAAATTTGTAAAGAAAAAATACAGTTCTGAGGTTCCCGGACAAACTTGGTGCGGTGAAATCCAAGGCGGAAATGTATGGAATTTGACAGTAACAATCGCCTTTTTGGCAATAGTTTGAGACGTGTACACGACTCAAGTCCGATAAAATCAATTTTTTTTTTTTTTTACCAAGGGTTGTTTTATCTAAACACTCAAAAGAAACCGATCTCGAAGACATCTTGTCCCCACCCGACATATACTTCGGTACTATGCGTCGATTCATCTTTTTTGGTATCCCTCAATGTGTGAACGTCCAAAAAAAGAAATAAAAGGAGGCAATTGTTAGCTTTCCTGTGTGAAAATGACTGCCATTCCAGGGACAATGGATTAGGGTTAGTATTTCTAGGTTTAAGCTTGGTATTTTTAGGGTGAGTATTAGCGTAAGTTTGTCATCAGCGTCTGTTATTATGCAGCTGGAACGCCGGCCATTTGAAAACGAGAAGGCAACAATTGCCAAAAAGTCTAGAAGAAAGAGTGATGAATCATTTTTGGCTCTCAACATTTAATTCATTCCAAAGAAGTGTTTGTGGCGCTTGTGGCGCCCAGAAAATGACGCAAACCCGTCATTACTTTCTGTGTATTTTAGTGGAGGTGGAGATCTTGATATGGTGTCAGTATCTTTAATGGCCAGTCTGCTGCGACAGATTACACCCGGAATCCTATAATAAAGAGTATTTATGCATAACTAAGGAGTAAACAAGAAGGGATCAATCCCCCCCGTTAGGAAAAAGAGGACTTTGTGAAGGGGGTCGAGACTCACTTGCACGTTTCTTTTATTTGTAAAATAAGAGAAATGTATTTTAATATAAACCGACGAAAAATTCTCAAGAAAAATACATTTCCCTCTCGATTTTAGTTTTACTCACAAATCATATTTGTGTACGTCTAGATAGAATTTATTTGACTTCATGATAATAGAGAGGGAAAAAGTGGAAACCAATTATCACCTCCACACCCACTTTCTCTATCCATTAGCACCCTTTTGGTATTTTCATTTCTGTCAGTATGAAAATGCTTTTCTGATAGCGAAACATGTAAGGAGAATAAAGGATTACTTTTGAAAAAAAACTTGGTTTCGACACCGTCTCTCTCCATTATTACAAATCATTGCCTTTGAGTTGAATTACTGAAGCCATGGAGCTGGTTTTATGACCTTCGCAAACAGATTTGTGGCTTTATTGTATGTATCATTCTTTCTCCGTTTATATACTCATTGAGGTGAAACCCACTTCCGGCTTTACGACCGAAGATTTGTTCTGCTTACGGCACCTGGTATTTCTATCATTTAAGTACTGACCAGATTCGACGTTGCTTAACTTCGGTGATATTTTGTGAAGCAGCATATTCAACGTGGTTTGGCCATAACCCCTTAGCCTCAGGTAGAAGTTCCTCAATCCTAGTTCTTATGCTGAGTGTTTAGTGGATAAGCATTGAGAACCATTTTTTCATGTCTTTGGTATGATTCGGCAGTGGATTAAACCATGGTCTACCGAAGTGCAAGTGAGCACTCTACCACTGGGTCACGGTGATAGTTTTGTAACTTTATTCAAGAGGCTAATTTAAACGTCTGGAATTCCACATGAACCTCATTACTTATTTATATAAGGCACCATGAAATTACTATTGGTAATGTTAAAATAATTACTAGTCCCTTTTAGTAATTGTAGCAAATTATTACCATGAACAGACTCGAAATTAGGCACAATCAGAACATTACGTAGGCAAAACAAGATGATTTGCTGACTTGTGACCACCATTGCTTTTTATTTACATCTGCAAACGAAGTTTGAAGAGGTATACGTATTCACTCGTGTCAGCTAGTCTGCCCACACGATATCTCCAAAAGTTCTCAATTACATTTTGTGGATGGGTGGGTTATGGACTAAACATTTATTTCAGTATGAAGAAAAGTCTACGATTTACGTATAAAAGCATACATCAAATCATCAAACATTAGCGTTAGGTGTGGTGTAATAAACATCATAATTCCTTTAAAACTCTTCTACATTTGTTGATAGCTCTATACATTCCTATTATCTATTCCATAGCCTTGCCAAAGTTTGTAAAAAAATATTTTCTGATCTTCAGCCCACTTCTTTTCACTTCTACCGTATATGTGAGGCCTCTCAGTCCCTCGTAATCCCTTTTGGCACTACAGAGATTATTCTGTAGTAGAGAACAGTTAATGAAAAACGGACAGCCAATAAAAAGATTAGTTTTACATCCAGAGGATGTAACTCAATATCAGTACATTTCTCCCCTGTGTTTTTTATTCTTTTCCGTACATTTACGTAATCCCTGTCCACAAAATATATACAAACGTTTTCAATGAATTACAGTGACATTTTGTAGACGTGTAGGCCATCAGCAAAGGACAAAATTGGTTACATTTAGGACGGATCCAGGATTTTAATGCTTACCTCCCCTACATTGTAGCTATTTATGGACTGATTTTCATTCAGTTTTTAGCGACAATAGCGTTGGCAGAAGTATGCATGTATTGAGTGCTCTATGATCACTAAAATGTAATAATTCCAACTACAACTCCCCCATGAGCAGGAGTTAGTCAGAGAGCAAAAGCCAGATTGGTATAAAATGTGAGGTCCTATCCTCCCGATAGTCACCTCTGAAACTGAAACATGGAACCTAACCGAAAGATTGACTCTCAAACTAAGAACCATGCAACGTGCACAGGAGAGCATCGTGCTCAACATTGCATGAAGAGATCACAAGACAGTATTGGAGTCAAAAATATAGTAACCATTAAAAAAACTCAAATGGCACTGGGCTGGTCATGTTGCAAGAATGTCAAACAACCGCTGGGCACCAGTACTAACAACGTATACCCCCGGGGGATGTGCGAAACTGTGGTCGGCAGAAAATAAGATGGGGCGACAAACTCGAAAGTTAAGAAAGTTTTGGCTTCGACAGACACGAAAAGGTTGTTGTTGTTGTTGGTGGTGGTGTAGGTGTCGGTGTTGTTGTTGTTGTTGATGATGATTTTTTCAAAATGAGAGTGTCGAGCTTTATCTCCAAGATATTGGAAAAATCCATGTCACCCATCTGTGTCACCCACCCAGGTATCAGGTTGTTACACATGAGATGTCAATTTATTAGAAACTGTCAACCAAAACTGTCGACATAAGTTTCTTTAGGTTTTAAGTTGGTCTGGCTGGCTATGTATGTATACTTGTATGTAAGTATATGACATGCACACAGTTCGCTTCGATGCTGCAAGAGGACAGAAAATTTAAACATTTGTTCCTCATTAAGTCTATAGAAGTTTTTTTTGTTTTTTAACCCCCCCCCCCGCCGGAATTAGTTGAGGTCAAGTTTGCAATGTAAGTTTATTTTTGAAAATCCTAATCTATTCATATATAACCCCCCACCCACCTTCTTCTAATTTTTAAAAATAGATCATACCCCCAACTCGGTAGGCTGCAGAAAGATTTGGTCACGTGACGGTTTCTTTCGAGTGACAAACCAGACCTGCTTTTTTCCCCTCCCCTATTATGGAGAAAAAAGATAAAAGTGAAAGATTTACGAATGCAATTGCATTTTTTTGCAGATTCAATGCAAATGTATGGTCAATCACTCGAGAAGAAACCGTCACGTGACCAACGTCTTTTTGGTAGCATGCTGGGTTGGGGATGATCAATTGAAAAATTGGAAAATGGGATAATCAATGAATAAGTAACTTCTCTAGCTTTTCGTTGCGTGGTGATCATTAAAAAGTCTGAATTTAAAAAAAAAAACAAAAAACAAGTGAAACGTTGCCGGACACAGGCAAAGCGACCAATTTTGCATAAACTTACATTGAAAATTGACCATCACCATCTAGACATAATAAGAAGTAAATATTTGAATGTTCATCCCTCTAGCTTAATTGGTGTGGCCAGTACATGGGACACATAAATGTATACATAGCGAGGTAGAACCATTTAAAAACTGAGGAAACTCATGTTGGCGGTTCTGATTCCTTAACAGCAATGGTGTCTACTCAAGAAGTTGAACGAATTTTCAAGTACGATTTCAAATTAGGTCATAATGCCGCTCAAGTTGCTGACAATATCAACGAAGCATTCGAAATAGGTACTACTTCAGTACGGACTGTTCTGCGTTGGTTCAATAGGTTATGGTCTGGAAAGATAGATACCAATAATAATCCTCAAAGTAAATCCAAACCTGATCTTAATGATGAAGAATTATCGACAGTAGTGGCCAACAACCTTCGAACAACGGTTCAAGCACTTTCTGGAAACTTTAGAATTACAACAGTGACCACGTTGTGTTTCCTCAAGGCAATAGGAAAGATTAAACAGATGGAAAATGGTTCACATTCCCAAATGAATGAAATACTCTATGACAATGCAACAGCACACACCTTTTAGCTGACGATTTCTAGACCAATAGAATTGGCGAATTAAGTCTTGCAGCGTCCTCCATATTCACCTAAAATTTTCCTAACAGCTTATCATCTTATGAAGTATTTCAAACTTCACATCGAATCCACAATTAAAATGCCGAAATAGGCAGTCATATTTGCTTGGCTCTAAAATAGGAGATCGGTTCACCATGAAAATATACGGTTAGAATAGGCGGACATATTCGCGTAGGCAGACACAAAGTAAGAGTCCAGTTAAGTTGATATTTCCATCGTAAATTGAACACTGTGTTACGAAGACGGACAAAAAGTAAGGATCCAATTTTGCATTATACGCACATTGTAAATCGATCACTCACTTTGGAGCCAGTTCACTTGTGACTTTTTCTAAAAAAATGAAAAAATTCCGGAAGAAACGAAGATTCAGATTCAATCAAAGCACTTCGAACAACACATGAAAATTATTTTTCATAATGTCTAACTTAATTTTTCTTAAAAGAATCTTAACCAGATTAGGTAATTTCAATTGGGAACCAGAGTCATTCATTGGAGCAGGAGATGCGAAAATAAAGCAACGTTTCTAGCTCCGTAGGAAAGGCTTTACTTCTCTTAAGGGGTTCTCACTAATTGTACCTAGGTGCCTGTTAAGTGAAGCTCATTAGCACAATAGAAGAGGAATTCAAACACTAACGAAAGGAGTTCTGCTGAAATTCAAACTACCACCAACAACCTTGCTGTAAGTAGTAATAGTAATAGTAGTGGTCGTGGTGGTAGGAGCAAGACGTCTGTGACTCATATGCTCTATCAACCACGATAATTACTTACTACCTTCACCATTTACTTCCTGAGTGTCTTTCTTTTGTTGTGGATACAGAGGTAAGTAAGTTAAGTCAATGTTTTCAATAAGTTTTACGTACAGGACGTCTGGGTTGAAGTTCGCCACTAAGTAATGCCCGCCGCTGTCAGTGTGTTATACACACGATGCACGATTTGCTTTCAGCACAGTTGTATTTCTTTTTAACCCTTTCATGCCCGAATGGAAAAAAACTTTTTGTCTTTACCAAAAATTGATTCCTTAGTTATTGATCCCGTACGTTTTTTTTTTCTATTTACTTTCGGTTGGACAGAGTTGGGTAAATTTAAATTTAATAAAATTAAAATTTAAAATAATTTGAATTAACATAATTGGATTTTCGAATACACCTATAAGAGTGTGGACATTAAGTGGTAATGGTTAACTTAGTACACGATACATTGTTCAGTTGCTAATTCTGTTTGTTTTTGTAAACTTGGTGAATTGTAGCGCGAGTCTTCAAGCGTACTGAACAGTACAATAGGTATGACTATTTCATCATCCGGAGTCTGTACTTATTTGTGTACTTCTAAAATCTGCGATACTCAAATATCAAGGAAATACGTAGTTCTGAAGTTACATACAACTGTGTGCATACACACACTACAGTACTAATATAGTTTGTCTGTTGTTTTTTTTATAAATGTATTCTGTTTTCAATTAATATTTGTCCAGGAACTGTTTTGCTATATCATGTTCGTCTTCTCTAAGAGAAAGTTATTTGATTTAGAATTTTGCTGATATGTTTATTTTTTTAATAATTACGAAACTTTTCATGACGACAAAGCGAAAGAAGACGTTTAATCAATATTTTATCTTTCTTGCTCCCTGCTTTATTTCCATTTTCAGTTTTCACGTGAAAAAACATTGTAACATGACGTAAAATAGATATTGTGTGGTGCACTATTCTCACAATACAATAAATATAAACACGTAAGCACTTTCGGGCGAAATGAATAAATGAAATTAGTAATGGTTTGGCTGAGGTTCGCAAAAATGTTACTTACTAAAATATACTAGAAAATCATATACAATGTGTAAATAATAGTTTTTTTTTTTTTTTTTTTTTTTGCGAACCTCAACCAAACAATTACCAGAAAATTGACTTATTTTTAAATAGAAAATTTTCCTTAACAATGGTATGCAGGATGGAAGTTAATTAGTATTAAGATAAAATTTATCTAGCTGAAATATTTTCATGTTTGCAGTTGGGGTTTTTTTTTTTTTTCATTTTTTTATTTTTTATTACTATCCTAAATTGTAATGAGACTGATTTCAACAGGAATTCTCTGTGTGAAAAAGACTGACATAACTATGTTGTAATCCGTCTAATTGGAGACTAGAGTGAATTTTATTTGAAGATTTTTTTTTTTTTTTTTAGTTTTGGAAAATGAATGCCATTTAAATACTAACAGATTATGTCAGTCTTCATGAAATTTAAAATTCTTTAAAATGAAAAGATTCGTTATCAAATTATTCAGTTGCTCAATTCATAACCTTGTTTTTTATGAAATTATTGGTAAAATAATTCCCACTTTCAAATGTTGGTACGAATAAAATAGCTGTAGAAATATTTATGGTTTTGAAAAAAAATGTTATTTTAGAAGTTATATATGAAATATAGTTGTATTCTTGAATTTAATTTCAAGAATTTCTGTTTATTATTGAATGAAAAGATTAAAGTTTTTTTTTTTTTTTTTTTTTTTTTATATCTCTTTTTTTTTTGTCGAAGGTAGGGGTCCTTATGACAGAGTTTAGAGATGAGATAATTTCGCTTTCAGAATAAAATATCGAAACATTAAGTTTCAAGGGGTGATTTTTCTGTAAAAAGATTTAAAATTGTAGTAGGTTTTTGAGCAGTAGAAAATTAGATAGAAATCCCCCCCCCAAAAAAAAACTCAGCAAATTAGGAACAAACTTTTTATTAAATTAAGATGATGATGGATTGTCTAAAACAAAACTTAATGGTTTATAATACTCACCTCATCTAAATCTAATAATAAAACAAAGCTAGGTTGTTGTCTCAATGGTTAACAAATTTATTTTAGTGGTTAGATCCAGATTTTCCAATGGTGATAGGTTTTTTTGTTTTGTTTTTTGTTTTCCTAAATTTTTAACAATAAAACTTGTTTACTTTGGTAGTTTTAATTTATTGCTAACAAAAATATTTTCACATAAACAAGACTGAATTTTTTTGGGGGGGGGGAATTCTAGATAAATATTTTTGAGAAATTACAGATTACTATTTTCACGTATTTGCCAAGAATGATATTAGGGTTGATATCAGTTTTGAGAATTTATTTTTCTATGAAGTGACAATGTAATTTAAAATTAAAAAAAAAAAAAAAAAAAACGAAAAATTAGGATGAAATTAAATAGGCAATTGTAACCTTTCCCAATTCAAAATCCCATCGAAATATTTTTGAAATTGCGTTGCCATATCTATAAATTTAAATAATAAAAAAAAAAACAGATGCTTTCTGCATGTTTTTCAGGGAAATTTATAGATTAGGGATTGAATGAAAAAAATTAGCTCTTTTTGTTTTTATTATCTGAGTAAAAACGAAGAGAAGAAAAATAAAATTAGTGGAAAATTCATCTTGATTTTAGTATTAAACATTTGAATGAAAAAGTTTTTTGTTATTTGTTTTTTTCTGAAAGTTTGGATTTCGAACTTTTCCCGACCAAATCTTGAATAATACTTTAGAAAAGACTTGTATATAGTTGCAGACGACATCCGTCTCAATTGACATTTTATCCTTTGTTTGTGCTGTTTAGTGTTGCCAAATTTATTTCAAGTTTACATCTAAAATTGAGTCAAAAAAATCTAGATTCTCCAGATATATATCTAAAATCTCGGAAACATATTAAATATTAATGAATTAAATATGACTTTATTCTTCATTAAGATGTCACTTATTTCATTTATTATAAATTGATTAAATGTATCTCTTATTTTATTAGAAATTATTCAAATAGTAATTTCTCACATTTAAACTCAATCAAAAACATCTAGATTTAGATAGAAAACATCTAAATTGGTAATATTGGTTCTGTATGTTTACTACTCGTAATCCCCGCGTCAGGAAAAAACGTATTTTCGGAGAATATAAATACGATTGAGACTTTTGAAAACTGTCAGGTTATAAATTCATCTCAGACTTAAAGGTATGTAACCTTAAATACAGCTTTTCTTTCAAATGGTTTTAAATATTTCTATATTTCGTCTTAACAGCTGGTTATGTCTGACTAGCTGCCATAAACTGGGGGATCAATGTACGATTGTTGAATGATTTAAAATTGAACCCCCTTGTGTAAATCTAAATTTTCCCATCTTCAGTGAAAACAAAAACAAAAAAACGTTTCATCTCCTGATGAAACATTTTACGCTGTTAATATAGCCAAGGGTTGTTCAATTTCTAATTGTTACGCTAAATATTTTTACAATGTGTCGTGTTTTTATGTTTCTGAATAAATTGTTGGAATAAAATTTTTGAAGATAGAGGGTTTTAAAATTTTAATAGAAAGGTCAAGATTCGGTTTTACAAAATTTCGTAAAAAATTACGAAAAAGTATTTTTCCTGTGTAGTCTGAACAGTAATTACTGAACCTGACTTTCGTTTCTCCCGGACAATTTTCTTTTTTGAGAAAAAGTATTTTTTTTCAAGTGGCTGCGAATGAATTGACTTTAAAGTGGGTGATCGATTCACAATGTACGTGAAATCTAAAACTGGACCCTGATTTTGTGTCCCCCTTAGCGACACCCGATGTCCAATTTACAGTTTATTGTTTGTTTACGATAACACAAATTGAATTGTGTGAATAATAATTCAATCTTTGGGTTTGTTTTTCACCAAAATATCCGAAATCGCTTCAATAATTTCCTAATTTTTCAACCATTATTTGTACACGTAATTTATTTCATAATACCTCCTAAAACATGAAAACAAAAAAGCTTTTCAAAAACATCTTTCCTGTTCACACTATGAAGTGAATAAAAACAGCTGTTTGTACGGTTATTGAAAATACATGATATTCATTGTTTATCAATAGAGTTGAAGGATTGTTTGAGTAATTGTTATTTTCTTGTGTGATGTAAATAATTTCAAAAAGAATCATGATATTTATTACGACACCACAAATATTAGAGGTTCTTATAATGTGTAATTAAATTGTTGTGATGGGTATAACTTGACTAACTTGTACTCACTAGTTTCACTCCACATAGGTGTATTATGTATTTGATCTACCTAAATTTCTGGAAAAAAAGAGAAACCAGCTTAAAATAATTTTATTACTAAGTGTTCATCGTATTTTCTATCATTTTTACGTGTTAATTTCTGTAATTCGCAATTTGCCTCGTCGTCCAATGTAGCATTCCATGTTAGTGTTAGTAAACATGGCTGGCCCAGCTATTGTGCCTTACCACTCTGAATGAATGAATGATTTGAGATACGTTGTTTTTTCAATCTTACATATTGTCACAATTCACTGATTCAGTTTATCTGTAAACATCTAACTCATGGGTTTGAAATATCTACGTTTTTTTTTTCTTTCTTAAATTGACATCCAGATTTTATATTTGTCCCCCCCCTTAGTTCTTCAAATTTTCGAAAAAGAATGCTGTCATAAATTTTAAATAAGACTCTAGTACAGATTTATGGCAGAATTATTTTCTCAGCTTTTTATGTGTTTTAAAATATTTTCGAAAAAATTCCTTATAGAAAAATATCTATCATTATCAGATCTATAGACTAAATAACCGCCCTAATTTGGCGGATAAATTGTAAAAAAAAAAGAAAAAAATTAATAAAATGTGTGATGGTGTTTAATTTAATCAATTTTCAAAAAGGGGAAATTTATGACTTTGGAAGTTTTTCCATCTCGAAATATTAAATGTACATAAACACTGCTTAAAATGAACAGTTAGATTCTTCCTTTTATGCTCAGCACTTCTAGCCGTTGAACAGTTATTCTACCTTTTACTTTCCCCTCCTCTCTATGAACAATACAAAGTCCTCGTTACTCATTTTTTGTAGCACTAGAGTCATTCAGCTGGAAAAGCAGGTACAAAACTGGTCAATTGAGCATACTTTTACATTGTAAATTGACCTTAAGCATATTTTGCTTGTTTTTTTTTTTTTTTTTTTTTCCCTAAAGCTAATTGGCTAAAAACTTTCTTGCGGTCACATAGGTACACACAAAATTTCATTGGGTTGTTATGTGTGGTTTTTGTGGCAGGCTGTCAGATATGGACAGACAGACTTTTGATGAATCCTGTTTCTCGAAACTTGTGATCATAATCTTGATTCCTTTAAGATTTTTGTATTTTTTATTTGGAGGTTTGAACTGAAACATTTTCTCGGTATGAGTTTGTTTTGTTTTGTTTTTTTTCTTCTCCGGAGTGCAGGAAAAAAAACCCTTGGATTACCCCCTCCATTTAAGAGCAAAGTAGGACAAAACGCCCTTGAATTAATATTAGATTTTTTTTTCACCTGATGGTATTATTGTTCCTTAATTTTTTAAAGACTCCAAAAAATGTTTATCTTTAAATCTATGATTAGAATATGTAATACTGTCACATATTCAGAGTGATTTTGTTCTATTTTGCTGTTTAACTGAGGGGGTTCTGTCTTACCCCCTTTTTCACACAGGTAGAAATCTTGAGTTCATCCCTTCCTTGAGGTACAAGAGGACGAAAAATTCAGTTCGAAAATATTTTGAATTATATTTTATGATTTTCTATCTGTTTGATACTTTACCACAAGGCCATGGTGACCAGTAAAGTTATTTATTGCTTTGAAAAAATAAATCATTTATTCGACCATAAATAGTTCTGTTGAGAAATATATGAAAAGTAGTAAACTGAAAAAGTGATACTTTTTAAAAAAATTTCATTTTCATCAGTAAAAACTCGTCAATGTGATCATTACTTGTTTTGATTGTTATTCAATCAAAATAAGTAACGAACACACTTTTGATCAAATCAAAACTACATTTTTTTTTTTTTTTTTTTTTTTTTTTTTTCATAACCTTTTGATTGTTGAAAAAAAAATGTTTTTGATTAAATGAAATTTTGATCAAATCGAAACAACCTATTTTTTTTTTTTTTCCAATTTCGCATGATTTATATTCAGTCCCTGTTCTAAATATATATCTATGTAATTTGATTAAAACACCAATATCCTAACCCGTAATTCTTAGCTTCTATATTCATTCATGCACTCTCGATGTCTTGGTTTTTTTTTTTTTTTTTTTTTTTAGATCATTAGCATTTTTATTAAATTTGGCATTTTTTTCCGTTGCTATTTTCAAAGCTTTTGTGCTAGTGAAAATGTTGACGGGAATCTCTGATTTTGGATGTTAGTTAGATGCAACAAAAGAGATATTTACATACACTTGACCTTGGATAACTCGTATCGGTGTTGATATCCCTTGAAATAATCATTTGAATTCTAAGTTAGTTGTTCATACACACACACATATATATATATGTGTGTGTGTGTGAATTAATAAGTTTATACGACTACCACTTCAAAAACTGAAGAAGTGTCCACGACAAAACCTTCATCAGATGATGACCCTGGGGTCAAGTACGGCTTCAAGGCCAAAGCATCATTTCCAATAACCTAGGGTGCCCCAGCAGTATCTCACAATGCCACTAGTCTTTGTTGATTCTCCGTCACAATGTGGGAGGGCAATATCCATGCAGATGCAGTTATTGCCAGATCTTGGAGCCTCTTTATACATTTTCCTTTCTCTGTTGATGATAATCTGAGTCTAGTCAGGTACGTCTTGACTGAGTTGGTAACAAAATCTCAGCATCTAACTTCAATAGGAAATACATTTGTCATCAAGCCATGCCTCAAACATTGTTCACACAGATCTTTGTACTTTTCCAGATTGTGTTGATCTGCCCTGTTAGTATTTTCCTTAAAAGGAATCCTTGATAAATGATATAACCTCTTTGAATTAACTGACTGGATCCAGTAATGACCTTGGACTGTCCAGTCATACAATGTTTATATGCTTGGCCTTAAATAACTCGTATGTGTTGATATCCCTCAAAATGGTAATTTTAATTCTGAGCTTGTCTGCACACAACATACTGATGGCTGAATTAATCAATGATTTAGACAAAATCCAATGCTATTTCCTGTGGAGAGGTTTTTGTAGGCAGATGTATCTACCATGTAACATGTCGTTCTTTTCACTGTTCTCTTTGATATGTAAACCTTTCACAACTTGTGTCATAACTAAATATCCTCATCTTGGTGACATGAGCTCGTCTCAATTACCTTGACCAGGGCTTAAACCAAAGTGTTATTGAGAATCTTGGTTAGTATAACACTAACAAAAACTAAATTTGAACAATTTACTTCATGTATATTTAACATTTAATAAAATATGTTATGTCTTTGCTTACTGTTATGCATTAGTTATAACGCAATTGGGTTTGGCCTTGTTAGTAATGATATAGATAAAAGGAGACGACCAACAAAAGCCATTGTTTGGTTACAATGGTTGCTGGTAGATCAAGAGGCTGGCTTTAGCTGCAAAAAACGAGGCCTTGGCTGGTAGCTTCCTGTACCAGAATGAGGCTCTGTCTGGTAATTTTCATTTTGGCTATGATCAGCGAGTTGCTTCACTTTATTCACATTTAAATTGATGAAATAAGATACAAGGACATTACAAAAAGTTTGAAAGTTATTTTAGCACTAGTCTTTGATAATATATAAGTAATGTCATCGATATTCAATAAATTTTTGATGTTTTTAAAAGATAGTCCCTTCACCCATTAATTGCGTAAGGTGGCAACTGTAAAAGTTATCCATTGTAAGACGAAAACCCTTGTCCATTGTCAGATAAGTCCTGACTCAGATACAACTAAATTGCCATCAATCACAATCACAAATTTTTATTTTTTTATTTTTTTTTTTGAGTAAGCCATAGACCTGCAATGACGTCCTCCAGAATTGATAACTCAATTTTAAATTAGCACAGTCACCATCATGAACCTGAACAAAGGCTAAAGGTATTCTTCCCTTTTCACTCACCTGCCTATCTGTCCTCATGACTATTTCACTCCACCTGGTCACATTTTGGGGGGCATAGAGCCTTGGAAAATTACATGTGTAAATTACATCCTTTTTTGTCCCACTGGTTGTTATACCTGTTTCCTTGAAACTGACGACTGCAGCATCTTTGACATCAAGTTATGTATTGCTCTATGTAACTTTGTATCCCTTTTTGAAAAGTTTGGATGGGATAGGCGAGTTAGTAAAGTCTTGGATGACACAGAACTTACAGAGAGGGGGGGGTATTGTGAGAGAATTGAAGCAACTTGGCTATGGTGATTCATTTTTAGGCAGATGTGGCAATATTTGATTTTGTATTCGATGTTACTGAACAGGGCTCTTAAATAATGAATTTCCTATTTGTACACAGATGTAAGTGATTTATAAAATCTCTTTCTATCAAATATAATAAAAGTGCGAGAAGGAATTTGTTAACCATTGCTTATGATACAAAGACACTTTGGGTAGAATATTTGCTTTGTAAGAATCTCAACTGCATGCTGATTTTTTTTCTTTCTAACACATATCCATCACACTTTTTATGATATTATAAAATTCTTTTCTAGCGATAGAATTATAAATCTGTGTGATGGATCACCAGAGAATGTGGTTCTCTAACCCAATGTGGATTCTTTCAAGAAGAATTATAATTATCATATTACATCACAGATGGTTAGATATACTTGAATGTACTTGAAATTGACTATTTTGGACAGCAGTTAATTGTGTCATTAAGTCAGCTTTTGGAGTGGGATTAAACTAATAAGAAAATTGGTAGTTAAATTTGGTATGACCGATATCAGAATGGAGATTATTTTTAGAAATATTGATGTTCTCGTTGGTGACCGTCTTTTCACGTAGGCTGTACATTGCATTTGGTACTCTTGTCTATAATTTATGCAGTTAAGGGTCTAAAATTGTTGCAATTAGATTTTCACATGATATGTGCCTCTATATACATTTTCTATACTTTTTTGAACTAATAAACATATTAATATCTTTCAAGCCCATCCACCAAGAAGTTATACAATTCATTTTGTGTTCCTTGACTGGCTATCTTATTTCATGTATATTTGACTTTTTGATTATCTCCCTTGAACTTGTAATAATTGTGTAACTGCCTTTGCCATGTATTGCATCATTATTCTGCAGGTGGGAGGACAAGTTGAATTACAATTTGGAATGCTATTCGCTTTCGATATAATTGTCCCCAGTAGAAAAAAGCAGCCGGGACCATCATTCATTATGGATGTCTGTTGATGTTGACTTCTTTTTCTCAATTGGATAACTTTGTTATTCCTTAATATATTTTGATGTAATTTTGTATTTAGGCTTTTGGAGTGATTTTTACCTGTGGGATGGTTGGTTATGATTGATCCAATTGTTTTGTTGAGATTTTATGGGTATCAAAAAAAATCAGATATCTGAGTTAACGATCATAATGAACATTTCTTTTTTTTTTTTTTTTTTTTTTTTTTTCTTTTTTGATATTAAATTTTACATGCTTGTAAAATTTACAATGCACTTGTAAATTTAGAAAATCTAGGAGGTAACTATGATATTCAAATAGATTTTTATTTATCCAGTACCAAATGTTATCGGTGTTATAGCGTTAAAAGAAAGAAATGAGGAAGCTCAGGGCTACCTGCTCCAGCGAACATAGTGATCTTGTGAACAAAGCCTCTACAGCTGAGTGATGGTGGAGGTTTTTTTTTTTTTTTTTCAAAGTGTACCTCAATACAATGCATTGTTTCTACTGATTTGAGGGTACAAACAGATAAACAGATAAACAGAATAAAAATATGAGCTGAATATATTGATAGTGTCTATGAACGTTATTCCCCCTCCCTAACAAAGTGAGGGGAAGCCATTTTCATGCATTCGTTCTGGTGTTACATTAACCACAGCAAAGACTTCGCTTGATTTTGAAATCAGTTTTTTTATTCAGTTATAAAAATCTAAACTGACTAGAATTCGCATCTCCTTTCTTGGCTACAAATGACGATTAAAGAATTCTTTTTCTGCACAAATAAAATCTGCAGTATCTAAATGCTATTCATAGAATTCTCTGGGTTATTTTTTTTTAATTTAAAATCTCCTGATACTCATAGGTGAAAGTGGCAGTTGCATTATTTCTTCTGTCCGTTATACATTCTATCTTATTTTTTTTTCGTCTGAATTCAGTTATCTGTCTCCTTGACTGATTGCCAACCAAGGCTAATGAGTCTAGTCTGCCTAGCTATTTACTTATTACTGGAGGTAGAGGCAGAAGAGATGGATTCACACCTTTCCCAAGGACATTAGTGTGAAGTGAATGCAAACTGTCTCAGTCAGAGTTTGTAAAGGTTCATTTATCTTCAACTTATGGAAAAAGGAAAATAGTTCCTTTGATGAAATGGTAAACAAAAGATCATAAGCAATATGTTTTGAATCCATTCAAAACGGTTAATGATTTTCTTTAGTTTTCAAGTTAGTCTGGCTGGCTATGTATATATGTATCACTTGTACAAACTGCACTAATGAAGCTAGAGGGCTGAACATTAACTCTTCATCATGTCTTGAAAAACGCTTCTTTGTTCCATTTTTGTTTCTTAAATCTACCCCATGATAGGCTTATTATTTGGTGATTCAACGTAAGTTCATACTAAACAGATCCCTTAGTTTGTGACTAGCAATGTTCAGACATGCTTTGTAAAAATTGAAACTTTTTAGTGATCACTGCCTAACAGAAGGTGACAGAAGTAACTTATTATTCATTGATCATCCCCTTTTCCAATTTCTTAATAGTTCACCCCCAACATGGCCAGTTGTCAAAAGATGATCATGTGAGAGTTTCTATTGAGTGACTAACCAGACCAGTTTTACATCTTTGTTCATCCACTATGTTCAATGTATTAACAATAAAAAGAAAAAAAAAAGCCTTTATTACCTCTGCCAACAAAGTTGGAGAGTTATAATGTATTCAGTCACATCTGTCCATCTCTCTCCATACAATATCTCCAGAAATTCTGTATGAATTTCAATAAAATTTTGTGGAAGGGTAGGCAATAGAATAAGGAAGACTTGATTAAATTTTGGGATGAAATCAGGAATTTTGAACTGTGATATTTTTTCCCTTTTTTTTTTTTTTTTTTTCATTTCTCCTTCATCCATTTGTATATTCACTCATGTTTGCCCACGCAATATCCCCTCAAACTCTATGAATTTTGGGGAAGGGTGGGCCATGGACTGTAGAACAGATTAAATTTGGGGGTGGGCAAAGGAATTCATTAAGTTACCTCCCTGGCATCGTAGCTATATATGAATTGATTTTCATTCAGTTTGATGACAATGGTATTGGCAGAGGTTTGTGCTCTGTGAGTGCCTTCTAGTTCATTTTGTTATTGCTTAAGAAATAACTCTCAGTGGAATATAGAGGCCAGTGACGAAGTCCCAGTTTCTGTTGCATGCATCAGCTAAGTGATCCTTGCAAGTCTCAAATCTGGTTGACCTGGCAAGATGCAAGTCCACCACCGGATACACTTCACTCATACCAGGAATCAAACCGAAGATCTTCTGGGTGTTAAGCAGACATGCTAACCATGACACTATCCAAACAGACTTTGTTATTGTTACTGATTGTTTATTTCATTCGGAAAACAAAAAGCAATAATTGTTTGATGGTTTTGTTGAATAATGCAGTTATGTGAGGAATGAAAAATTGTATGGCATCTGATCAATAACAACAACATAATGACGACTGAGTGAGAAAGAAATGGGTGGAGGCTTTGCAGCCATTGTTCTCTTAGGTAAATGGCTAAAAACTTTTTTTTATCCTGTTTAGATTAGAGAAGAAATGAAATTCCTTATTTGTTAAAACTAAATCATATTCTGCTCTATATACTTTGAATAAAAGTAAAATATATCTGCATATCAAGAGATACAAAAAAAAAGTACAAAACTGTTGGTCTTTATTAAACTAGTTGAAGTACCTGTCTATGCAGAGTTAAATATTTAAAGAGTTAAAAAAAAAAAAAAAAAGGACCAGAGCTTTCAGACTTGTAAAATTTATTATAATGTTGCCTCATATAATTTTGTACTTTACTTTTAATCATTAGAATGAAATTCTTTTGCTAAGAATATGACTGTTCCTTGTAGGAATTCCCTTTTTGTAGGGTTCATAGAAAAGTAATGAATTTGTGTGGATTTTATCTGTCAGATGTGCTCAAACCTTGAATTAACAAAGAACAATTTTTGCCACTTTTCTGGTTTTGAAACATAACCCAAAAGTTTGTCTTTCTGACAAGTTCCATAGATAAAGCTACTGGTAAATAAGTCTATGCAATGCGATTTTTCTTTCTGGGTAGTGAGTGTTATTTTCTTATTGTTCATGTGTAAAAAAAGCATAGAAAATGGCTATTATTCTATTCAAACTTTATTTTATGGCCAAGGCAGTGATATTCATGTACAATTATTTTTCTCATTTTATGTGATTAAATGTGTGCAAATTTACTTGCTGTTCAACTGGAAATAAGTAGATTTCTAATTATCACAGTCCTGGTCATAAAAGCAAAGTTTGAAAGGAATATTGGACAGTTTCTATTCTTTTTCCAGATAATCAATTAGGAAATAGCACTTATTACCCTGGAACAAACAAAAGTAAAATATGTTGCACAGTGTAATTTGTTTAATTGATGTTATAGCAAAAACAGTTTGTTCTTTGCTCTAGTCTTGTAAATACTGATTACTTAATGGTATATTTACAGATGTGTCTGTGTCAGATAGTTTACTCAGTAATTTGAAAAGTTAATGCATGGTATTGTTAACTAAAATTCTTGTATTCATTTAGGGTAAAAAAAAAAAAGGTATTGACACATCAGCAATAGTAGCAGTAGTAGTTATACTATCAGCAGCTAGCAAATGAACACATGTACACACAGCAGAAAAGTTAAATTTGTGTTCATGTGTGTTGCTTTGAGTGATACACCATTAGCCTTTGTGCTATTATTTACCAACCCCTGTGTAACTGACTTGCGGGGTTGGTCGTGGAAGATGGAAAACTTTGGGAGACTAATTGCTGTGGGGAGCAGGGATGGATAGGCATCAAGAATACAACTCTGCACAACTACTGATCATCTCAGATTTTCTCATGTTATCAGACAATGATTGGGTAAGCCAAGATAATGTAGCTGCTGGGTCCTTGCAGCCCATCTAGCACTGAAATCTCCTCCTCTGTGCAAGTTTCCTTGAGGAATGGAGAATGTTATTATAGATGTGTCAGGTGCAGATCAACAGTCCACATCAATCATGTCTTTGACGGACTGCCTCACACATATCGAAAAACCTTACAAGGTGTTATGGCATTCCTCCAAAATAATAACTCTCACCCTATCATTCAAATGGTGATGGTAAATAAAATTGTCAAAAGCAAGTTTTCAGTGGTAATTTTACAAAAGTAATTTTCTGAGGAAATATTTAGTTACCCATTTTTCATGGCCCGTTAATCAGCAAATGAATGCTGTAAACAAATACTATTTTTATTTTTCAAAACAAAAGCATTAATGAGCCAACTGTGACATTATCAACTTTGGTTCTTATTACAATTACAATTATAATCAACTAGAGGAAATAAATAATGTCACCAAACAGACAAGCTGTTGGCCGAGACTAAGGTCCAACCACCTGACTTGGCCTTTTGTAAATTTGCATAATACATACTCTGCGAGCCAATGCAACAGCTGGCCTTTTTAGGCTAGATGAAACCAGTCTTTTTAAAAAGAAACAGCTTTTCTATAAAAACATTAACGCGTTTACTACCACAGGATGCACATGTGCGACTTGTGGTATGTTGCATATTGCCTCTGACGCATATGTGCAATCATTCTGTGGTTTTATTTAAGACAATATTGAAACCTACGGCAATTGTAGAGTTGTTTTATGGTGGAAAAACAAAAGCAACACACTAATGCGTCATGTGGCCAGTCGTGAGAGTACGCAATAACATCATTCTTTAGTTTAATAAATTTATTTAATTTCATCAAAGCAAATCAGGTTAGTCACAGTCACATGATCTACGTCTTTTGGCAAATTGTCATGCTGGGAGTGATCTATTGGAAAAGGGGTGATCAATGAATAAGTTACTTCTCTCGACTTGTGTTAGGCATTGACCATTAAAAAAGTTTGGATTTTTTAAAAAACAAGTGTGAACACTGCTGGACAAAAACTAAGGGACCACTAAAAATGTAGTAGGGAGTGGAAATTTAAAAAAAAAAAAAAGCCAACTTGACTGATTTGAAAACTGAAGAAAATTATGTTGACAGTTTTGTTTGATGGTTTCTGATAAAGCAGCAGCATCATCATCATCAGCTGCAGCAATTATAAGTCCACTGGTAGACAAAGGCCTTTTCCATCTCCTTCCATGATGACCATAATTGTGCTATCCTATACCATGTCTCACTGGTAACCCTTTCTATCTCATCCCTCCATCTTGAGTCTGGTCTTTTCCTACTGCTTGTACTGTCCACCAATCGGATATCCCTTTGCTCAATCAGTTGCCCTTTTTTCTTGCTTAGTGTCCAGCTCATCCCATTTTTGTTGCTTAAATATTTGTGTGATATTTTTAACCCTGGCCCATCCTCAGATTCATGTTGATCTTCCTTCTCTGCGAGTTATCTCTAGCAATGCTCTTCCCATGGCCTCTCTGTGATTTTGGGTTAATTTTCAGTTAATTTTGAAACCTAACGGGTATTATGTAAAGATTCAAATATCCAAGGTAGCAGAGAATGTGTTGAGTAGAGAAATAAAGATACTTTGCCATTGTAATGGCATCCTTTGTGGTTGGGATTCTGGGGAATTCAACTTTGGGAATTCTGATCTTTTGGAATGAATGCATCCAGGATTGTGTCTTTTGGGATATTGTATGGTTTGTGAGTTATTCTGTTACAAACAGATGTACAGGCAATTGATGAATTATAGTAGGATTTCATTTATACACACGCATTTTTAGTATTAACTGCCATTGACCATATCACTGCTTTTAGTGCTCTTAAATTTTACCTACCTCCTCTTATTCCTCAGACCTACCTTTTGTTCAGTAAAGTTATAAACACAGTAAATTCACTTTTTCAGTAGTCATTAACTTTTCCTGCACCCTACAAATGTCTTGACAACACCCATTTTAAAATCTTTTTGTTTATTCTGATACCTGCTTACGTTTTTCATGATTCAACATATGTACATACTTATAATATCTTATACAATACTTGATCGTTCATCTGACAAGCTTGGAACCAGAGGTGACCCAGATTTCTAGCTTGATATGTACATGAAATATGAAATGAACAATGACAAGAAAAAAAAAACAAAATTGTAATCAACGGGTGCAAATTAATAATTGTCTGTAGATAGGTCTTTTTGATCTTTTATTTATAGAAACAATTTCATTGTTTCTATTATACACAAAATAATCCACTTCAAATAACAGGCTCTATTTAATCAATATTAATTCCCTAATCTTCATCTGTTGACAATTCAACCATGTTAAACCAGCAGAAACAAAGTGGTCAAGCAGTGAACTACAACAGAGCCAGCCAGATGTAAAAATAGCTGATATTCTTGTAATTCTGGTTTTTCTAGAAGCCCAAGTGAATGGTCTGGTACTATACACAAAATGATCATCTTGACCTATGATAGGCTCTAGTCAACCTTAGTTTTTAAGCAAGTTTTTTTTCTACTTTATGGCCTTGATTCAAGTGTGAGTGGTTTATTTTGTTTGTTCCTGCAGACTCCTTGTGAAGCATAGGACTACAACCGCTTTGCTGTATTTTTTTGTAGCATGTAGGTTTTATAGGGTGAAGTTGCAAGCCTCATGCCCAAACCTCCCTCTTTAACTGGGCTCAAGACCAAGTATGGTAACTGTCAAGCTGTAGCTTTTTCCTGTTAGAGTAACTTTCTCTTTGATGAACTGCCTCACCCAAGGGCATTATGGTAAGCGATCATAAACAGCCTCAGACTGAACTCATACCCTGTGAGCTGATTCTATTTTTCATGCTGGCAACTATTATGCTATATTGTACCTCTGAGTGGCTTATTAGTGCATTGATTTGAAATCTAATTTTAAAAATTGGTAAATTTTTCTAATACTTTTTTTTTTATTAATGACTTGATTTTCATAATATCCAATATTATAAAATGTCAACCTTTTCATAACCAAAATATTCACCAATTTGCCAAGATTTTAAGGCATAATGATGAGCGATTAGTGGTCCTGAATTGAATGCAGTTGACGTCACACAGACGTCACTGCTAATACAGAGTTGGCATAATTGTTCTCGCATTTATTGACCTTTCTCTGCCTTTTGGCTTAGAATGTTATTTCTTAAACTTTTTTAAAATACAGAATTAAAAATTTTTCTTTTTTACTCTTTTAAATCTGGATTTTTTTTATATATAAAAGACAAAAATTTATGAAGCGAGGCAAAACAAATCAACAAACAATTTGATTTTAGATTCAAAACAATAACAATATAATTCATGTATTCTCTTAGTAATTCACATGGTGTAAGAATTATATTTACAAAACACACCACCCTTACTCTGACCCTAAGCATTCTCCGGGGTTAGAAATGTATTAATTAATTAATCACTGCTTGAGTGCACATTAGGATTCTTAACCTTAAAATAAATTAAATTACATTCTTTCTTTTTTAACATGAAATAAATTGTTTATTTACTCAACAACGGGGATGTATTGGACAAGAATCTGATGAGAATAGACACTTTGCTCTCAGTCGAAAGGCAAGAAACAGCATTTTGAATGAGACCACTGAATCGGGATTGTGCTATGTAAGAGTGAATTGTAGAATGGATTTCATCATGTGAAGACGTAAAAAAAATCTGTTCTTATCCACTTAATCTCATGCTTCCCAAATGCGAGCAATTCGATATTAAACTGGTTGGCATTACTTTATTTGACGGGTCCTTAACACTAAACCCTACCCATTTGTGTGTTATCGGGTTTAAAAATATATTAATGAATCTACTTGAGTGTGGGTAAGGGTTCTTAACCTTAAAATGAATTAAATCACATTGTTTCCTCCTTGACATGGAATAAGTTGTTTTTTTATTAATACAATAACTATAGTTCAAGTCATTAAACATCGGGGACCTATCAGACATTAAGCTGGAAGGCTGAGAGAAAGGTCAATAAATGCATAAACAATTATGCTGACTCCATATTAACTGCTGTGACGTCTGTCTGACGTCAGCTGCATTCAATTTTGGACCACTAATCACTCATCGTGATGATTTTAAGTAAATAATTTGCCTTAAAGCATGGGCATAGCTGAGGGAGGGAGCTTCATGAATAGTTCACCTACTGCATTTCTACTAACATTATACAATAACAAATCTCACTAGAAGTTGGAGGGGGGCTCCTTGAAGAGCCAAGCCAAGGTCCACAAATCTCTTGCTATGTCACTGCCTTTAATAATTTTCTTGGCTTTTGAAAGATCTGCCTTCTCAACAAGCTTACTGATCTTCAATATTACCTTTGTAGACTCTCAGGGGCCTGTGGGCCCCAAAGTTGTAAACTGCTGTACTAAATGTTGGATGGAGGGCTCAACAAGCTAAATCCCTGGGGTCCCTAAATTTCCAGCTAGGCACCTGCCTAAAATGTTATAAAATTTTTCTTCTCAAATGGTTGAATGTTTGAATCAATATGAACAGATTTTGTTAAAAGTTGATTTTGTGACCATTACTTATTTTGATTAGATAGTTCTTCAGCTGCTCATTTAACTCTCAAATTCCTACAAAGAAAATAGAATGTTATGTTGAAGTGAAATAATTTCTGGTTAAAATGATCTCCCTTCCACTTTTTTTTAATGGTATTTATTGAAGAGTTTTGATGTCAATTACTAGTGGTTTCAAGAGTTAAATAGAGGGGTCTCATGTCCTTAGAATTTGATAAAAGAATCATCTGGCTAGTTCTGAATTTTTAGTGTTATGTTCACTTTAGAAAATATCTACCTATATAATTAACAGTGTGATTTATACTGTTTCTCTCTCTGCATAACAATGTGTTTTGCTGATTTTTAAAAAAAAAAAATCCATCTACAATTTGAAACGATTGACTCTTCCACTGGAATGTTTAGTTGTTTTTTTCTAAAAAAAATCTCATAAAAATTTGAATATATCTGAATTTTTCCACAGGATCAACTAGTCATTTATAGATGTTATTTGCAAGTAAAAATACAGATTGCCTAAAGGATGATTGCATTCATGAAATTGACATTTTGTCAAGTCACCAAATTTTCTTTATCTAATTTATTTCATTTTTACAGTTAGTGTGCCATGCATAAGTCAATATATTTCCTAGTGTGCCATCAGACTATAAAGTTTGAGAACCATTGTTTTAATGTCTCTGTGGATAGACTTGGGGTATCACAGACAAAGAATAAATATACAAATACATGTGGCATATTGTTATAGTAGATTGTGAAAGTTATGATGTTGATGCACAAGGGATTGAATCACACCAAATTTTTATAGATTGAATAAATCCTATTCAAGGCTTGATAAGATATTCTAATATTTTTCTTCTAGTGCATAATATGCAATTGGCAATTCAAAATGTTGTAAGAATTTAACAGGCTGAGGTTAACACAGTGTCAGCACAATTGCCCCAGGACAAAGCTTTCCAAACTTTCTGCATTGATTTTATTAGCCAAGTCAGCTATATTATGTCATCCCAGCAGTTAAAACTACTCAGGAAAAGTATCTTTTGAAAGATATTTGAAATTATACTTAATTTCAGGACACACCTAGAGATTATCGGTGACACATTAAAGTGTTGTGATGCATAGTTTGGAAAGTTCTGCCTGAGGACAATTTCCCCAAGGACATTTGACTTCAAGAACAATTTCTACATTTGAAATAGGTTTGAGTTTTATGGAAATCAATATATAATTTTGTATGTATCAATGCAAAGTAGTGTAGTAATATCTGATTTATTTTATTCTTTCAAATTGCTCTTTGGGGTAAATGTTCTCAGGGGCAACATAAAACCTGTTCATCTTCTACTAAAAGTGTTCAAGTTCTTTTTTCTTTTTCTTTTTGAAAAAAAACTTTTTTGATATGTCATTTCATACTAGAGAATGAATTACCAGTAACGAAACATCAGTTTTCTGTTGTGACCAATTTGTCCTGATGAAGATGACAGTGTGAAAAACTGTCTTTATTGAGTTGAATATTAGAGATTAATTTCAGCACAGAAAGTAATTATTTATTTCATTGGCGTCATTGATTTTTACCTGTAAAAATACAACTAGATGATGAGTACTTAGCTCTTATTTGTGTGTGTGCTTGTGTGTAACGAGTTTTAACAACTTGTCTCCTTGAATGAAACCTTAGCCTTGGACAGTGTTACCATTTGCTATTTTTCAGGACCAAATTTTGACCAAATTTGGTTCCAGAAATAAAGATTTGATACTTTCACACATGAATGGTATGATACAACATAAATATACATGGATAAAAGACAAAAAAATAACTGTTTTAATCCATTTTTCCTGCGAGCTTAGTCTGATGAAGGATCTTAAGTTATTTGTTTGTTTTTTTTTGTTTTTGTTTGTTTGATTTGTTTGTTTGTTTGGTTTTTTTGTTTGTTTGGTTTTTTTGTTTGTTTGGTTTTTTTGTTTGTTTGGTTTTTTTGTTTGTTGTTTTTTTTGTTTGTTTTTTTTTCAAATTTTTTTTAGGTACTGAAGTTTCTCAATTTGGTCCAAAACTGTACAAATTTGGTCTGATGTGTCACGAGACACCTGGTAACCCTGGCCTTGGCTATCAATCTCCTGCTTTAGCTTTGTCATGCCCTCTGAAGGATTGTAGCTCTGAATATCTTCCTCCTACATTAGCTGAGTGTAAATATCCTGATTAATCCAAATGTTGTTTTAATTCCTAATCCTCCAGCTACATTCATCTTTGATAGATCTTTCATGAGAGGCCTGTGTGAAGCTGCTACTGGGCCCTGGCTAGATGGGAAATGTTGCCCCCCCCCCATTTCAAGCTGCTTATTAAGTATTTTGTGATCAGTGCTAAATGTGTGGATACCTGTACATGAAGTGTAAACAATATACTTACTAGTAAACAAATATTATAAAAGAACTAGAATATTTTTTTTAAATCTTGAAATTATAAAGGTCCATAGCAGAAAACACTAATATTTGTAATTCTTCATTAGTGACTGTCCCTCACAACTGATAAAATATGGTATGCTTTATTACCAGTATGAAAATTGGTTGTTTATTAGAACCGTTTACTCAAAGATACTTTTTTTTTTTTTTTTTTTTTTTTTTCATTTAAAAAAAATTTTTTTTAGTTCCAACCATAAAATTTAAAGTTATGTAACTTCAGTAATTGGGTGCCCAAGAATCTGTATAACAATTTTCATTCTAATCATTTCAGGAGTTCCAAAGTACAATATTTTTTGCATGTTGGCTTATGGTTATCAAACCTACATACGAAAATTTCATTGGAATATATAAAGGAATAATGAATTTGTCCAATTCAGAAAAAGGAAACAATGATTAGAACAACAGACACCCATAGTGAATGGTGGTCCCCAGCCTTTTTTTCAACTGGGGACAAAAAGTTAATAACTAACAGTTTTCTCCAAAAATGTATACAGGACAACACAGTACATTACTGAAATAGAAAGCAATGAATACAATAGTGCGGGCTTCCCCTAATATACTTGAACATTTGGTACACTTTCTAATATATTGTACTTATTTTGGTGGTATCATTTTGATAAAGAGCAAACATCAATGGCTTTGTTGATTTGTTCAAATCTCTCTTAGTTTTTATCCGTTAGATGATGCTTGCTGCCTTTGTCTTTTACTTACTCATGAATATTACACGTACCCACCCCGCAGTTATCAAGGTTTGGTTATAATGCAGTTAACTTTTTTGGACTCCAACATCTGTATTTGCCTATGCCTAGGAGTAGGTCCCCTCAAAATTGTAGGCTCGTGCCAGCTGGCTCAACTGCCCCCCCCCCCCATTCTGGCCTCAACATTGTCATGCAATCTGAAAGATTGTAGCTATAAATATATTCCTCATACATTAGCTGAATGTAAATACGAATTCTCATTAATCCGAGGATTATTTCCATTTGTAATCCTCCAGCTACATCTATCTTTGACAGGTGTTTCATGCCTCTTTGTACTTATAAGAGTCCACAACATATAAATAACCCTAATGCCATAATGTTCTTTCAATAAGTACAAGCTTTGGAGGGAAAAATTATCTAGAAATAGGTTGAATTAAAAGTCAAGGATGAAGGATCTAAATACCTGAGATAAAAGTCTCTGTTTGCACAAGGAATGTGGCTGACCAGTGATATTTTACTCGGCTATAATTAACCCATCCCCCACTTCTTCCTGAGGAGCTATGTCCAGAGTGTCTATGCCCAGCTGTAGAAATTATCTTGGTGGATGATTATTGTGTTGATGCTGGTTTTAGCCTAAAGGCTTGAATTAAGGTTTGAACATAACAGAATGGTATCAGTGGAGCAATGCTTCTTAACGATTCACTCAAGGGTGAATTAGATTATTTTGAGGGTGATGCAACATGAAGAGTGAATTACACTATTTACTCAAATACAGAACAGTTATAGCCACCAAAGATGGCGAAGGGTTCTATCCATTTTTTTATACTTTATGTGTGTGTTTTTGCTTGTATGTTACAATTCATTTAGCAGTACAATTTTTGTCCAGAGACTTGAAATTGGCTTGAGATTACTTATAGAAATTTTTTTAATTTTTAGGAAAAAAAGCTCTTTGACCTTTTTTTTTTTTTTTTTTTTTTTTTTTTCAGACCTTATTCTGACAGGTTTATCAATAACATGTAGATTCTCCAGAATAATTTTTTTCTCTATTCAAATACTAATTCTTCAACATCAATGACCTTGGTAATTTCATCTTGAGGTTAATAAATGGTTCTCACAATCAAAATCACACCGGCTATTTCTACTAGGTTGCAAAAAGCCCAGCCACATCACTTGCTCTGGATGGGAGTCATGTGCTCAAAGAGCGACTACCGAAAACCGTTCCTGCTGGGTCCTCGGTCTCAAAAAGCTCAGCCACATCATTTGCCGTGAGTGGGGGGTGATGTGCTCCAATAGTGACTACCCAAACACAACCCCAAAACCATCCCCAAGAAAATAACACTATACATTGGCACCTGCAATGTTGGAACACTCTCAACAGACCTGCACCTAGCTGATCTTGAAAATGAAATAAAAAACATCAAATGGATTCAAAACATGCTGGATCATGAGAGTTGCCAGACCACAGAATGCCCGGATAAAGATGTTCAACCTGTACATTAAGAATGACTATTATAGGTATACAAATTTCGAGCTCTGAAAATGACAGTTGCTGATTTAAGGGATTGCTACCTAATTACACAAAACCACTGAAAACCTTCCCTATAGGCAGAATTTTCAGCTAGACACCTACTTTGGTTTAAGAAGCTAATCTGTTAAACACAAAGTAAGGGTTTTGTTTAGCATTATGCTTACATAGTAAATCAATCATCTTGCTAAAAAAGGAGAAAATTTTGGAATTTCCTAAAATTGACATGCTGGAAATATGCTCTTAACCCTAATCCCATAGGTAACCACAATTTGGTGGCCGTAGCTCTGGCCATCCTTCAGTCATGCAATGATAGACGGTCAGACTTTTGATGTGATGAGCCGGATGAATTCAGAAAGTACTGACTCCGCAATGTCCATGATAGAGTGGTCTAGCAAATCTTGAGGAAGGACTATATCCAATGACAGCTGATAACAGACTGATGAGAATGATGATAATGATTTTGATAATAATGACCGTTTGATAACATTATCCATGATAAGTATGGGCTTCCTCTTTATTTTAATAAGACTATTTTTCCCATGCCATTGAAAAGTGATGGCAGTATTTAAATAATTTTGCAAATGCACTGTATATCAAAAACATTATGTTGCTGTACATTTTCTTCAACTAGAATGAACTTAAATTTAAAAAAAATTTTTTTTAAATAAATTTGCAAAAAAGCAAATGAATAAATAAGGGAACCTACTCTATCATCACCATTTATTAGTTATCTCTTCTGACAAATGTCACCAACAATATATAGACCATTGAGTGGTGAGTTATTTAAATAGAGCAATATAGAATTGTAGATAGTGATATGCATCCATACAGAATGTTCTGTTCTTTCATGCACTTGAAAATTAAGTATTGCATAAATAACTCGCTCTCTCTCTCCATTGTTTGTCTCTCTCTGTATCTCTCTCTATCTATATATATATATATATATATATATATATATATATATATATATATATATATATATTGATTCTCAAGGTGCCATCTGCAGCCATGAAGTTAAAATCTCATTGTTTAAAGAAACAATTAGTTTGAATGCAAGACTAACTTTTCAAAAACCTGATTATATACGAGCCATTTCATTCACAGGGGGAAGGCGGACAACAGCCCCTCCAAATTCAGACAAAACAATGTGAAATCAGTAGTTTGGGCTTTATTGTTTAAAGTTTGGGGCAAACTCCTCTGCATTTCTTAACCAAAGATTTGCCCATGATTTCATTCCACATGGGTAAAGTATTAAAATGCAGATCGAAAGGCATAGCTAGAAATTTGAGGCCTTGAGGGTCATAGCCAGTATTTTGTGAGATTTTTTTCAGTAAAATGATGATCTACTATTTATAAAACTTTTTGGGTCTCCTCTCCATTGGAATTTCAAGATTAGGGCTGTTTTGAAATAACACCTCCCCTTTGCTCTTGACTAAGCGTCTGCTCAGTTGAGTTTGGACTGTGGCATATTGTGCTAATACCTGCTCCTGTGCTCCTAATGATAAAACATAAAATTGATTTGAAATTATTCAAAATCATCTAATGCATAAAAGACAGCATATGTGTCTGTACATTTTAGAAAAAAATCAATGAGGAAAGGGGAGGTGGGGGAATTAGTAATATAGGAATTGGTTTGATGCTATGATTGAAGGTTATCTATTAAAAATCATGTGCATCAACATTGTTAACGTCAACATATTTTTCACTGAACTTTTTTTACAGTCTAACCTTAATAATTGCTGCCTCACCAAAATATTTAAATGTCAAAAGTATGAAGCTTTTTTTTATATTTTTTTTTTTTTTTTTTTAATTTACTTTCCTTATAGTGGGGCAGTAAACTACAAATTTTGGCCAAATTCTTCACTTTGTCTTACAATTACCAAATTTTGCATTTGGACTCATCACTGGTTAGTAAATATAAAAATAATGCCACTTGCAAATCAACCCATAAATGCTTTTGTCTCAGAACTGCCCTATATCTATAAATATTCAAGATAGAGGCATACAGTTATCACCATTTGATAACATTCATATAGATTTTTCGAAAAAACAACCTGATCCGGCCTGACTCGGCCCAGCCTGTTCTTCATGCTTTTTGAAGCTTACTAACTTGGAAACACTAACAAAGATAACCCATTATTTCAAGATTTCTTACATATGCAGCAAGTGTGGTGGTTTTCAGCAAAATACAGCTTATAAACCATGTTATTTTTCATCCGTATAAGTAAGGATCATCTCGGGTTCAGATAAAGATTTTCTGAATATTTTTTCCCTGACTAGTATGGCAGATAAAGGGCGTTTTTAGACTGAACCTTAATCTTTTTTTATTGGCCCAAAATATTGTCCTCTATACTTACCTCCATAAAACCACCTGCTATATGTGAACATACCTCTTGATTATAGAAATATGATGCGCAAATGTCTTTATCAACGGTTTTTGGCAATATTGACAAAATATTCCGGATATTTATGTATGACAAAAAAGTAATGTTATATAGAGCCAAGGATGTTTTCTCTGTGAATTTGAAACAATGACTAATTTACAATATCAACATTTATTTTACCAGGGTCATTTAACTCAGGTGACAGGCATAGAACAGACAAAAGGAAAGCTTCAAAATGGCTGAATCCAGCAATTGACTCTTTCTTGGAGGAGAAAGCTGTGTTTTCCAGTCTCCCTCCATGTTTGCTACTTGGTGTTGACTCTGGAATTCATTTTCATTCTTTCAGCCAACAACAATGTAAATTATGTACATCAGCTTTCCATGCTCATAAGAGACATGCTATCACTTGAAAATCAACTCTCAGATGTGACGAAAGAGTTTTCTGCAGGAAATTTTGTTGTCCTCAAATCAATCAGACTGTTCTCAGCTACAGCAGTAGACCAAGTCCATGAACGGGCTTATTCTCTTATAAAGGGTGATAGAGGAGCCATTGGCCTAACTGAAGATGGATGCTTGCTGGGCCTGAATTGAGCCAGCTTGTTCAGAAGTATGTGAAATCAATGTCAAGAATGAAGCTCAACACAATGAACATCATGATCAAACACAAAAGGCTCAAAAGGTATTTCTTGAGAGTGTAAAATAGCTAATCACTGTTATACAGGAGTTTAGTAATCCTTTTCAGGAAGAGTCTGATTACATTTTCACCTTTGACACGAAGGACATAGCTGATCCTGACAATGCTGCATTCATAACCACACACTATGAGAAAGGTGTATGTCAGTGTCATGCACTTATCAAAACACTAAATTCTGTGTTCCAATAAACATTTTACCAGCCAATCAAAAATAATAAAGTCAACTTCTTGAGAAGAGAACCACATTCAAGCAGCTCTACTCAAAAGACACTGAAGGGAGACTTCCATCTTTTCTCTCAGCTTTTCATCTCTTGTCAAAGAAGGGAGTATGACCTAATAGTTATTTCAGCATGAAAACAATCTGTTTCCTGCCTCTCTGAGTGACAATGGATAGCTTGATACAACCAAGAAATCTCAATTGGCTTAGATCCTTGAATCCAAAGTCAAGAATATCTTGAACCAGCAGCCCATGTTGTTGTTATTGATGGCTCAGCATTAGTGAATGCCTTGGCACCATGAACATCAAAAACCTCTGGTCAGAATGCCATCCAAGATATTATTTTTATTGCAAAGGCTTAGGCTGCAAAGTGTAAGAGCTCGGATAGTTTTTGTTCATATTCCTTCTATTCTGAAGGCTGAGTCAGGAATGAAGCGAGGGAAGGGAATGAGAAGAAGGGTGACAGACTTCACCAAAACGCCCAATAATTGACAACTTTCTGTGGGACAACACTGACAAAACAAAGCTCTTTCATTTTCTAGCCGACAAAATTGTTGGTGTCCAAACAACAAATACAATCAAAAGGAGACAATGCACAGTCCAATCAAGCAATGTGTTCAAGCAATGTATTTCCCTGTACACATCTAGAGGTCGATACATGAATGTTTATGCATGCAAAAAATTCAGTCATAAATAGTAACAAGGTACTGATGATTAAAGCAGATGACATGGATGTGATCGTAATTACAGTATCAAGTTTTCCATCTCTTGAGGAGCTGTCTTGCAAAACTGTGGATTGCCTTTAGTCAAGGATAAAGCCTGAAATGGATGCCCATTCATGAGATCTGCTCTTTACTTGGGCTGGAAAAAACAAGAGCAATCCTGTTTTATGCTTTTAGTGGTTGAGATATAGCATTTCAAGACAAAGGAAATAAGTCTGCTTGGGACACTTGGAATGTGTATGATCAGGCCTCGGTCGTCTTTTGCAAAAATTTTGACATATACTAGTCATTAATGACACTGATATGCAGGTAGTACCTGAATCCTATTAGCTGAGGGTGCACAAAGCATGGTGAAGGATGGAAGATTTGCTGGATGATTCTTGAACCTATTGCGTGACGTTGCCGACAATTGATGAAATGCAAATGTAAGAAGGAATGCCAAGGAAAATGCAAATGCTATCAGTTTGGTCTGAGCTGTACAGCATTTTGTAGTTGTACGAGTCAGTTCTATGGTCCAATAAACACACAACAATGCATCCAGATGCCTAACTACCAAATGATATGTTAGACCCACAGTGCCACATAAAATATCTTGTACCTTTCCCAAATAATGGTAAATCCATCCTATAAACTTGTATGTTGTGAAAATTGAATCTCCATGTTTCAAAATATAGGAAGCAACCCCTAAAATACTAATTTTGGACAGTTTGTTTCGATCATATGAAGATAATCGCATCCAGTAGCCATAATTTGGTGTCTAGCTTAAATGGTGGCCATGTTGGATATACAAATGGCTTACATTATTTTCTTAATAAGCAGCCTAAAGGTGAACTCTATGCATAATTTCATGCTTGTATATAATCTGAACAATTTTGCAATTATCTGCCCCACTTTTAGTACATAATGTATTTCTAGCAAGAAATAAACTTCCTCAAATTCTGGCTGATTTCCTTTTTGGATTTATTCAATAAAACAAAAGCATCAGGACGGATGCATTTTGAAATTTGTTCATTAGAAACTGTCAACCAAAGCTGTCAACTTGGGTTTCTTAAGTTTTCAAAAGAATTTTCTCCGAGATAGGCAGGTAAAATTTTGTTAGGATTGATTTGATCTAATGATGGAAATTTTAAAAAAGCCATGCTGAACACCATTCACAGGACCTTGATATATAATATTAATCCCTGTGAAAAATTTCATAGATGTATTGGAATGTCAGGGATTTTTTTTTTTTTTTTTTTTTTTTCAAGAAAAGAAATTGCTCATTTCATTCAGGTGGAAGAATCCATCGTTTCTGACGGTGGGCAGGGGGTATTTTAATCAGTAAAATTGTGATACAGCGTATTTTTATGGACATAGAAACAGAAAAATCCTACTGTTCGTTACATAAGTTGATGTATATAATAGGTATTATGAATAGATTTAAGAGGAATGAATGAATTGTTCACATATGTGTTCTGTAGGTCAGTATATATTTGAAGGCCAGGTGCTTGCCATCATCATCATCAGCAGCAGATTTTCAGTGTGTAATACCAACATCTGGTTACTAGGTTACTTACCAAATGGTGTGTGATGGATCTTTTCAGAAAGTCAATATTTTTATGCAAAATGTAGATGAGCTGCACCTGAAATTTACCCTTAATAAAGACAGACAAACCTGTTGTTATCTTGAGATTATTGTAGACAAGTTACTTTTTCTCTGCGTATGATTTACAATGTTTATTAAAGTTTCTGCTGGGGATTTATGCACTTTTCTGTCTGTCATATGCATATATATTTACATATATATATTTCTCTCTTTCTATAAGCAACTATCACTAAAACTTTCTTCAGGTTTTAAGTTGGTTTAGCTGGCTGGCTATGAATCAAGTAGATAAGCCACACCAATGAAGCTGAAGAGCTGAAAATTCAAACATTTACATCTTGTGTCTATAAAAAAACTGTCTAATTTCTTTTTTTATCTTTTCTTCCATAATAGTTATTTGGTAGGGCGGTTCAATTTACAATGTAAATTCCAGATTGCTCTCTTAGTTGTGTCAACTGTTTTAGTGATCATCATCATCAGCCTTTTAGCATCTGTCATTGAACATAAACCTTCCCCAAGATTTGTCGGACCTCTCTATTGTGGGCGTCATGGAGACAGTACTTTCTGAATACATCTAGTTCATTACATTCTCATATTTTGTTGGCCCCTGTTTTGCTTTTGATCTCTGGGTATCCCTGTTGTGAGTCGTGATGTCCAGCGGTCTGCCATTTTCACAACCTGACCATCCCATTGCCATTTAAGATTTCTTATGGGTTCTATGATATCTTGGACTACTGTCTTTCCTATAATATACTGTGCTGTCTTCTGATCTCTCTATATGAGGTTGAGTATGAGTCTCTTTTGTACACGTTGCATGGTTCTCAGTTTAAGGGTCAGTCTTCTGGTTTCAATCTCATGTGATTCTTCATTTGATTTCTTCTTTCGAGGATTCATTGTCCTAGGTAGACGTAGTGGTCTACTTTCTCCAGTTCTGCATCTGGTTTTATTTCTTGGTCTTCAACAAAAGTTGAGAGAAGTGAGTTATTCTTTGATCATCCCCCCCCTTTTCCAAATTTTTAATTGATCACCCTTAACACACTTTCTGCCAAAAGATGTTGGTCATGTGACAGTTTCTGTTGAGTGATTCACCAGACATAGGTTCTTTTCAGTTTACACAGGACCCACGAATATTTTCTTTTTTTTTCCCCTTTTAAATATAACTTCATCCCTCTACAAGACACAGAAAAAAAATAACAGCCTATTGATCTATTCCAAGAAGTTATGTTTTGAAAGTTATTTGAAAGATGTGAGAGAGTTGTTTCTTTTTCAATTATAAAAATGTCTTTTTGGATTTGATGTATCTCAGAAAGATCAATGAGAATGCACAGCACAGAAATATGTAGTTTTTCTCAAAGTCCAAATGCTTTATTCAACCACATAAATATTTTCCTTATATACCTTTACAGATACGTATACTCATTTGATATAAACCATTCATTTCCTGAGACTAAAGTCTGGACATTTTAATGGAATTTTAGGTGTAGACTTATTAGAACTGGGTTATTTCCACTAACTTGGTACCACAGTTATATCTTGGTCAACTCTCTGAATACATTCCTTAAAAAATGCAATATGAAACAAAACATCACTATGTGTTATGTCATAAGCGAGCATGTAGTCAAGGTTATCCTCATTATTTTAAAACTATACCTGTCTAAAATGAAGAAGTTATTTATGTATGGAACAGCACTATGGAGCCTAAAGCTATTTTATTAGGTAATTTATTTTTAATAATTCAAGTATCCTAATTTGAAGTTTTTCTCAAGTCTCAACTCAAACTATTTCAATGTATGATCAGACGTAAGATCTTAAGAGTTTCTATGACATAATTTTCATTATGTCATAATAGCAAGGTAAATTAACCCAAGGGATCAATATGCAGGAGAAATTTGCATGTATGCTTATTACACATGTACAAGCATATACCTGTAAAAAATGCCGGGATTGTTTATGTATGGATCGCCACTTGCTTTTTCATTGGGTAATTTATATTTTGATAATTCAAGTATCTTAATTTCAAGTTTCAACTCTACTTAGGCAGTATCAATATGTTATCTGACATAATCTTGAGAGTTTCCATGATGTAATCATCAGTGTACAGTATAGACTTATTTCAGAGACTGTTCATGATGCTGTCTTCTATCATTCATTAGTTATTTCAGAAATTTAACATTACTAAGGTTTCTATTAAGTGACTAACCAAACCTTTGACCTTTTCTTCTTTAATTGAACTCTCATAATGAGATTGGCTGCTCTCACATAGAATTGTCTGTTGAGAATCTTATGACCATTCAGCTTTAATGCAGATATTTCATGGACAAGATTATCTCTGTATTCCTCATGACCAGGCAATTTGCTCAGCATCTTTTTCTATCCCTAAATATCATTGAATATTATAAATTGCTCATTTTCTGTTCTCCTGGGTGATTGTTAGGGTATCACTAATGAACAATCAGTGATAAGTTGTGCTCAGCTCCTCTCCCGTGAGTATGAGGGGGTTAACAGCATTGAGAATGTGTTCAAGGGAGCTGAGTTCAAACTTTGGGAAAGACATGTATCTATCTTTACTCCTCCTGCCAACACATCTTGGGCAAGCATGGCAGGTTGAGGCATATCACCCTCATGTCTTACTTGGGGAAGCCCTATATCCAACAACAGATCCTGAATTCTGATTTTTAAAAACAAATGTTTGGTGATGGTCTAGGGGAGATCAGGGCTCATTGGTCCCCTTTTTAAACTTAAAATCAATTTTCAGCACTGACATTACCTATCTGTAACGCATACACAGCAGATTTTTGGTGCAAGAAGGTGGGCAATCATGTGACTTGGTCATGTGTCCAAAATGACTGGAAATCTCTTTGACTCCAAATAAAAGCCTATGGTCTGACAGCCTGCTCTTCCCCATGTTAGAAATGACTTGCTGTTTTTTTTTTTAATTTTCAAATTGAATGGTCTTTTTGTAAGAAGCCCAACTTGTTTTGAAAGCTGAACTTTTTTCAAAGGTCATTAATGATTAATAAGTTTTGATTATCTGGAATCTATTATTCTTGGTTTCTAACTATTGACGTTGCATAGCAAGAAGTTTATTTAAAAAATCACATTAGTAATATTTAGGCATTATGAAGATGACTGACTGATAGAAACATTGTTTGAATTAACAACACATTAAGTGGTGAAGTGTGATAGCTATCCATTGCAAGATAAAAACCCTTACACATTGCAAGATAATCCTTCGCAAGTTAGAAGCTCTAACTCACAGATAGAACTGAGTAGCCATGGATAGCAATAAAATAGAAATTTCAGTCATCTAAAATTAATGAGGTTAGAAGTCTTTGATAGTGCTCCTATGAGCTTGTAAAATCTATTTGTTGTTCTGTTTGCTAAATGCATCCTTTAGTCAGCCCCCCCTCCTCTCTTGTCTGATTATATTTATTTTCTTTCTTTTTGGGGTGATCAATTGATTCCCATAACTCCCTCTCTCTCAACCTACAAAGTCATTTGGATCTTCTGATGGATTGCTGCACTTATCAGCTATGGCAATTGCAGCGCTTTCTAATCCGGTCGGTTAGTTGAGTTTAGCAGAGATTAACCTAATTCTCTTATCTTTGCTGATGATTACCAACAATTCTTTCATCTCTCTCTCTCTCACTCTCTAGCTTCTCTATCTCATTCTCTCTCTCTCTCGAGCTTCTTTATCTCTGTCTCTTTTGTTCTCTAGCCCCCTCTGTCTCTCTTTTGTTCTCTAGCCCCCTCTGTCTCTCTTTTGTTCTCTAGCCCCCTCTGTCTCTCTTTTGTTCTCTAGCCCCCTCTGTCTCTCTTTTGTTCTCTAGCCCCCTCTGTCTCTCTTTTGTTCTCTAGCCCCCTCTGTCTCTCTTTTGTTCTCTAGCCCCCTCTGTCTCTCTTTTGTTCTCTAGCCCCCTCTGTCTCTCTTTTGTTCTCTAGCCCCCTCTGTCTCTCTTTTGTTCTCTAGCCCCCTCTGTCTCTCTTTTGTTCTCTAGCCCCCTCTGTCTCTCTTTTGTTCTCTAGCCCCCTCTGTCTCTCTTTTGTTCTCTAGCCCCCTCTGTCTCGCTCTCTGACTTCTCTTTCTCTCACTCTTTAACTTTTGCTCTTTTTTCTCTTTCGTTCTTTCTCTCTCTCCTCCTCTCCTTCCTCTCTCTCTCTCTCTCTCTCTCTCTCTCTCTCTCTGCTTTCGTCTTCTCTTTTCATTGCTTACTATCCTCTTCCACGTTCTATTTTTCTCCTGATCCATTTATTTCTTAGGATACAGCTTGTGTTCATCTTGCATGAATACCTTTGGGAAGGACATGCATATACCCCCCCCCACCGATACATCATGTTCGAGTGTGACCCCTCACCCCCAGTGGTTGAAATCAGGAGGAGCTACTTAAGGCTACAGTCTATACCTATTTTCCAATTTCTACTTCTTCTGTATGTCTCAAAATATCCAGAATTTGCCACATTTCAAGAAATTACCTGCAAGGGTAGCTTGCAGTTTCCAGAGCCCTTTCAACTGCATAGGTTAACTTCACTCATCCCTGATGGAACCCTCATGGATCACACCATATTCCTAGCTCCCTAATCCACTTTCCATCACTACTCACCACAAATTTTTGACACTTACTTTGGAAAGATGTATCTCTCTCAATGAACTTTATAGGCAGTATGTCTCATTACTAGTTCTAATTCCAGTTTAAGAGGATATTTTTCTTCCAAAAACCCCCAGTCTATCAAGTCAACCTGTATATCTGCCTGGATACTTACCTACTCATGCATTTTGCTAGATTCTCTCAGTTCTAGTGTGAAGTAGTCAGCTTTAAATCACTGTTATTTGAAAATCAGTCTTTCAATTGTTTCCAGACAAATACAAACATCCATGTACTGTGTGTTTCTGAAAGCTAACCAACCATCACACTGATTCATGGGCAGAGGCATAACTTGGAGAGGGGGCTATTTGAAAAGGCCCACTCCTCCATACCTTTTGGAGGGGGAACCAAAGAGCTTTATAAATAGTAGCTTACCTTTTTCCTTTTTCCTTAAATCGCACTAAGTATTGGAAGGGACCCTCAAGGAGTCAAATTCCCTATGCCCCGAAATCTCTAGCTAAATCACTGTCTGTAGATAGATTAACCTTCTCAAGTTCATGGCATACTCGAAAATAGTAATTACAGTTTATACAAAGCACATGAAAGTGTCTTTATATTTAACCATGTAGCAATTCTAATGTTAAAACCTATTAAAGACTTTTTTTCTTGTTTTTTTTTTTTTTTTTTTTTTTTTTTTTTAAGAGAGAATTGAAATGAGATATATCTTACTATGACTAACTGAATGTCCACTTGTATTTGATGGCGTAACTCAGGAACTGCTCAAGATATCCCCATAAAATCTTTTACATGTATGAATGCAAACCCCAAGCATGTTTTTAGCATATGAGTTGTTTTTTTTTTAATTCCCCACCTCCAATAATAGTGTGGGGTCTGCCCCTACTCCAAAAATGATGATCTGATTATCTATCCTACATGATGAATAATATTGAGTCTGCTTCCATTCATCTGCTCTAAATAGCCAAACTGGTGTATTGTAGCCAGATGTTGAATCGATGTACCCCTAAAATGTGCTAACCTAAAGAATGCAAAAATTGTCCCAATGATTTTTAACTGAATTATAATAATGTAGGATTTGCATTCGTGTTCACCCTTATAATAATGATCTAATTTCCATTTACCTTTATAATACTAAGTTCAATTCTGTATAACTGTATATTACCTCTAAGAAGCCAAATCGGGCATTGTAGCAAGGTACTCTTGAAGAAAAAAAAGTTTTGATTTCTGGTTAGGGCCAGAAGCCCTATTTAGGCCTTCTACTGGAACAAGTTGGAAATCTCACTTGTATGACATGTTTTCTGCTAGTTTGTTATAATATACAGTGCTGTCCATTGTGTGGAAATATTGATATGAGAGTTGCAGAACATTAACAATGACTGGTCATTAGCATTTTAATATTAGAAAAAAGGGTTTGCATTTACTAAGTTGACTGAAAACTTCCCTTGTTTAGCATAAAAATGATCTGTTGAATAATTTTTATGCAGAGGCTCTTATATCTCACTACAATTGAAAAAAATCTGTGCTGGTGTGTGTGAGTATGCATACAACAAGTGACCATTGTGTGAAGTTCATCAGATATATTAGTCAGTACACAAGGCGATGCAGTATTAAGTTTGAAGTTGTTTGGATCAGTGGTTCTTGAGAAATCTAATACGAATAAATATATTTCTGTAATACTAATTTCATGTTTCCTGTTAAATAAAAATGTAAGAATGCTCTACCTCTCAACAAGACCAATGTTATGACTCTCACCACTGGCAATAATATAACCACCGCTTTCTTCTTGGTTTCAATAAATTATTTCCCTTGGCTTTTGCTCTTTAGATTACATTTTACAATGATCATTACTTACTGCTAATTGATAATAATGGTTACACGCAAGTATTTCATTCAAAATTATTTTACATAGTTAAAAATTATGGCAGGTTGCTCCACACACCATAAAATTTGGCCCCTCCCAAACATGTACCTTTGGAATGGGCACTGCACGGAGCAAATTTCAATCTTATTGAAATTTGATTATTCAATCCATTTGCTTAATGGTATATAAATGATCTCTTGCATCGAAGTAAAATCATTAATAATAAATATGAATTCATGTTACAACAGAACAGTATTTTGTGAAAAAGGATTTAAAGAAAAAAAAAAATCAATGTAGCTTTGCTTAATGGAACTGTTGATCTCTATATTCTCCTAGTTTGTATTGATATTTTAGTTGCAATTTGAGCTATAGCACATTCAGCACCACCTTTTTAAAACAGTTTGGTTCATAGAGGATCAGATTTATACTGTAGACTAACAGACATTTTTACAGCACCCTTGGGAATTTAAAAGAGCTGTTATAACAAACTTGATGTTATAATAGTTTGATTTTATATAAGGTGTATTAATAATGAGAAACCAAAAAGTACAAACCAAAATGATTTTTATTACTCTTTCACCGTTTCATAACCAATGTTTGAGTTATGGATCTGCAAATCAAATGAATATAGATAATCTTGCAAGATTATGAAAACTAAAGTGCGTCATTAAATACTGTATTTACTTGTGTACAATGCAAGAAATTTAATATAAAAAATCAAGGTCAAAATTGGAGGGGGTAGCATTATACTCGAAGTGTGAAAAGAAATGATAACATATACATGTATTACTGATTTCTAGCCACAAGAAGTAGAGGTTGTATTATATTCAAGATTGCATTGTACTTGAGTAAATAAGGTAGTGCTGTTACAATGAAAGTTTACTGTATATCAAATTTCAATGTTGTATGAACTTGGACCAATTTCAATGGCAATAATAAAGGCAATTACAATAGTTTTTCTATTGGGGTTTGGCGTTCTATCACTTCTTGTGTTTCCAAATGAAGGTTCTGTAAATTGTTAGATGATTCTACTACTCTCTACTCATAGGTGATGGTCATTCACTTTTGCTCTGCAATCCTGTTATCTCGATTAACTCTCATCTGCAAGTTGCTGATTGTCCATGTGAATGTTATTTGTTGAACGATATCCAGTTCCTAAAATGAATGTTTACTTGACTCTAACTTTGTGAATCTTCAGTCAATAATATTCCAACTCTTGTTTGGATAATCCAATATCTTCTTCCCATCTTTGTAGCTTATCTATTCTATGGCCTTCTTTGGATGTAAAACATTATTATGGATATTACATATTAAGCTGGAAGAAAGCCGTAGAATGGATCAGATGAAATGTTGTGTTAACATCAAAGATGGGTAAGAAGAGATTGGATTGTCCGAATCAAAAGCTGGAAAAAATGAATGATTAAAAACTCACAGTACTATAGTTTTCAATAGATAATTAATAAAAATGAAAGAAAGCCTCCTCCTGCCTCAGTAGACAATGGAACTTCATCGAAGTGACCTCTCCAAGGCACAAATATGGACTAAGCATATGATGATCCTTGAATGCCCTATCAAAAAATCCACTTGGCCTCTCTGTAGTCTAAAGGAAGGTGGAATGATACTCTTGGCTGCAGGAGCTGCTGGAAGGAAATTAAACTTGGCATTCAACTGCCTTAAGGGGTGCCATTCCCTGGTTTGTAATTATAGTTGTCCATCTCCAAGTCTGGTTGCTAACTATAGCTAAAAGATCCCAGTCTACCCTGCTATTTACCCTCAGCTGAGTGGGGGAAAAAAGCCCTTTTCAATCAGCCCATTTCTCATTGAATGCCAATAAAATGAATTAGTCAAGTTAGGAAATCTCTTCTAATCTTTAATCATCCAAGTGTACAGCCAGCTGACAAAGTAAATATAAGCTTTTTAGTTCACATTATAGCAACAAAAAAATCTTGCTAATTATTTTTAGCTCTAGTGTAGATTATATATTTGCAAAATGGGTAGCATTTTATTGTATTATGGTAAAAATCAACAAATCAATAGAACTTGAATTGTTAGGTAAATTCAAACCAGAAGTTACTGAGCGAAAGCAAGTGCCATATCAGTTTTAGTGTTTTTGTTTTATGTTTTCAAATTTGTAGTGACTGATTTTTAGCTACAATAAGGGGAGATTTCATTATATTTCAGGTTGCATTGTAATCAAGTAAATACTGTAGTAAATGTTTATTCAATGAAATTACATGAATATTTTGTAATTGTAGCCCATTGTATATTTTTTTTTTTTAAATTTTTTATTTTATCCGTAATTTTACTGACTGATAAAACTTTAGGTTTGAAATCCTAATTCATTTTGTCTCTGTAATAGTAGCTCATGTCTACTAGAGTCTACCTTATACGATCAAATTGCAGCTGCAGTATAATTTCTTAATTTTATATATCGGTTTGGAATAGCATGACAGACGAACAGACATCTGCACAAAAAAAGTGACCATGGTATTTATATAGTTAGATTCACACAACTGTTAAACATATTTTTTTCTTTTGCTGTGATTTTCACTGAACTTTTCTTACAGTCTAACCTTAATAATTGCTGCTTCACCAAAATATTTAAATGTCATAAGTTCAAAGCTTTTATTTTAATTTTTTGTCTTCCTTAGTAAGTTCTGTTTTTCTACCAAGAAATGAACTTTCTCAAATTATGGGCAATTTCCTGTTTGGATTCCTTCAATATAACAAAACATTAACACAGATGCTTTTGACAATTTTTTTTACTTCATTTCTTCTTCCTCCTATATACGAGGTGTTGTAGGGAAATGGAATGGCAATCACTTTACTTGCATTCTATTTTATTTTACATGAGCAGTCTACCACAATCCACTTCCAGCTTGCCACACCCATCAAAGGGACATAGACCTCCCTTCCTCAAGGAAGGGGAAATGGGGCAGGGGTGATAGGCCTTACCCTACCATGCAAGTCCTTGATATATTGGCAGTGGGAGTTGGGAAGATGGATAAATGCCTCACCCATGAGAATTAGTGCAAAGTGAGCGTGAACCGTTTCAGCTAGAGTTTTAATTCGGCTCACCAATCCCATTCTCCATGTTGTTACCGATCAGCCACTCCAGGGTTGCCAAATTAGATATTTTATTCTGAGTATTTTGAGTGTGGAGATCACTCCCAAGTTCTAAAACTGAAAAAAAGAAAAAATGACACCTAAATTGACAACAACACTGGACCTGCAAATTAAACAAATAAAATTTTTTTTAAAATATCCAAGCAGGTCTGGTTAGTCTTTCAATAGAAACCATCATGTGACCTTGTCTTTTGGTAACATGTTGGGTGCTATCAATTGGAATTTGAAAAAGGGGGGTGATCAATAAATGACTTGCTTCTCTCACTAAAAAGTCTGAATTCCCCAAAAAACAGGTGTGAATGCAGCCAGACACAAACGAAGGGACCAATTTAGCATAAACTTCAATTGCAAATTGAATCCCTCCCATCCACCAACTAAAAACCTATTATGTGGGTCAGTCTTGAAAAGATAAACAAACGTTTCTTTTCCAAACATAACCCGGAGTATTTAAATTTTCAGCCCTCTAGCTCCATGCTATCAGACCAATAGTAAACTGAAGAAACCCACATTGACAGTTTTGGTTGACGATTTCTAATATCTAAATTGGCAACCCAGCCACACCTTCCAGATAAAATGGCTATGAAGGAACAAAGACTGCTCAAAATTGCTTGATATTATCTGTTGTTTATTTTGATGCATCGTTTTTGATTATTGGAGAAAGAGAAGGCGATTTGCGAAGAGAGGTGACTGCATGTCTGACTGCGCACATTGTTGCACAATGGACTGCCCAAATGCCAATTCGATGCTATGCATAGGAAATGGAACAGCTATGATTACATGTGTATTTCTACCCTCATATTGAATTCTTTCTCATGTTTCTGCAGGCTAGTATTAGTGTACTTGTGTCTGCATTTTGCCTTAGGTGAAATTGTGTTGGATGCACTGGTTCTCTTAGGATCACTGAAGTTAAGCAACAGTATTCAGTACCTAGATGGGTCCGCTCATTCGTTTGTCTCTTGAAGCTAGGCCACTCAAAGAGCTCAGGATGGGGGTCTTAGGCTTGTGTTATTGAGCGTAGTGTAGAGAATAAGGTCTCTGCATGATCCCCAGCTACTTACAGCACATGGTATATCCAAGTGGTCACCAATATGATACTGATTGGTTGTGTGAGAAATAGTGTCACCCAGATGGGTGACCATTTGTGAATACCAGCTGCTGTTAGGTGTACAATCTGAATGTGAACATTATTTTTTCTCCAATGATAGTTATGCTTATAACGTTGTATTCAGGTGATATCTTTTCTTTTCCTTGTTATTGGATTTCTATTCCTTGTCCCTGTTGAGTAATGAAGCATTGCTACCACTGTGAACAATTCAAACAACTAGGAGTTCATCGTCTAAAAAAAAATCTCTGAAGGTATTTATAATTTATGAGAAGTATTTGAATAATTTTATGATTTAGTAGAGACTACTTAGGCTACTTCTACTTTTGAGTAGAACATATTTCCGTGAAAGATCCCAGTGAGTCTGCATTTAAAATTTCAGAAAAATGAACCAGTAGTTGCCAATTTTTCCATTTATTAAACTAGGGCAGTGTCTGTATTGAAGGTGCAAGTTTGGAAATGGCCATATTCTATGGTTTGTTAAGCAACCTGCCATAATTGTCTTGTGAAATAATTTTACCTTCATCCTACAAAACTAAGCTTCATAGTATTTCGGTTACTTCTCTTCAGTGTTGCCAATGAAAATGTTTTCTGATTCTAAAGAGTCGAAGTCAAGAAAGATTATTCATAAAAACTATGAAGAAAAATCTATAATCTTTTATTTCTTTTACCTATTTTTATTATATTTCTCGAGTTCTGCTGACCCAAAAAACTTCAATTTTACAATGCATGGCCTTGTGTGCTGATCAAAATAACTGTCAAATGTCAATTTTGTACAATAGCCAATTGTGGTTTAATTGTGGTGCACACACATACACACATACAAATTTCTTGGATTTTAGATGTTATATATACTTTGTATTTAGTGTACATAATATGATGCAAAATGTTTGCTCATATACCCAATTTTCTATTATGTAGGTCTTGGGTGCTTTCTTCCTACTTGCTGGCCCTATATGGTAAGTAATGATTTCCTTTCTATATTCCTTTCAACTTGGTTGTTTGATTTTGCTTTTAAGATGGAATAATATGGCAGTGTCCCAATATATGATCAAGAAGAATTATTGGTATACTTCACAGCTAAGCTTCTTGAATCATGAGCTTGGGGTAGGAAACTTCAAACAGAAAATCACCCTCATTATAACCATCTATGACAGATGTTCATGTGAATAGGAATTCCACTGCCTCCTAGGGAGACAATATGCCTGTTGGGTCAGCTGGGCCTAAGGGCTGTGTGATGAGTGTACCACTAAACCCAAGTACCCACCCTATTCTCAGAGTTGGAAAAATGTTAGAATTGTACTACATGAGAACCAAAAGGTGAGTCTCCGGTTCAGTTGCTGTTGCAACATAACACCAATGCGGGTGTTCAGAAGAAAGGGACCCATTCCCTTGACTGACAACTGTGAAATATCTGGCTTTCAACTGGGTCCAGTGGAAACAGTGCATCAGGAACATGCTGACAGCAATAACAAAGCTGATGATGACAACAACCACTGGTCTGGTTAGTCACTCATTTGAAACAGTCATGTAATCGCATTTTGGCAGTATGCTATGTTGGATTTGATTAATTGAAGAATTGGAAAAAGGTGTGTTGGAATAGGTTACTTTTTTATAGCCTTGTGTTGGGCAGGGATCACTAAAAAAAGCCTGCATGAACATTGCCACACACAAACTAAAGGACTAATTTATCAAACTTACATTGTATATTGAACCCCATACTAAAAACCTATTTTGGAGAGGGATTTAAATAACAAAAACATTTTTTATAGACATAATCTTTAAATTTTCAGCCCTCTAGCTCCACTGGTACAGCCTTTATGTGCAGCACATATATAAGTCAAACTTAGAAACTGTAAAAACTTATAATGATATTGACAATTTTGGTTGGCACTGTCTGAAAAAAGAGACGGTAGAAAGCCTTGCTCCAAAAACTCTTGTTGCCAAAAACAATTAACAACTGTTTAGTAAAATGTACCCACATCACAATTCCTTGATTTACTGCAAATCTCCTTTTGAAGATTCTAGCATGCTGTGAAAATGTACTGCGGACGTACATGCTTATGTCAATTAAAAATACACAAAGCAGAGCACGCTGTGTCCAAAAATTAATATCTCTCCTTAATCCCTTTAATCCTTGTAACTGGAACCCCCTTGTTTGCAAAGGCGGTCGGGGAGGCTGTTGTATTTTCTGCAAAGTGGATAATGTGAAAGTGTGTGCATATTTCAACTTAATTCTCCTAATGAAAATCTCTGACCTGATTTCTCCAATCTTACTAGGACTATATTGACTAAAAATCTCTTGGCCCTCTTTTTATCTTTGACTGACTGCATACCTACCTTAACTTCATCACTGCTCCCAACTATCCATCTTTAGCGTACTCTCTTGCATTTCTTCTCCAACTGATTTATGATTTGTTGGCTTTCTTCTTGTCAAAAACAATTAAATTAGGATTTAACATTTGACGTACTCTAAGTACTTAACAGGTCCAAAAGTCCACTTGGTCTTCGACCCCCTGCCCCCAGGATTCCTGCTAGTGAGCAGAATATATTTCACCAGTGCACACACATACAAAAACATACACATGAAACGTGAAAGCTATTGGCCCAAATTTTGCTTGAGCAAGAACCATATTGCTATAATTATTTGCCAAGAGAAACTTTCAGCCCCAAACCTTTGATAGTTGCCATCAAGCAATGTATCCCTAAAGAAAGTTTGAGTTTAAAGAACCATTGGTTTAGACTCATCCTCTATTTCATAAAGGTGTAAGATATGAAGCAGAATCCTTAATGCATCTTTTTCTCATAAATAATTTTCTACTTGTAAAAATTATGATACCCAAGTATTTTAAAATTCCTCCCCAAAATGTTTTCATTCTGGGGATCAATTCACAATGTAAGTTTTTGCTGAATTGATCCCTTAGTTTGTGTCCCAAAGCATTCATGCTTGTTTCTTGAAAATTCAGATTTTTCATATGATCACTGCCCAACAAATAGGGGAGAAAAGTAAGTGATTAATTGATCACTCCTTTTCCAATTTTTCAGTTGATCACAGAATGTTGCCAAAGAATGTTGGTCATATGACTGTTTCTACTGAATGATTAACAAGACCTGTTTTCTTTATTTTGATTACTTATTAGTGTGATTGCACACGTGTAAGCACACTATTGATCTTTTATGTATTTCTATTATTATTCAACCTGTTTTTGGTGCTGCTGCTCCTCCTCCTCCTACAGTTTTTGAGACGACAATGCCATTCAGCATGTGTTAATGCTATTTATTGTGCTTATTAACATTCTTGAAAACAGTTTGTTCTTCATGCTTTCAGAGAAGTGGTGTTCTATTTACAATGTAATTTTAATGCTAAACAGTCTCTTACTTCCCACCATTCATATCAATCCGTTACTTATCCCTTGTGGAGGTTGTAAAAATTTTTTTGTCAGTAATTTCTTGTGCTTTCATCAGGATTGGAGAAGGGGCATACTGTGGCGTATTCGCACTTGCAATTCTTTCAGGAAACTCATTTGGTCTAGTTTATTTTTATAAACCTTTTTTTTTTCAATTAACATAAAACTTTGAATCGGCTGCTCGTGATTTTATTTGATCACCAAGATTGTTGTAAATATCCTTGGCTTGTTAGAACATGTTGTTACAAGACAGGCATTTTTGTCCTCCAAGGACACAACAGTCCCAATCTTTCATTAGCTGATTGACTGTAAAATCCTTTTGTTATCTGCTCAGGTAATGTTTGCCAACAATTACCAGAAATTAATCAAAATCACTATTTTGTAACAGGTTTGATTGAGTATAATATTGGACAGACAGTATTAAGTGTTTTATTCCATGCAACATTGTGTCTGCTGGGATTTTGAATTTGGCTTTGATGTTATAAGAGCCAAAAACATTAATGATCCCCTTACCCTCTAGATCTGGGCTTCTCATAGTATGGGTTGGGTATAGATTATTGGAAATATTTGAAAACCCTATTTTTTTAAAAGAATGATTATGTAACTAAAATCTTTGTTTTGTCATCTCCTTCTGGTGATTATCGTAAAATTGCTCAATGATATTCACTAATTTACTATAAATAAATTTCGTTCTTGTTACATTTTAGTAATCTAATTTTTTAAAGTTTTTCTTTCATGATAAACATTGTAAAACTTAATAGATTATAATTATGTCTCCAGTTTTTTTTATCCTAATTTGTTTCTGTTAGATTACAACTTATGACTAACATATAGTTTTAATACCTATTGCTTTTATGACAAATGAAGTTGCAAAAACTTGTTTCATCAAAAGAGGTTGCAAATTAAAAAAGTTTGAATAGCCCTGCTCTAGATCAATGCTTCTGAGTATGGAGCACTAATCTCACAAGGAGGCAATTTAAATATATCAAGGCACAATTTGGAATTTAGGTGTGAAGAACAAAAAGCTGCCCGTGGCTCGAAATTGAGACGTACATAGAAAATAACTAGATGCCATAAAGTGAGATGACTTACAACTAACTAAATTAGAACCTAAAATCAATAGCATTTGTTGTAAATATCAGGTTCAAGGGTCTCATTAGATTACCAAACTTGAAAATTTGAATGTTATATTTTTAGAGGATATTGTAAATTGTTTCAAGCTTTATTGCACTGATTACTACGTAGTTATTTCAAATCTGTTCATTGGACTAATAGCTGCTTGGAGAATATGTTCCAGTCTTTACAGTTTGAAAATGAACAAGCCTGAAAGTCAGACCATAGATGAGATAGTGCTTTCCTTGAGTGAAGATCTTGCAAGGGTAGTTTTGCCAAATTTATTTTCAAGTTTGCATCCAAACATTGAGTTAAGAATTATCTTGAAACACTTCTAGATTCTCCAGATATGTATCGAAAATCTAGGATATATATTACTTATTAGTAATAATTTTATCACCCACCATTGAATAGTTATTGTGGCTTGGTTATAACTAGGTTGGCTTTCTTGAACTCCAGTACCCACATTATAATGGGGAGGCCTGTATCTCTAAATGTTCTTAATTAATGTCGATGAAATTTTCTGGAAGTGTAATGATGGTATGAGGGAGGATTGGTCAAATCTTGTGGTAAATCCTGAATTTTTTTTTGATCATGAGATTTTTTTCATAGTACATTTATATATCCTTTCATGTTTGTCAACACAATATCCCCTAAAAGTTCTCAATGAATTTCAATAACATTTTGTGCAAGGGGTGGCCTTGGGCTAAGGGAGAATTGATCAAATTTTGAGGCAGAACCTAGAATTACGTTTTACAGTTTTCTAGTGATTACCAACAAACAAAAGATGAGAGGGGTAACTTATTCATTTATCACCCCTTTTTTCTTATTTTCTGATTGATCGCACTCAACATGAAATGTTGCCAAAAGACGTTGGGCATGTGACAGTTTCTTTTGAGTGACTAATCAGAATACGTGTTTCTGTGTTTTTTTTTTTTGTTTTTTTTTTTTCCCCTCATTCCATCTGCTGCTTCTTCCTCTATCTTTTTTTTATTTCATCCATACCCCACCCCCTCTCTCTTTCTCTCTTTAATCTTTCTTCCATTTTTAAAAACATTCAATTTTTTCCTTTTTCATTCAAGCATTTAAATTTCTGTTAAGGATCATTTTTTTTCCTCCATTGCCTATATGCACTGATATAACCTCCCCTCAACCAAAACTCCATTTTCTTCAAGGGAAAGAGTGCGGTACCTGCATTTATTATCCGAAATACAAGTGCATTATGTAATTAGCCTTTCAAATCTCTGTGGAAATTAATCATCTGATGAGAAAACTCTTTTAAGGAATAAAGTTTTTTTTTTTTTTTTTTTTTTTTTTTTTTTTGTCTCCCTCTTCATCTCAATTAGTTTATTATATAAAACTAGAAAGCATTCAGAGAGTGCGTACCTCCATCTGCCAATGCTGTACACTAACTATAAAACTGGATCAAAATAAAGTATTGAAAAACTTGGAATAAGCACAAATACTGAGTTACTTCCCTTGAAATTTGAGTTTAGTCAAATTGTTTTTTTAACTTCTTTTCATGCAGAATAATCAAAAATATCTATCAGTTGAGAACTGGATCCTCTCCAAAATTTAACCACTTCTTCCATAGTCCATTGCCTACCCTTACATGAGAAACCATAAACTAAAACTGTTGCCATGTTTTTTTTGTTGTTTTTTTTTCAGTTTTCAAGTTAGTCTTGCTGGCTATGCATGTATCACACATACAGTCTGCACCAACGAAGCTAGTCAGCTGAACATTTATGCATTTACTCCTTATTATGTCTCCCAAAACAGCTTTTTTTGTTTGTTTTTTCTTAATTTGGGATGGGAGTTCAATTTGTAATGTAAGTCAATGCTAAATTGGTCCCTTAGTTTGTGTCCACAACATTCATGGTTTTTAAAAAAATTTGGCTGAGTGATCACTACCCAATGGAAGGTGAAAGAAATAACTAATTCATTGATCATCCCTCTTTTGAATTTTTTAATTGATTATCCCCAACACTGGATACTGCTAAAAGTTGTCGGTCACATGATGGTTTCTATTGAGTGCCTAATCAGACCTGTTTTCAACTCCGTTTATCATCAGGTGATATGACATGGGTGATTATCATATTTGCTTTTTAAAGGATGTGTAGGACGGTCAAGTTGGTAGAGGCAGAAAGAATGAACTCCGGCTGGTACAGTTAGTCTTCACTTCGCACTAGTGCCCTTAGGTAAAATTATGCAGGGTGAAGTCAGTGATCCTACTCAAGGTGTTTATCACCTTCAAATCTATTTCTCATATTGCAAATGCGTAGAGTAAGTAATAATGTGATATGTGATGTATGGCTGAAGCTGTAGCCAGCATAGTAATAGCCATATTTTTTTAAAATATATTTTTCATTTCTTCTGAATGTTTTTGAAATAAGCTTGAAGGTTTGACTCGTATGTTTTGGGGTTTTGATCTTCTCAACTGTGATTGCAAGATGATTGAATTGGACCTTCAGTGTTTACTGTACAACCTGCAGTTAGAGGTAGCAGTTGACCTCAATCAATAAGCACCTGCTTGCATTTCATCTGTGTCAGGCTTACAGTAGCCGACAGCCTGGGTGGTGACATTTCAGTGAATGGATACAAACAGACATTTACATCTGAGTGAAATAGTGTTCCCCAAACATCTTTAAAATCCACTTCCCTCCAGATCATGTATGTCATCAGCACCCCAAACACCACCCCTCCCATAAAGTTGATAAAATATGATACTTTGAAAATTAAATTCTAATTAAAAAATTTTGAATTTCAATAAGTTTTTAAAATTCTTTAATAAAAAAAATGGAAAACATTTGAATATCAAATAGCTTTTCAGACATACAATTTTATCCATATATTGATTTGCATTCTTTGCCCCTCGCCCCGTCACCACCCTTTGTCTTCCAACTCCTCCCTTGTCTTCCAGCACCTCCAAAGGGGTGATAGCACCCACTTTGGGAATCACTGAAGTAGAAAATGGTTGTCAAACAGAAAGTTTTAGCTAGCTATCACAGATGCAAAATAGATGAATAAAGATCTCCTATAAACTATTTTTTAAATAGATCATATTGTGACTTATCATTCATTTTTTTTCACTAGTATTTCTTTAATCTTAATTTCACTTGCTTTTTATCATTAGTAAAGAGTGTGGATTGGAAAGAAAATCAGCTTTCCGTGAGGCTAGACCTTGTATACTGTTTTCTTCAGGAAACCTGTTTTGACCTGTAAGCTGCTCTAACGAATAAAATTTCATAGAATGATGATCTGAGTAATAATGATGAAATGCCCTATCTAATAACTGACTGACATTGCTTGAGGAAAAATATCTAAGATCACATAGTTACATAGTTTGAAAGCATACGTAATTGGAAGGAAAAAACAAGGATCCTCTGCTGGAAATTGAACTTGGTCCACCTATTCTATTTTCCAAGGCTCAAACCACTTTGCTATTGAACATGTCTATCTTATGGAATAAAAAAATTTTTTTTTTTTTTTTTTTTTTTTTAAAGCATCGTCACTCACCCCCTTAAATGTGAGAAGATTTAAATAAATGATGGAAAAAAAAAAACAGATGATGCTGATTCAAAATATACATATAGATTGATTCTACGTATCAAACTCAAATAGTTATTTTTATTTTAATTTTTTATTTTTTATTTTTATTTTTATTTTTATTTTTTGCAAAATTCAACTTGAGCTGTGTGCTCATAGGTAATTTGAGACCTACTAATTCCAGAAATGTCTTTGTTTCTGATCTGTGATGTGTAGTTCTCAACATCTTGAAAGCACGACTCCCCCCCCCCCACATCAGTACTTAATAATATAAATAATATTTGAGATAGTATATAATATTTTTAACCCATTAACTTTGACAGGTCTCAGAGAGGAATAGTTATCTATTGCAAGATAAAAGCCCTTGTCCGTTGCTAGTTATCCATTTCATGATAAAAGCCCGAATTCACTGATAGAACTGAGTTGCCATCAATGACAATAAAATGGAAACTTTATTGTAACCATAGAACTGCAATGACGGAAATTCTTGTCATTCACAGTTAATTGGTTTATATTTCAACACCTTGCTGCTTTAACTATACTCACTAATGAGTGTTCTAACAATTATAGTACCTGTTGTCATACATATTGGTTGGTTAGTTATCAACTAGTTTAATGACATAAATATCTGTATTTTGAAACATTAGAAAACATTAACCATAGCTGTCAGTAAAGGTTTCTCCAGTTTTGGTTCAGCTGACTGGCTGGCTGTGTAAGTATGACTCCTATAGTGCAACAGGGCTGAAAATTTAAACATTTACTTATGTCTAGAAAAAACAACTTTTTTGTTCTTATTAAAATTCTCCTCTAAAATAGGTCTTTTAGAGATCAATTAGCAATATAACTTTATGCCAAATTTATCTCTAGTCTGCATCCACTTGTGTTTTGTAAATAGAAACTTTTTAGTGTTCCCTGCCCAACAAAAGACAAGAGAAGTTACTTATTTATTGATCACCCTATTTTTTCAATTGATCACACCCAATACAATATGCTGCCAAAAAAAGTTTGTCACATGATAGTTTCTCCTGAGTGACTAACCAGACCTGTTTGGGATGTTTTTTGTAAACATGAAGCTATTTCACTAGATTTTAATAGTTATGGTATTTGAAGTATTCATTTCTCTTTAATTACATTCTTATTTTTATTTTTAAATGAACTCCCAGTTGGACTTTCAGTCTCTAACATTAAATATTTAGAAAAAACTACTGCAAGTGCCCCCCCCCCCACCTCCATTATAATGTAGTTGTTAGGATCCAAGAAAGCCAATTGCGTTATGACCAATTTCATATGGATGAAAAATGGCCAACATCATCTATCATAAAAACTGAGTGAAATTTGAACAAATAAACAAAATCATTCTTTGATGTTTTTCTTTCCTTGGTTATAACTGCTACTTACAAAGAGCTTTGTTTTTCTAGCAGTACTTACTTCCTATACTTCCCTAATGTAATTATACGACCAAGTTTCCCATCTCATCTGTGGTCAGAAGGGAACATAAAAAATGAGTAGCCTTTGAAATCTTAATAAAAAAGGTTTTGTTCATTGACTACTTTAATCAATTGATGAAATTATATCATTCGTATCATGAACATGAGCCAGTGCTCCTTGTCCCTCCAACTGAAAATGTCAACAACAAAAATGTCAGTAACAAAAATGTCAGTTCAAATTTTCCTCTTATCAACTGATTCGATCATGTAAAATGGGTTAAGTAAAGATCAACATTACCTTTTTTTTCCTTGGTGGTACTGATCTTTATATTTATTCAATTGGGTGCTATCAGGGTGTGAAAGAGCATGGTAACACATTAATGACACTACAAGGGTCATTCTGGTGGATTACCCAAAGAAGGCAGTGATGGAAAAGTTGAAGGTGAAAAGTCTCATTCACGCCTTTATTGGTTGATTGATTTGAAAATTCCAGTCAAAAACCTTGTAAAAAAAAAAAAAAATGTGTGCCATTAACAAAATTTTCTGCATAAGCATTTGGTAGGCACATTTGGCCAGAATTCTGCCTTATGAGGCATAAAATCACTTTGCCCTGGGTGGTACTAATCTTCACTTGGTTAGATTAGGTCATAACAACATTCAAAATGACCTTGTACAATCCCAGACAGACTCACTGTTTAATATAGTGCAGACCTCCTGATGTTTGAAAAATAAATGTTTAATTAATTGTTGTATAAACCTTTTCTTTTTTGCCCATCCTTATCTTTGATTCTTACCTTGGTGGTAGTGATCTGGACTTGGTCCCATTGACCGGTACCAAGCTTTACTTAGTTATATTGAATGGTACTGATCTCTACAAGGAGACCTGAGTGGTACTGAGACCTGAGTGGTACTGATCTCTTCTGTGGTACCTTAGTGCTTTATCCTGTAAAATGTTTTTTTTTTTTTGTTTTTTCCCTAAGTAACCGACTCTTCACTTATTACACTTTCGAACCCCATTATAATAGTTCCCAAACTATTATCTCTGGGCTGCACTTTCAAAATGAAAATTTTCTCATGCCATACCAAATTTTTATTGAAAAGAAATATATTAAAAATAGTGATAATGACTCCTAGCAATGCTTGAATCATAACATAAAACACAATTACATTATGATATGATGATGGGACATCCAGAAAGTATAAAACAGTACAGCTAGATAAAAACATCATTCATTCCCAATACAGATTTCTCCTGATTAGCACAATTACTCTATCTTCACGTGTTACCATATATGTAACGAGTATATATCCATAACTCTTAGTCCTGTCCAGGACTAATTGTCTAAAAAATTATCTAAAATAACAATGTTGGTCCAAAATGACCATAGTTTCCCTAAAAAGCATCTATTTGAAAGAACAAAAAAAAACATTTGTAGGTAGTGCCTAGTAGTGTACTCGTGCAAATATCCAAGGTTGTAACCCATAAATATGTCTAGGGGGCGCCTGGAGATACACATAAACAAGCAAAGAGAAGAGAATCTGTAGTCCACTTGGCTGGTTGGTCGGGCGGACATCTCCTATGGCTACAGTGATTCGATATCTACCCTATAAAGTACATGATATGAAACTCTTATGAAGAAGATAACAGCAAATCAGAAATTGATATTTATTGAATACATTAAAGTAGTTTTAGCAACATTAACTTCCAGAGAAAGATTGATCAATGGTCAATTAAACAGTTTTAGTTTGTTTTTTTTTTTCTCTCCAACATCGATTCTGCAATAACAAGCTATCTGATTCTCTAGACCGTAGCCAGCATGCTTCCATTGACATATGGATCCATATCCATTATTTGTTTTTTAATCAACTCGAAATTATGAAATAATCTTACTTTTACTTTTGCCTTGTCTAAAGCTTTTAATTCAATGTCTGTAGTAATTAATTTCCTTTTCATTTCAAATCGCTCTTATATTTAGGTATAGTTAACCCTTCCAGGGCTAAAAATACGTATGGAAGAAAAAAAAAAACAATTCATATATCTTGGGGATAAAGATATGGGAAGAACTCGTATTTTGTCATCATTTGATCAAAAATTTCAATCTGGAGGCAAAACTGAGTGCCGGACAGCCCTCGCTGCTATTCAGAATCTCTTTCAATGTATTCCATTGTTATGGGCCATCATGTGTTGAAAGGGTTAAAGTATATAATCTGCAGCAACACACTGGGTATGAAGTAATTGGGGAATATTAGGTAATGCTACTGGTCAGACTTTTGTTTTAGGAGAACGGAAGACTATGACGTGGCTCAGTCGATCTCTTGTTGGTTTCAATTGTCTTTTGTATTTGCGTTGTTGCTTTTCGATATATTTTTGGATCTGGTTTGGGTATCATTCTTCTCTCATTTGCAGTAGCTTTGATGGAAAAATCATTCACAGCTTATTTCACTTGAGAAATACAAAGATGGTTTTTAAATTTATACACAACCTTTTGTTTATTTTGCTCTCTTGGTAGTACTCTCTGAAAAAACATTTCATTTCTTTAAAGACATGGGTAGATGCTGCTATCCTTTATATCCATCTATCAAACACAGGAAGTCCTGAACATAACCTCTGTTGGCCATATTTCCCAAAGACATCAATCTGACGCAAAGACCTACATAGTAACTTTGTTGGTTGACGCAGTTTCAGATAGGAACTGTAGGCTAGCCAAAGCTGCCTATGAGATCCTGCAGTCTTTCTGTGTCAGACCTGTCTCCCTCTATTCTAAATTCAGACTCTTATTTATTTTCAGTGTACTCTCAAGAATTATTATGCTACTAAAATCCACAATACACCTCACCATTTTTCAACACTGTTTAAAGAAATTGATTGGTTTGTAATATAGTATATAGTACATGCTGTATCAATGCTGACTTTAGTATATTGGTTGTATGGTATGCAGAGTGATAGGGATGATTACAGCAGACATAAATGTAGGAGATATGAGACCTGGATAGCAACCACCCTGTTGATAACATGTGGAAATTGGTCTGGAATACAAGACGATTTAGTTTACTAACTCCAATCTCCTCATCAACACAAAGAAGTCTTCCTCTTTTCTGGTCTTGGTTATTTGTCAGAACTTAAAAACCCCATACACTACAATATGTCAAGAACTAATTGTCCTTGGATCTCCCCGCCACACTTTCCATCCTCTCTCTCCATTACATAACTAACCAGCTGAGTATACAAAGTTGACCTCCTTAAGAAAATACTAGTTCCTGGTTGCTTTTAGATCAGAAATGAGGCTGGAAATGTGGACTGGTTGTTGGAGATATCAAAAAACCTTATTTGTTCTAATATATTGCTGTACGCACCATCTGCTCTTGATGAATCCTTGCAGGGAAAACATTAGTCTGTGTGTATGCATGTGTGCATAAACATAATTTTATGCATTTGATGTGTGGCTATTAAATATCAAGACTAGGCTTATGTAAGTCAAATCACAGCATGCATCAGAGTTGCTAGATGTCTTTTGCAATGACACAAGACAAAAATTGTCTGGTCTTGGGACTAAATTAAGTCGCTTCAATACCAAAATAATCAAATAATTTAAAATCTTTCATCAGATCAAGCTTACGGCAAAAATGGATTTGAATACAAATTTTTTCATCTATTATTCATGTACATATTTGTTATATCATTCATGTGTGAAGGGCTGTTATTTTTTCTAAATTTTTCCTCCAGTACCAAATCTTTATTTTTGGATCTTGGTTCAGTACCAAATTTGCTCAATTTTGCTCCTCTGAAAGTTTCAACCTGCTTGCATCTTTAGTTCACTGTTACATACCGCTTGAAGTTTGGGTTTTTTTTTTTGTTTTTTTTTTTTCCTGACGTGTTATAAAAATAGTCTGTTCGGAAATTGAGTAATGCATTAGAAATTTTAGGTGAAATTGAACCAGACAGGTATTGAATCTTTTTTGTATACCAACTAACTGAAGTTGGTGGGGGAGAGTGTATGTCATGCACACGTGTCGTGTTTGAGAGGTACAAGTTACTGCTGCATTGTTTGATTTTTGAACTGGTCATTTTTATGACACCTCAGAAGAACATGTCTATTATGTAACAGTGAACTGAAGATGCACACGATTCGGAACTTTCATTGGTCAATGTACACTATGTGGTTTGTGTACGTGCATTGTTGTTTAACTTGGATAACACAAGTTTTGTGAGCAAAACTCCATAGATTTCTCCAGTATTCAAGTCTTTCTGCCTCCCTGGCTATGTATATACGTATGTGTCACATACATAGGTCATACCAATGGAGCTAAAGGGATGAAAATTTTAACATTTTTCTCATTTTCACCCCTCTGAAAAAAATTTTTAAATAGGGATAGGGTGTTCAATTTACAATGCAAGTTTATGCTAAATAGGTGTTTTTGTCTGGCAACGGAAATTCAGACTTCTTATTGATCACTGCCCAGCAGAAGGTGAGAGAAGTAACCTGTTCATTGATCACCCCCAACAGTGTGCTACCAAAAGATGCTGGTCGCATGACAGTTTCTATTCTTTCCAAGTCCATACATATTCCACTGCTCATGCAAAGATATAGTGCACGAATATGGACAAAAACAGAAAATGGATTCCCATGGAGTAACAAAAGAACCGTCTTTTTTGTTATTCATTGTTTGTTACTTTTGCAAGTCCAAGTATCTGAAGCCTGGCTGCTGCAGGGTCAAACACCACTCCTACTTCTGTTCCGACTGAAAATGGTTACTGCAACTCTTGCATTGTATGTAGAATAAACAAAGAATCAGAAAGATATAAATTTTTTCCACTGTAAATGTACACCAATACAGCTACCAAGTCTCAGTAGGAAATGGTAATTTCATTGTATTTATTTATTAGAATGAAATATGCCCCTGCGGATTTCTAACATGAATTTTTGTAGATATGTAAGACTTGTTGATTTCGCTCAGTCGCTAAGAGAGCTGTCTAACAATCAATAGAGAACTTTTACTCTCCTAGATTTGGTGAGGATTGGTCTTGTTGAGATAGAAAAACAAAGTCAACTCCAGACTTGGACTGGTGTTTGACAAAAGGAGTTGAAGTGATACTGCAGTAACATTTCCTATTTGTTCCCTGACTGCTACTTGAAAAACTTTTTAAATGAAAAAGTATAAAAAGATGATTTCTCTTTTTATTACCTCTGCCAACAAATTATTCACTTGTATCTATCTATCCCTCAGTTTGCAAACATGATATCTCCAAAAGTTGACAATTATTTATAAAGGAAAATATTTCTGATATCATTATTTTTTAGAATAAGATAATTTCCTTTATTTCCTCCTGTCTGTTCCTACCTAACACCCCCCCCTCCAGTTAGTAAGTGAAAATAAGTCATCAGCAATGGCATAACAGCTAGAAAGGAGAGGGGTAAGGAGAGCAGGAGATTGATACAGTATAAACCACAGCATTGCTGAGTTATGTGAGGACGCTGAGAGGAGGGCTTGAAGGACACTTAGGGACACTTACTATCCAAGCCTTCAGCAATCGTCACTTGACATCTGGAGAGAAAATGCTAACCACAGTACTGTTGTGGACTGTGGGAATACTGAGAGAAGGACAGGAGACTTGCTGTCACTCAGTCTCCAGCGATGACCTCCAGACGCCTGGTGTGAAGTGTGCAGAAATAATGATAATAATAATAATAATAATAATAATCTACTTATATAGTATGCCACATGTATATCTCTATTTTTTTGTCTGTAACACACTTTAAGGGAGATGACTATTCAATGCTAATTATGGAGCAGTCTCCTTCATTTATTTATTTTTTTTGTAGATGTGTAAAAATCTGTTGATCCTGGTTGAAAACAGACAAAAAAATGCTGAGCAACATAATGTTTTTGATATTTTTTTTTTTTTTTTTTTTTTCAAGTACTGTGAAATTGCAAAAACTAGTACTAGCAGGGGTAAGCTAGTTTGAAAACTAAAAAGACAGAGTAAAAGTTGATTTTTGATATATTATTCAGTAATTGAAATAAATTGATGAATACAACTCGGCTATAATATACAAGTGCCTTGGTTAAAACTCTGGTACACTTTTCTACAAGTCGGTCTTCAGCTGGATTGGAAAATTTTCATACTCATTGGCCATTTGTTTTGTTTTTTTTTGTTTTTTTTTTTTGTTTTTGTTTGTTTTTTCCCCCCCCCCAACTGTTTCTCTTTTACCCTCTATTTCTCTTCTTTTTTGTCATTTAATGTCATATTCACTCTCTCTTACTTCCAAAAGAGCGAATGAATTAAAAGAATGGCAATGTTTTGAAGCCCTGGCCTAGTTTCTATTGTTTATTTAGATTCAACCCATTAATCAGGATGATTATCTCTCAATGAGGCTTCACTATCTAATATTTTCTTTTATACTGAGGGGAGAAAAATCCTTATTAATAATATCTGTACTATAAAAAATTGATGTGTGCATCCGTTTATGCATTTCAAAATCTGTTTTGACTGACTTTTACGTCATAATCATCATCAGTCATTTAACCCCCTTCGTTGTGCATAGACTTCCTCAAGAATCACCAGACCTCTCTATCATGGGCATCACGGAGCCAATATTTTCCGTATTCTTTAGTTCATTTTTTTTTTTTTTTTTTTTTTTTTTTTTTTTTTGCTGGCCATTTCTTTAGGGAACAAGGTTGTGAGTCATGATATCCAGTAATTATCTGACATTCTTGCAACATACTGTATATTCCACAGAATAAGACAACTCTTGAAACATCCAAAAAATACACCCCTGAAGATGGGGTCGTCCTTTTAGGCAGATTCAAAAATAGTGACTTGAATTAAGGGATTTCAAAAAGTTTAAATGCTTTAAGAGGCAAAAATAGTATGTACCAGCAATTTTGAGAATCATAAACTACTCTGGTATTGTGACTACTTCATTACACAAGTTTTTATCTTTCAAGAATTTATGATCCTTGTCTTACTGATGTCACCCTATTTTATTTCTTTTGGCCTTATCCAATATATCAAAGACTCCTTTTCTGGGAGTGTTTTAAAGGTGACTTGATTCAATATATACCGCTACAATGCATCATTATGGCAATTTCGAGGGCACAAACAAATAAGCAGAATGAGAATATTGTAGTAAATAGAAGGAACACTGTTCACTCTCAATTAAAGTAAGGAATGTCGTTCCCACACGATCCTACAGCACTACATCACTGCTTGTGTGGTAGTGCATGGGAAAGTCATGAGATCCGCTATAAGCCACTTCCCAATGGCAATTTCCTGATGGTTTATGATGAAGTTGATTGAAGAAGTTGTCTGTAAATACCTTAGGAGCAAAATGGTAATAGGATCTTTTCCAAGATTCAAAACCTACCCCAATCACATTGCTGTCTTTCTTTTTGTTCAGCAACACAATACCTGATTAATTCTCCTGTTCATATAAGCATATATATATATATATATATATATATATATATATAAGTTTAGATTTACTTTTTAGTTCTTGCATTTTATTTGAGGACATGTAACCCATAAATGGGACATTAAACTCTGAAAGGGTAATAAAAAGTCATTCGTGTTTGTCTTTTTTGGTTTCTCATTATCAATACTCTTCATTTAAAATCCACCCGTTTTAATGGCAGAGTCTGCACTCTGAAATCCCCGAGGGTGTTGTAATAATAGGACTCTACTGTCGAAGGATCTTTTCCAAGATTGAAGAAGACTTGGATACCTACTCGTCCAATCACATTGTTGTCTTTCTTTGTGTTTAACAACAACAATGCCTGATTAATTCTCCTTTTCCTCTAGCTGCTTCTGCTATTTTAATCACGTTGGCTCAAAGCCTATTTTCTTTTCTCTCATTGCATAACAACTCTTCTTGGTAATTTTTTCTCTTCACTTCAACTGTTTGTCCGTCCTTTCAAGGTACATTGATCTCACATTCCACTTTCCTCCTCTAAACTCTGCGTAGAAAAAAAAAACTCGACAATACTCGAGACAAACACTAAAAACAGAAAAAAACTACTGGTCTGACTTAAAAGCTTACTCAAATAGGAAATCGTATCTGATCAACAAATCTTTCGTTTTTTTTATAAATCATAAGTTCTACAACTGGATTTTCGTGGTGTGCAAAACCTGAATCATAGGTAAATATATTTCTCAATATCTTTTTTGTACAAATAATACTGATATCTTCAGTCCAGCCATACCTTAAACAGGGACATAGCCAAGGGAGGCTATAGAAGTGGTATGATTTTCAAATCACTCCCCATAGAGGGGGACTACCAGAAGTTTTATGAATAGTCGTTCACCTACTGCAGTTCTTCAATGTTCAATGCCCCCCCCCCCAAGTTGGGAGCCACTGTAATAAATATTAGAGGCCTCAAAATCTCTTGATATACTCCTGACCTTGAATAGTGAGGGTTTTGATGTAGTATGGTTAATGGTATCGCTCTACAAATAAATGAAACTAAGTATAAGCTGGAATAAACACACATCAGATTTTAATAAGATCTTAAACAGTGTGGTTTTGATTTGCACGGATTTTGATGCAGTAACAGTGTGGACAAATTTTGGAACCAATTAACCACACAATTCAAGATATTGTTGTAGTAAGAAAGGATTTGCTAGTATATTCATTGAAGCTGATATTCTCGTCTATTTCTATTGTGGATTTTACGACAACTTATTTTTGTCTCTGGTCATCTTGATATCATAATTTCATCTTGCATGCATCCCTTCACTTGACCAATTTGAAAGTTTATTGAACATTATCTTTAATTTTCTTGACTACTTTCTACCTTCATCTTGATTCATTTGTTGTTGTTTTTTTTTATAGTTACTTTTACTCACATCGATTACTCTTTGGCAGTGAGCTAACAACGTATCGGAAATAAACCAAGAGACTTATAAAGATTTATAATACATTTTTTTTAATCAGATAAAGTATTAAAAACTGAAATTACTAGAATGTAAACGAACATGGCAGCCTGTCGAAATGAAGAATGGGTTTAAGTGAGTTCCTCGGTCTTCTGCCTTCTGGTTGAGTCTTAGTAACTCAATTAGTTGTGCAGGCAGGTGTAAACTGTACTCTTCATAGGGGAAGTGGGTTCAGATCATACCTGAGGCTTATTCATTATTTCTGATCAACACTGTTTACTCACTGCCAAAGAGTAACTGGTCCAAGTGAAAGTTGCAAAAAAAAGCAACTAATGATTTAAGATGAAGGTAAAAAAGTAGTCACAAAAATTAAAAATGATAATTGATAAAGATTAATCTAATTGAAATAAATGAAGATATATTCATTAACCATGTGTAAGCATACACCAATCCCAAGTCTTTAGTAAATTGAGTTCTTGACTACTAGATATCAATTCACCCAAGCTATTTAAAGGTGACATCAATATTCAAATAATTTTGCAATTGATTTTACTTGTAAAAACATTATATTGCCCTGCATTTTCTTGTTAATCTTCAACAAGAATGAACTCGGGGGGGGGGGGTTTACTTTTGCAAAATAAAATTAGAATAGTAAGGGAGATTATTCTTTAATTAGCATTTGATAGTTGTCTCCCTTGACAAATTTTTCAGACAATAATATTGCCAATCACATGGCACGCTGTATGAGTAGATTAAGAATAAGAGTTTCTGAAATAATTAAGATGAGATAATTGTGATATTTTCCTAGCATGATTTGTTTACTTTAGCGATGAGTTTTGATCAGCCCATTCTCCTAACAACTTCAGGTTACACCACTCTATTTCCGCTCTCGTGCCATGATTGAAAATGATTTTAAAACTTGTCAATTTAACAGATTTTTATGCATAGATTTGGATTCAGTTACTTTAACATTTTTGCAATTCAAATTTATTCAAAGTTTCAAACCAAATATTCTGATTTTCAGGTTTCAAGTTGATTTATTACAAGAATTGGAAAGTTTTGGATTCTATCTCAAATATTCATTTAATGTTCACAACTATTGGCATATTGAACAACTATAGCCATCAAAGATGGCAAAGGGTTATATCCATTTTTTTTATATTTTATGTGTGTGCATTTGTGTGTTCCATTATTCCTGGCCATACCATTTTGTCTACAGACTTGAAAATTAGCACACAAAATTATTCCACAAAACCCTTTCTAAAAATGCCTTTCTTTCATTTTTGAAAAAGTTTTTCTGACCCTTTTGAGGCCTTATCTTAGTGGTTTTTTTTTTTTAAATAACATCTAGCTTCTCCAGAATCTAGATGTTTCTAGTTAATTTTTCACTTTATTTTAGATGTTTTCCTGAAAAAAATACTGTTGATGTCATGAATAGAATTTATTCTGACCATATTTATTCTTCAATGCAATGTTTTTAGCAAATCAGTTTGTGTAAATCCCCCAAATTGATAGGATAGTGAAAATTTGATTCTGTTCATCTATACTTGATCTCTAATTAGCTGGAATAGTGAAATTCAGACAGAGCTGTTGAATTAATGTACCCTTAAAATATACAAAATTGAAGAATGCAAAAAAAAAGTGCAGTTGATTTGCAACTGAATGATAAGGGTGGTGTTTGTATCCCTGCTCAACCCTATAATAATGATCTGACCCTCATTTATTTATCAATTTATCTGTCAGTAGCCAAATCATTACATTGTATGTAGCTAGGGGGTTTGAATTAAGGTACCCCTGAAAAAAGAATTTGATTTTGATTTCCATTGTAGCCAAAGGTCCCATTTAGGCCTTTCACAGGAACTAACTGAAAATTCTACTTGTAGGATTAGGGTTAGGTTTTCTGCTAGTTTTTAAAGTAATTTTCTTTTATAGAGAGCACAACAGGAATTCCAATTGCTGAATAACTTCAGAAGTTGAACTGAATGTACATGATGATAAAGACTTGAATTACTGTTACTATCTGAAACTTTGGTGAGTTTCCAAGAAAAGTTGATTTAAAAAAAGTAAATAAATAAAATAAAAATAAATGAAAACATTGGGAATAGCCGTACCCCACAAAAGTGAATCACCATAGCTTGTGCGTGCACCAGAACTAATTATCTAAAAAAACATCTTTTATCTAAAATTGTCTTTGAAGAATAGACTTTTTTAACTATCTAAAAAAATATACTAGCACAAGATTTGGGAATTGTTATACTCCTACAAATTTTCAAGGCTTTAGCACCAAAAATGTAACCATGAGTGTCTGCAGACACGCATGTATACATCTGCATAGACATCGACACTTGGAGAGAAGAATCTGTCACGGTAGGAGTGCCCACAGACATACATATAGACATTCACATAGACATTGACACTCAAAGATTGGAGAATCTGTAGCTCACTTGGCTGGTTGGTGGGGCTACGGTGATTCGATAGTAAGGGGAAGGGTAAAATTGCATTCTCCTATTTAAACAATTTATCAAACATAGATTTTTGTTACAACCAATGTTTCCTTCTGAGCACAAGAGAAAATCATGCTGCACAGTAAAATTCTAATGCCACACTCAATGTAGGATTAAATAATGATGAATGAACAATAAAAAAACCTGAATACAGCGATTTAAATCATTTATTTTATTATGCACTTTTTACTAAAAGTAATTGACTTTTGTTTCATAAACTTGGAACAAAAAAATCAATGATTGTCTCAAAACTGAAAATTTTTTTTTTTTTTTTTTTTTGTCCTGCACAGACAATGAAAAGATTAGAGAGAGCATTGATTACAAAATCTTGATATAATGAATATTCAATCCTTGTGTTTAGTTCCCAACAGAAGCTAATATCTATAATTTCAAATTACAGAAGCTTAAAAAGAGAAAAAATTTCATTCACTTTTTCTAGATGAAAATCCAAAATGTTCAGTCTTTTTCATTGAAGATGAAAACCCTAGTCCTGGGGGTGAGACTAATTAAATAAACTTAGCATATCAATTCCCAATGGTGATAAAGACTTTGGTCTGTTGGGAATCGATGACAAAGCCTCCAAATACTATGCCCTACATTTCTAATTTTGTCTTATTTCAAACTTTTGACAGCATTAGCCTCTTTTTGAGGCAAAGATGCAAAAATCTGACTACCTGAAAGATGTAAAAGCCTGACTGTGTTGGAGAAAGGTTGAAATATTTTAATTCTCCAAAATCAAATTGCTATTTGAATTTGACCTTAAACTAACTCTGATTTTCAATCAGTGAGAAAAAGAAAATGCAACCCCATATATTTTTTTTTTTATGCATCTGTATTTTGAAATTATGGACAATAGCTTTTGATGCAGGCAGGTGAAAAAGCCTAGTTAGGGCAGGTGAAAGAGATATGTATGCACTTGTGTTCCTATGTTTTTACTGTGTAAATTCATATTTCCTCATGTAGAGCAATATTAAAGAAACTTTTACTTGTTAACAACTTATTTCACTAATTGCTTTTTTTTTTTCTGATGTATTTGTGTGTATATACATTAGGGTAGGTATTTATTGATGTGGAAAAAAAAAAAGAATTGATAAAATAGACGGAAATTAGTAAAAGTTTGATTGAAGTTGTATTTAAAAACTGGTATTTGTGACCTTTAGAGGATTTTTTTAATGATCTTGGGAAAATTTTGAATGTATGTACGCACCACTTAAAATAGATAGTCATTCTTCCTCTACCCACTGCTAGAGAGATATCTCCGTCTTACTCTACAAACGATACCAAGTCCCCAATCACTCTTCAAATAAGCAGTCTTTCATCAGTCATTGGTTTCAGCTGAAAAAGTATGTAAAAAAAAAAAGTCCATTTTGATATATTTTGGGTGATGATTTTCAAAACTAATTCACTAAAAACTTTTCTTGGGGTGACATTGGTGCACACAGAAAATTTCATGAGATGATGTGTGTGTTTTGTGGTAGGTGTCACATACAGATGGGCAGACCTTTGGTGAATTAAGGTAAGATTCTGTAAATCTCAGCTTGTAATAGAAGCTGCAGACTTTTGGCTTTGTTTCATCTCTACTGCATGCTTAGTGTTACCAGATACAATAATGAAAAAATGAGACAATCTATTTTGAAATCAGGTGGACATTTCAAAATAAAACAAAAGATCTCTTTTATTACGAAAAGAAACCTGTAAATAATCTCATTGCAAGAGCTCATGCTACTTATTTAGGCATACTTTTTAGAGATGGCTATTTTTGAATGAGATCTCCATTTCTTAACAGATAACTGGAAAAATCCAAACATGTACAGAGTGATTATCTGGGGCTCTAGCTGACTCCACATTAAATCTACTCCATTAGTAGAGTGAGCATTTATCAGTGGGGGGAAAAAAAACCTCGACTTTTGCATTATGAGTACAAATACAAAAATAATTTTCACATACCTTAAGCATTCCTGAAAAGTGATTGACATTGGGAAGGGGAGGGGGTGTAAACCCAAAAAGGAGGATCTTTCAAGGTGAAAGGAGGAGGATATACCCTCCTTTTTGATATCATCTGGTAACCCTACACAGTATGTTGAGCCTCCTCTAAATAAGTAAACTATTATAATGCAGCTGCAATTGCATTGCATAGTTTCCCCTCTACTGGTCATTTTCTGTGACACTGATATCATCAATATGTGTGTGTATGGGTGTGTGTGAAGTGGTTATTTCGGGAAGGGGAACTGCCAGCTCTGTAGTGGGTCGAGTATGTACAATTTAAAAAAATAATCTTTTTGTAAGTGAAGGTTTATTTTCTGGGACACTGCAGACTATCTGTATTATTCATTATTAAAGTCAGACCTTTTGCATTTACTTGGAAATGAGTCACTAATGAGTTTAGATAAATGAAATTTGACTTCTGAGATGTGGTTTGAGTTATTTGGCTGCTGAGTTTTGAGTGTCCATTGTTGATTGGCTTATTAGTTCCAGGCAAAAATTCTTTACAACAACTTTCTGTATCAGTTTGAGCCGAAAAACCTTTTACTTGAACAGACACCTCCCCCTTCTAACACAATTGTTGGTGTTCAAGAAAGCCAATATTCAACTGAGCTGGGGTGGGTATGGACTGTGTTCAAGGGTGACTGATAGGTAGTAGAAGGCAACCATCGGCTATCAACTAGGAGGGATTTGAACAAATAAAGGCACTAGTATGTTTGTATATTGCAATCTACACCAAATTTCAGTATTTAGAAAACAAAATATTTACATCAATGGCTTAACCCGTAGCCCCTTGCACTTTTAGATACCCCCTCCTGAATAGAAATACTCAAATTAATTTTTGAAAATGGTTTTGTTCATTGGCTACTGAAATGTTTTTGTCTGATTCATTTAATTTTCACAGTTGTTTTGTCAGCAGGTGTCACCTCTGTCATAAAATGAGCTTACAGTGAAGTAAAATGTTTCTCTACCTAAAGTATCAGGCTTATGGATTGCATTAGAAATTTTTAACCCGAAACACAGTCAGATTTAAAAATTTTATCTCTAAAAACGCACAACGGTTTGATGTTATTACAAACTGCTGACTGTAACTCAACTTGAAAGAAAAAAATTGTTTATGGTAGTTAGTTTGTAAGGACAACATTTATAACTTGGGGGACTCCCTGTATGCAATCACTCATCTACTTACACCTAACCCACTTACATCCAATTGCAGATACAATCTTATAAGAGATTAAAACCCATTAACAGCGGATGACGGAAATTTCAGTCTCTGTAGTCGTAAAATTTCTGTCATATTATTGTTAGCTTGCTAAAAAGGTTGAAATGTAGACATCATGTTTGTTTCATGTTCTCTAGACAGAGAAGAAGTGAAAAGAGCAGACACTCTGCTGGGTTGAGCGAATGATTTAGTGAAAAAAATGTAATGGATGACATTTGTTCATATCTCTTCGGAAAGGCAAGGAAGATGTGTGTACAATTTAGAGGTTAAGGTAAATAAGTATGTCATGGTATCTTATGTTGCACAGTGCATATCTTTCTCTTCACTTTTTAATTGTCAACTTACACTCAGACCGAATTCCATCCGTAATACCAGAATGCAAGTCGCTACATCACTGTACTGCTATTCAAAACTGACTACAGAAAGTGGAAACCAATGAAAATGTCCCTAAATACTCACAAGACTTTTTGGATGAAAAATTCATATAGCCTATATATTCTTGTATATTTTTTCATGAAATCTTTGGGGATAAATTTAAAAAAAAACTAAAGATCCATCTTTTTTCCCCAAATCCCAACACAAATATTGTAAATAAGTGATTAGTTACATCCATAGAAAGATTGATATGTCACAGTTACTGTGGCATGAAAGTGATTAGAAAGTGATATAACGGTGAAAGGAATATTGAAGATTGTTTTGGTCACTGAATGAGATTAGTTAAGTTGAAAAAAATCAGGATGGTAAAGACTATCACCATTCCATTCTCCCCCTCTTGCCACATTTCAAACATTACAAACAATTCATCTAGCCTGCACCTCATGTAGTGGAGTCATTTGCTATATGATAGGACTCGTTATTATAGGCACCTAATCACACTATTGTGCATCATTGTACTTTTATGTATTTTTAATTTTCTCAGAGATCATCTGTATGTACACAAAAATGTTACATCTGAATTTAATCATGTACACTTACTTGAAATAATGTACAATAGGTACATCAACAAGTCCATTGTCTAAAGATGAAAAAACATAATCTCTGTCCTTATCAATACATATAATATCAGTTGTGATCATTGATCGTGTAGCCCCAACTTTATACAGCGAAAATTTCAGATAAGATTCCAGCTCATAAGTAGGTATTCAGGCTACGAACTTATTGATCCACTCTTTACACGTTCAAGTTCTATATTCCATTTATACATTTGCTGCTCTCAAAATATGATAGCCATAAGTATACACCTTGATATTTACGCCCTCTAGTACATAGAGAATGTATGAAAACCTGCAATCACATGATGTATAGATGCATACACAACAGATGGATTGGTGCATGCATTCCTCCATTACATAAGTATTTCATTATCTACATTTCACTGCATAATCACATTGAAAACGCTCTAAAACCACATGTATGGCCACAAAAAAGTCAAGTATGCCCAGTTTCCGGGGGTCAGTTTCCCTGGGGCAACATCTTCACATTGCACAAAAGCTGAGGGTCGTGGCTTGGTTTGACACTTTTGTGATACTAGTTGCAGGGACCGGAATGATTTTTGTTCTGTCCACATATGAGTGAGTGGGCCCAAACATTAAACCTCTTGTCTCATTCTAACATCATGGGGAAGTGGTTGAATAACTACATACACACATTTGCCCTTCCCTTAAAAACAAAAACATATAGAAAGGAAAGTTAACGCCCGGAAGTGGTAATTTTGTCATTTTCCACTCATTTGAGTGAACTGTGATGTTTTTGTGGGAAAAGAGAATAAATGGCTCCCAGCGGGGGGGGGTGATATGGGGATTGGGGGCGATTAGAGGTAATTGAGACTGAAAATAATGACGCCCACAACTAGTGTGTGCCAGTAGTAATAATAACTGGAAAAAAGATCTAAGAATGTTGAACGTAGGTCGCAGAGTTAGTGACAATCATTCTCTTAATTTCATATTAGAGAATTAGGATGTTAAGTCAGGGGTGGTAACCTCTGATTAAGAGTACTTCCCTTGCACTCTTTGGCAATATAAAAATATTCTTTTCAAACTCCAGTCCAAGTTGTAGTCGATTTTGCTTTTCCCCATAAAAGAACAACAACAAGAATAATCCTCACCAATTTATGTTAAACCAAATGTATATGTAATATCAACATTTCCCTTTTGTGATTTGAAATCAACCCTCTTACCAACTGAGTTAAAATGACAAATCTTATACTTCTAAAAATTTATCTATCATATGTACAATACAAAAGTTGCTGTAATCATCTTCAGTCGAGAACGAAATCATGTAGAGTGGAGTTTGGTCCAGCAGCAGCCAGGCTTATCTTTAATTCAGTTCACTAAAGAGTTTCATTATTTCGAAAAAAAAAAAAATTTTTTTGATTGATGAGTTCCACAGCATTTTTCAAGTAGTCCACGAATCTAAGAATTAGATTCTCCATCCGTCTTTATGAGGAGAAAACTGTACATCAGAGGTTCTCAACCTTTTTTGCTTCATGACTCACCTCGATGACTCAAACGTTTGATGTCCTCTTTATTAGACACATCATACACAGCAGATATCAAGTCAAACTTCAAGTACTCCTTTGAATATTGACAATCTTTTCTCTTTTTAACACTGTTCATCTTAAATGGATAAATATTCATGAAGAAACGTATTCTTTGTAAAAATGAAAACTGATGTAGGAACTTGGAATCACTTGCGATCATTTTTGCAATTTCTGTGTGTGAAATTTAGTGACTTTAACTCAATTACCCCATCAGTTTTATACCGCACTAAGTTAATTAGTTAAGCATTAGTTACTATGGAATCTATAGTAGAATTATTAATTGATTGTATTGTCTCATTAGGAATTAATCCGTTGAGTCTTTTCACAACTCTGTTTTAAGCCAAGGAACACTTTTTCATTCTTCAAACCCAAATTCCCAACTGCCCCTTGTGAGATGTGCTCCTCCCATTCAGAATCACTGCTGTAAACACTAAATGGGTACAATCTATCCGTGGCATAGTAAAGGTTCTCAGCACCCTGGCAGCAAAAACAGTGCAGGGTAGGGGTAGTTGCACTTTATCCCAGGGGAAAGCATAATCAGTAATTAACAGGCATTCCAGGAGAAATTCTGTGCCCCAAATTTCACCTGTGCCGGGGGGGGGGGGGACCTGCCCTTTTTTTTGCCTCCTTTGGCTCCACTACCACAATCCATCTCCTCAGCCTCTTCCTCTTTCTCTCATTTTTTTTCCTCTTTATCTTTAGTTATTTAATTGTAGATTGTCCTCATCTTTTGCAGAATTATGTTTTGTTTACTGACCGACTTTTAGAAAAGATCTGAACTAGGTGACCTACTTGTGGCTGTTGACTATCTACGCTTTCCCTCCCTTGATCCCTCCTTCACTCAGTCATGTGCTCACTCTGTTGTTCTCTCTCTCTCTTTTTTACATCCAGCCCTTATGAGTCCTTTTAGCTCTTTTTTCCAGCTGTTGTCATTGCTTCATCAGTTCCTGTCTCATAATACCATCACTACCACGACAACGACTTTTCATAACGCTGTATTGAAAATGCAAAATACTCATATACATATACAGGCTACACGCGCATGCACACACAAACCACATACACACATACTCATGTATGCACACACAGACAACGTACATATTTGTGGCGTGTATATGTGTGTATTTTGCATTCCTACTGAAACGTCATTTGATGAAAAGTTGTGCCACAGCTACTGACATCATCTGCCATATTATCAATTCAATCTCTTTGACTTCTGAAGTAAATCTTCATGAAAAGAGGTGAAAAATTCATTTGAAGATTTCTCAACTTTTTTCTTCTTTTCATGTTACTTGCAAAATGCATTAATTTGATTAGAGTTTGATTCATGGGAGAAACGCATTGGGAGATTCTCAAGTGCACTGGGTCTGGAGTTTATGACTTGTTATTGCATTCTAGATTGGTTTGTTGCATAGGTGATTGTTTATTCATGTGTGTGGGTTCAGTGTTCTCAATGTAATCATGCAGTCAAATGTAGATAATGAGATCAGTCCTGTTCAAATGAGTGATATAAATACTTCATCAAAAGCATCATATAAATACTGTATCAAGTGAATCATGCAAATACCGTATCAAAGGAGTGAGACGAAGGTTGGAGTTAGGTTGGGATTTCACAAATTGATACTCATCCATTATGGGCTACCAAGTTTTGAAATTTAAATTTTACCTCAAAGGGGGAAATTTGGAGAGCTCTGACTGAGATTTCAAGCACAACTGAAAGCCCACAGCTTATTCCTGGTTCCAAATAGGCACTGTATGCTTTTGGAACAATGAGTTGATCGTTCGTGTGTAAGTGTGTGTGTGTGTGTGTGTGTGTGTGTATATCTTTACTTCATGTGATTTAAATGCAGTGTGAATATTAGGATGTATACGCATGGCTATAAATATCTTGAATACAGCAAAATGAAACGTTTTATCAGCTTTTTCAACATGAAATTATTGATTTATTTAAACAAAATAAATTGAAAGAGTCCATGAAGAAAACGTATTCAATCAAAATACTGCCTCTCAGCTTCAATACATTCACTCCAGCTTGGTAGCTAGTTGCCAATTCATTTTCTAAAGGATTCTTTATTCAAAAAATCTCTAAGTCTATCAAACCTTCTTTGATTTGACTCTCATAGTTCTTGCCTATAAGAGTAATAGTGTGCATGCTTGAGCCAACTCTTCCACAAAATGTTGAAATTCATTAAGAACTTCTGGAGATATTGTATGGACAAACATGAGTGAATACATAAATGTATGAAGATTAACAAAATCACTAAGGGTAAAACAGTAAATGTACAAATGTTTTCCTTTTCCTGCAGAATAATGAAAAGAGGCTAAAAAAACGAACGGTTGATACAAATGATAGCTTTACATTTTAAGAGGGTCAACTCAACCCTCTTAAGATGGAGAGCTAACATTTGTTTTAACCATTAGTTTTTTTAACCTCTTTTTCTGCAGAAAAAAAAAATTTTTTTTTGATCAAAAACGATTTCCTGGATCCACCCTCAAATTTGATCAATTCTTCTATGGCTCAGCATTCAACAAAATTTAATTCAATTTCATTGAGAACTTTTGGAGATATTGTATGGACAAACAGACTGACTGGCATGCAGACACTGGTGAATACATATACCTCTTCCAACTTTGCTGGCAGGGGTAAATAATCTTCACTGCCTCATCAACAATGCTTTTAAGCAAAGCTGTTAATTTTTAATTGCTAGTGCTTGGTGAATGCAATGGTTCCTTGTACAGTTTAGTGCCTGTGCCTTAATCTATGTTAGACCAACGACTGTTTTACCCACCAAAACCTTTGCACCATCAGTGCACACATCAGTGCAGTTGTTTCATGATAAAATCTTAGCTTCATAGAGGTTATTTTGTAATTCAAATATTTTAGCATCATTTGTGTTGCTTGGCAAATATTTAGATAAGAGCAAGCCTTCTTGAATTACACTGTGCAACCATTTTTGTATTTGTATTTTCATTTGTGAGTAATGTGTTATTTCTGATTGATTGTCTAAAAAGTATAGAAAATGTCAATTACCATCTTCAAACTTTCCCTTTGCAACTAGGACAGTGATATTTTGAAATCTACTTATTTTCCATTATACAACAGGCAAAGTTGCACATTTTTAATCACATTAATTAAGAATACTATTACATCTAAATATCACTATCCTGGCCACAAAAGCAATGTTTGAAGGGAATGATAGCCATTTTCTATGCTTTTTACACAAAAGCAATCGGGGGGAAATAACGCTCACTATCTGCGAACAACAAGTTGTACAGTGTTATTTGTTGATCCTGATATCTGACAAAGAAAGCAAGTCAAACAACATATTTAGATTTATTTGTCTGTGTGGCTAAAGATGAGTTACCAACTCAATCTTAATGTTAGCTGATAAATACTCAAAACAAGGAGTAACTGTATCATTGGAAAATGGAACTGTCATGATTGTTTTTACAGACTTTTTACCCATCAGGCATGTACATATATCTGCTGCAGAATGTTTTACAAGTGTCCAATCATTGCATATGCTTCTCCAGCAAATGCAATGCGATAACTTTCTCTGAGAAGTTTCTTTTGGCTTTTTCATTCTTTGCTTGAAAGATTATAATGAATGATTTTTGTCTTCAAGTTCATCAGTTACATTTAAAAAAGTTGTGTATATAGCTTAGGGACCATTTGCCAATAGATGTTTCGTTGAAGTGGACAGACCTTTCATCAGGCAGTCCTTATACAGAAAACTTCTTTCTGGGGTGGGGGTCTCTTTGCGGACTGCCTTTTAGCAAAACACCAGGATACAGAGTATATGTATCAGAAAGGCTCCTAATAAGGTTGTGGGAGATTGTCTTTTTTGTTTCAATCCTTACCCTAGATATCAATGTAATGAATTTAATGCCTTTCTTTTGAGGTTTTAGAATGAGTAAAAGATTATCTTGTAAGTTTTTTTGTTGTTTTTTTTTTTTTCCTATCAGAAATTTAATTACAGACCAAAAAGTTCTCTCGAATTACTTTCATTTTCTGTATTTGTATGAGTATACCTTGGTACCTCTCATTAGATGAAAATTCATTAAGTGAATAATTCAAGGAATTGGATTTTAGAAATTCATTTCAAGTAGAAATGTCCAACCCCTAAAACCGCAATAACAACCTTGTAAATTTTATGTAATGCACAAATTACATTCTAAATTTTGTATAAATACAAATAAACATGTGAATAATATGATTTTATACTTATGTCTGAAAATAAGTGCCTAAATATTAGATATAAATGTAGATATTTTTTAATGAAATTTTGATGATTCAGGGTAATTTTATGAAATTTTTTTTTTTTTTCTCCCACAAACTGAAAATATTCCTCTAAGAGATGTGGTAGGGAAATTTGGATGTCTTGTTAAGTGAAATTTCGTTATAGCAAGTTCTGATTATATATATATCCATACATTGCGTAGATGAATTACTTTAGCCTGCATGTATACCCGAACTAAATAACTAAAAAGTAAAGATCTTTCATCTAAAAGTATCTTTAAAAAAATATACCAGCACAAGATTTGGGACTTGATTGTCCAAAATGACCATTGACACCAAAAAAAGCAATTTTTTGAATTTTTTCTGAAATTAGATGGTGCTTAGTGGTATACTCATGCAAATTTTCAAGGTTGTAGCCCCCAAAATATGACCAGGATCAAAGAGAAAAATCTTCAGTCCATTTGGCTGGTTGGTCGGGCCAGTTATGGGGCTATGGAGATTTGATATATCTTGTATATGTCTGACGATTTATTCAGTCATCATCTGTCTGTGAAATGTTGCAAACTTAGCCAAGAATTTGTAATATGAGTTTCTTTGTGTAGAGGTGATTGACTTGTTTCATCAACACTTGGTGTCGTATTAAAATTTTTCTCTTTCTTCACCTCTCTCTATTACAATATTAACCAATCTGAGCATTGAGGAGAGGCTGAGGCTGATTAGAGTTGAGGTGTCAGTATGCACCTTTGTGACAACCTAGTTGTTTAGGGGGTTGTTTCACGTGCACCTTGCTATTTTTATAAAAAATCTTTCTCTTCCTCGATTTACGATAGGATGGACTTTTGTCAGTATCGTTTCATGTCATTAGCATTTTCTTTTTCTTTACATCACTTCAAGAACTAATTCTTCATTTATATCATGAAAAATGTATTTAAATCTAAGCAAAAATATGTGGGGGGTGAGTCATGAAATACTTGACTGTATGCAGAAAAAAATTTGTACATTACTAAAATTGGAAACACATAGAAACATGGCACTTATACAAGTGTGTGGTCCAACGTCTAAGAAAAAAAAGTTACTCACTTGAATTTTAAGAAAATCTCCGTGGCCAGACATTCATGAAAACAATTCCTTACAAAAAATTTCTGCGTCTGAATAAAATAGAACTGGTTGTCAAAAGATATTTTTCATTTGATTTTATTTGGTGGAGTATTATAAATCATTATTATGACTACTTTTTGCCTTGAGCTTAATTTTTTACTTGTTTTTCATTTCTTTAACCAGCCTGAATAAAATTTTCAAAGGTGAATGTACACAAATTTAGAACACTGATGCAGAAAAACATATGAGAGTGCCAAATCGTAGTGCCAAATCAAGTACCAGTGTTATACTTGGAGCTACAATTTTATACCTATTTACCATCGTATCTAATACTCGTTTTATATAAGAATCGTGATATACACCAAGAAATGCGGTATTTATCTCTGCCAGCCAAGTTGGAAGAGTTATATGTATTCACTCATGTTTGTCTGTCCACACATTATATCAAAAAGTTTTTAATGAGTTTCAATGAAATTTTGTGGAAGGGTTTGGCACGTACTATGGAAGGAAATTGATTAAATTTTAGGGAGGATCCAGGAATTTGTTTCCGATTGAGGAATATTTCTATCATTCTGTTGGAAAAGAGATAAAGAAATGAAGTTGACAAAAAGACTAGTAGTACACATCGAGGGAGATAACTCAAAATTTGTACATTTAAGGTTCTCTCCCATCTATTTTATTTTTATTTACTTTTTGTATGGTGTGGATAGAGTATGCGCTCTCAGAGTGCTTTCTAGTTCAATCTAAGTATTGAGGAGAGAGAGAGAAAGAGAGGTTGATGTGAGTTGAGGAGGGAGTATAAGACACGGTAATGCAGTGATGCTGCCACAACACCCATAAGGAGGCACAAATGATCAATGTATGACAAGGGAATGTAGGGTTCTAAATCAAAAGTTGATGTCTTTGTTTGAGAGGACTAGAACTTTATACAAACAAACTTGGTGCTCCATCATCTAAAGGTACATGGCATAGAATACTATGATGGAAGGAAGGCAAGGTGGGGTTCTCTGTACGGGTCGTAATTCTGCATTATGAGTCTCAAGTCTTTGAGGAAGAAGTATGCATATGGTTCTTGTTGGATGAGAAAGTGTGCATGTCTTCTGACAACACTTGTTGGTTGATGTGCACTTTGTGCAAAGTCATATCTTCATTGCAACAAAGATGTCATGCTTTGCTGCTCACAGTTAATTAGCACTTGCTATTTTTGTAAAAACACTCTCTCTCTTTTCTTTATACAGTCTTTTTTTTTTTTCTTTTAAATTTTTTTTTGGTATTATTTCCTATATAACATTCTCCCCTCTTCTCTTTTTTTTCACCTTTTTATTTCTCTTCCTCCTTTCCCCCTTTCAAGTTTCCTGGTGTATGCATTTCCCCTTTTATGGTGATTGAATAGGAGCACTTGCTTACCTGTCTACTTACTATATTTACCTATAAGCATTAGACTGTATCTGTCACTACCGTACACTTGCATTCATTGCTACCTTTTCATTTGTCTGTCTCTCACTGTCACTTTTCCTTGTCTACAGGTAACAAACTGACAATCTTGGTTCACGCTATGTGATCCAGATATTCCTTTTAGACGTCAATCTAATTTTTATTTACCTGAGCAATACCAGATTAACTAAGTAGCCAAACGAAGTACAGGTATATGCACCTCAAATAAACCTGGTACCTCAAAAGATACAAAGACACTTACTGCTCTATAATTTTTGGAAAATAACATAAAATCCTGAAATGGTTCTTTGTTAATCGCAGGGGTTATCCCTTTCTGAAAAACTGCTAACTGTTGCATTTCTCTGTATCCTGTTGCCGTTGGGGTGGGGGAATAGTGAATACAATTTTTCACATAACACCTCCTAAAATTTGTGAACATGGATTTGAGTTCACATGTTTAGTATTTTATAAGATGTAAAATCTCATCCTTGCTACAGTACACAATAATTCATAGTAATTCAGTGAAAAAAATCTAGTTCATGTGTCATGTCTCAACAACCTTTAATTTCTCTATGCCTTTTTTTAGGTACATGTAATGATAGTTCTATGGTGCATTGGATATAAAGCTTCAATATAAGTTTGCATTTCATTTTGTGTTAGTGAGGCAATTTATACATATCTCTATAAAACATGTTTTAGTTGCTTGGTCTGTCCCAATTATGCTAAACAACAGAAATAGGAAGGAAGGAAGAGATGTGATGTCATTGGAAGAACATCTATTCATATCAATTCTTCTTACTAGCTGCTAATAATATCGTAATAGAATGTCCAAGGTCCACCTCCTGTATTAAAAAAAAAACTGCCATTCACGATTTTTATTGAAAATATTTGCTTGATATTTCCATATTGCTATATTTTACAAGTATGAGAATCTATTGACTCAAAGAAAAACAACTTGCTCTTCCTCCTTCTGCTACTACTACTACTACCACCACTACCACAGATGGTGGATGCATCATTGAACTTATGGTTCTTGTTAAAACCATGGTCCACTTTTGTATTTATGAAAAATGTCCGAATTGGCATCCATCTACTTCTAAACACTTCTATCTTTACTGTACTGGTTATGGCCTAATCATGTTGAATACACTGGTTCTCATACTATCAGCAATGTAGAGCTTAATTGGTACCTAGATGGGTGGCCAACTGGGTATATTAGGTACCTTATGAAGCTGGGGATCATGCAGAAAGCTTCCTGTGGCAATCCCAATAATCCTCCCTGGAGGAACCGATCTCTGCTCTACACTGTAAGATACAGCTAATCCATCACCCACCCACCCACCCTCTGGCCTGGCTGTGAGTGACAAGAAATGAATGAATACTCCATTCAAAGAGTTTTTTTGAAGATCGAACTCCTTCTTATTTGTGTTATTAACAAGGCAGTACAGACAATCCATTGATTTGAAAATAATTCGGTCATTGGTGAATGGTTAATCAAATTTTTTTCTATGCTAAACCTTGTTTCCAATATAGACCATCTGTGGGCTCAGAATTTTGCATCACCCTATACAAACGACAGAATTGACTCTGGAATATGAAGCTTAATTTTTTCTTGAAGATTTTTTTTTTCTTCCACTTGCCATGTTGATCGAATAATCATTAAAGCAAACTATTTATGTTGTCTCCTACATTCTGTATCTAACAAGATTTATTTATATTCTGTATCAACTATGATCATGAAATAATTCAAGAGAAAGTCTACAACAAGCTCTATAAATACTGAGCAAGTTTTTCACGATTTATTCTCACTTTGATTAACACTGAGAACTCACCCTAATGGGTTTGATTTCAAGCTAAATGTGTACTTTGTACAGTTGAACCAAAAGATTCAGTTTGGCCAACCTGAGAAACATAAAGTATAGTTCAAGTTTAGTATCATACTTACATTGTAAATTGAACCCCTCGCTAAAAACTCTTCAAAAAACTAATGTTAAAAAGTTCCTAGATCCCATTTTGCAGTCTGTATACATGAAGCATAAATATCTAGTCAGCCAACCAGACCAAGATGAAAATTGAAGAAACTTACATTGTTAGTTTCATTTTGATTTCAAATTATCTAATTTTTTTGATGTGGTCTTTTAGGAATTATCTTTACTAGTCAAACTGATAAAAAGATAGGCCCAGATTACACAAAAAAGCTTATGTTTGAGTACTTGTCCATTCTGTTCCAGCAGTAGAATTTGTTTAATCTTACTATCTTTTATCTCTCTAAACTTCATACAGGTGACCCTAATTTTATGCTGGTTGACGATAACACAGGTTTGAAATTTGCCCCAATTTTTTCTTCAAAAAAATAAACTTTTTCATGAATGCAATCATAGTTTATATTTCCACGGCTAGAGGCAACACTAGTTTAATTTCAATCAGTCCAAAACTAAGGCTATAAGAATCGCTACATATTGTAGTTTTAGGGTAACTGGTGGATTGATTTTGTGCTGCTTTCACTTACTACCCGTCCTCTAGAAACACATCCTTGTTGTAAGAATCTTTTTGTTTGTTTATAGTTCAAGAGCTCAACATCATCATCAGCCATTTAGCATCCATTTTTGGACATAGACCATCCCAAGTATTCACTAGACCTCCTTGGCATTGCTGAATCAGTACTTTCTGAACTTGTCTAATTTGTCCTGTCATCTCAATTTTTGCCGGCCACAGTTTTGCATATAATCTCTGGAGATCCACTTTGTGAGTTGTGATGCTCAGCGGTTGCCTGCCATTTTTGCCACATGACCAGCCCAGAATGGTTCCCATGCTATCTCTCTGTTTTTTCTCTAATATTCTGTGCTGTCTCCATGTGATGTTGAGCCTGACTCTCTCCTGTGCATATTGCATGGTTCTCAGGTCAATCTTTTGGTTAGGTTCTGTATTACAGCTCCATAGGTGAATATCACAAGGATACATTGATTGTATACCATTCTTTTTAGAACTAATGGGATTTTCTTGTTCTTAGAGATTGAGTTTGTTCTACCAAAAAACTAGCCAATCTAGGGTGATTCCTCGTCTGACTTCTTCTTCAAGAGCTCAGACTACTGTAATTTTCCCTAATTCCACCCTCTCAGTATAATTGAACATCTGAGACTTGTGTGTGACATATAAAGGTTTTATTTATATCAAGGGGGTTCATGTCAGATTATAATCCTCACACTTCCTCCCTTTAAGTTCTCTACAAAAAAAACAAGAAAAAGAACTAACTCTGTTCAAAATGTTACCATATATATATTTTTAACAGCAGTGAGCAACATTTGTCAGTATTAGTTCCTGTAATAAGACTATTTGTTTCCAATTTATGTTTCAAATTAATCCCCATTAGAATGTCCCAAATGAAAATAATCATTGCATCAAAGATTAAACAAAAAATATATTCCAAAATACAATATAACCAATTGGGAAATCAAAAAGTTGTATATACGAAGTGTATACATTAGTTCTATACACTGTATAGTCTGCTTGTTTTCTTTCTTTTTTTTTTTTTTTTTTTTTTTTTATTGGTGTGAACGTGATTGCAGACACCCCCGTCCCCCAATTTAAAAATCCATTCAAAACATTCCCCTCGGTTCATTGAGTATGAATGCTAAATTTGTTTGAGCTGCGCATATGTCTCGGTGGTTCCTAAAACTGACAAACACATGTAGAAATAGACGGACACCACTTAATTATAAACATAGATGAATAGGCCAGGTTGTTTTCAATGAAAGAGTTAATACCTGTACGTGAGACTCATTTTTCAATTGCTCATTATTATCCCATTCATTTCTCTCAATATCCTATTGGAAGATTGATGATCTCTTTCCTGGCTTCTGTATTATTGTCTAATGATTTTACAATTCTTCCATTAAATGTTTTCTTCCTGGTCTGTTATAGATCATCCAGAAATTCCTTCTGTTCTTTAATAGAAACAGTCAATCAAAACTGTCAACATGGGTTTCTTCAGTTTTTCAGTTGGGCTGGGTGGCTGGGTGGCTATGTATGTATGTATCACAGGTACAGTCTGGACCTATGGAGCTACAGGGCTGAAAATTTAAACATTTACTCCTTATTTTGTCTAGAAAAAACTTTTTACCCACCCACCCTAATATTTTTTCATAGTGGGGTTTCGATTAGAAATGTAAGTGCTGAATCGGTCCCTTAGTTTGTGTCCAGCAGCATTCACATTGGGTTTTTGAAAAATCAATTATAACTGCCTAACAAAACACGAAAGATGTAATTGATTCATTGATCACCTCTTTTCACAATTTCTTAATTGATCACCCCAACACACAAGTGATGGTTTCTATTTTGTGACTAACCAGACCTGTTTTTATTTTCATCTTTTCATTCATCAACTCCTTTATACATATGTAGCTATATTTCTGTATTGATGTCTTTGTGTGTGTATACACGCAAGCACTCAATCAATCACTACTACCCACAACAGATTGGTTTAAACACTGTTGCTGGGTTTTAGATATTCATTTTTGGCATTTGCATTCATATATTTATCCATGTATCTGAATTTCACTCAGCCCTAACTGTTCATAGTATAAACTTGAAATTCTGTGCGCACCCTCCCCTCAGAAGGGAAAACAAGAGTTTAAAGGGAGGGTACCAATTCACAATGTAATTTTATGTTAAACCGGTTGCTCAGCTTGTGTCCTACAGCATTTATGTTTGTTTCTTTTTCTAATATCTGAACTTTTTAGTGATCCAATACCCCTTTTTTTAATTGATTACTCCCAACATGGCATGCTATCAACAGACGTTGGTCAAGTGACAATTTTTATTGCAAGACTAATTTATTTATCTTGCTTTCATTCATCAACTCATTCATTGCTATATTTGTCTGTGTCGATGTCTGTTTGCTTGTAGCATATCATATTTTGTGTGTGTGTGTATCCAATCTCAAATTTCATATTTTGTCTGAAAACACATTCCTCATGTCAGGATTTTGTTTTGTCAAACTTCTGGGACTTGATCAACAATCTGGGAATTTTAGCTGTTTACATAAAGAAACATCAAGAGTCTAAACATCTGGAAAAAAAAAAAAAAAAATCTATTCACACTCTTGGATTCTATTTTTATGAACTTGTTTGTTGTTTACTGTTTATTTCATTCTGTTATGGAGTAGCAAAGAATTCCTGTTCCCAGATACACTTTGAACTGAACAATGATTTGTTGACAATTATAAGTACTTGCTGAAACTCAGTACCTGTAGAAAGCCTATGGAGCCTACTGGTATTCAACCTGGAAATAAGAAATAATTTACTTACAGTTAATTTATATCTTTTAGTATAAATGTAAACAAAAACCAGTTTCTAGTTGTTGAGAAAAAGAAAAAGCAACTTTTTTAGGCTTTCATATTTTCCAAAATCCAAACACGACCAGAAGTAGGTCATTGCTTCTAGATTATGGCCTAGCCAATGAAAAAAATGAAGATTAGTTTCCATGCACCGAAAGCCTTTTTGCTTGTTTATGTATTCCTCCAAAATTGTCTTCCCAGTATAACTCATGAATCTCTTTGACATCAATGTGTTTTTTGTACTATTTAACTATTTCTTGTTTGTGTTGCTAACACAAGAATCTTGTTAGGCCTAGATTTCCATAATTGTCCCTGTTGAGTAGCAGAAGCCATGAATTTAGGTTGAACACCACATGCAGTTGACACGTTGATGTGTGCTGCTGCTATGATTTTTCTCAGTTTCCAACAGTTCTATTTCGATAATCCTGGCTTCTTCCCAGAGAGGACTTTTATTGCTCCAAAAACTCTTTGAATGTCAATGACCATTCTCAAAGCTATAGACAGACTTGTTTCATCTATGAAAATTTCAGTTATATCAAGGTTCATTTCAGATTATGGTCCTCAGACATCCCCCTGAAATTCTAAAATTATAGATGTCATTTTTTGGCCTGACCCCCCCCCCCCCCAACAACAACTTTTAACTCCCAAATTCATGGAATTCTTTGAAAGTATAGTTTGAAACCTACCCCAGTGAAATATCTTTCACATAGAACTTTCTTTTCCTTTTTTTTTTTTTTTTTTTTTTTTTTTCTTGAGAAAAATAAAAAATTAAAAAAAAATTATGCTGCACATTGAGATGAAGAAAAAAGGGCTCTATAATACAAAACTGTATGACCGAACAAGCAGTTGGCATATCATTTTTGCTCTTGGAAATTGGTTGATAAAATCTGTCACAAGACTGCCTACTAAGAAGAATAAAAAAGTAAAATCAGAACAGCAAGTAAATCATTTCTTTCATCGTTTTTGTTGAAAGTAATAATTGTCTCAAAAGTAAAAATATTTTTTTTACACACTCCACTTCTTCAGTTGCTCACAGACTTTTTGGTCCCATGCAAGGCATGAAAAAGTTAGAGGTACATGTTGATCACAATGTCTCAGTACTCCATACACAGTCAGGTATTGATTTTATTAAGAGATTAGTTATGGTATTATGATCGGAAATATTTTGATACTTTCATTTTAATAGTTCACATCATTTTTATTCTGGAGCTCTTAGAAAACAATAGTTTTGAACAGATGTAATCAAAATGCTTACATACAGTGTGAAAGTGTAGAACTGTACCAAGGACATTCAATGTTCCCAAGTGTTAGTACCGATTGAAGTGCAAGATATATACTCTCTTTTGACATTGGTCCACACATCCTGGAATGTGATACATGCAATCTATAACTCCTCTCCTCTGAGGATCATTCCAGTGTAAAACCTGGGAGAAAAGACTCTGCCATGCTTATCTGGGTGGGTCTAGAGTTGAAATCCTTGATGAAAATTGGAAGTTATGGTCTCAGTTAAGGTTCTTGAACCATCGGGTCAGGATTCTTCAAATAGAAAGAAAAAATCTTTGGTTTTGGCGCTCCTTTGGTTACTCTGTTCAGGTAATAGTACAGTTGCTAAGGCACCTGGGTATCATGAGTTATAACCAACTATGACAGAACATGTGAATAATATAAATTCTACTAGGAGACAACATGCATCTATCTTCTGGACCTAGGGAGTGTATGATAAGTGGACTACTAGACCCAATCACTGACCCTATTCTCAGAGCTGGCAAAACCTTCCATCTTGGAGCTGTAAATGTTAGAACTGCATCGCATTGTGTGTGTCTAAAAGAAAAGGACCCATTCACTTGACTGACAACTATGTAAGATCTGGCAGTTAACAGGGCCCTGTTGGAATGGTGCATCTGGAATATGTTAACAGCAATGCTTAAGCTTATCATTCATCATACAGTTTCCAGGTCAAGTAATTGAAGCTCTTTTATCATAACTTGTCTTGAAGAAGGAAACTAATACCAAAAAAGGATGGATCTTTTAGATAGGATTGATTTTCATGAGATTCGTGACAGGAGCAAACCATGACTGAGAAGCTATTTTGGAGATGCACTAATTCAATAAGGATAACATCAGTGAATAGAAGTTGACATTTCTAAAATTTCAGTTCAGATTGAAAGGGATGCTTGAGACTGAAGAAAATGCATACATTAGATCATATCAAACAATATTGGAAAAAGTTTCTTCAGTTTTTAAGCGATTCTGGTTGGCTGGCTATTTCAAGCATATAGAGGGCTGAAAATTTGAGCATTTACTCCTTATCATACCTAGAAGAAACATTTTTTTTTTTTTTTCCCCCAACCCTTCCCCAATTTTTTATTTATTTTTTTTTTGGGGGGGGGTTCAATTTATAATGTAAGTTTATGCAAAATTGGTCCCTTAGTTTGTGTCTGTTAATAGTCACGCTTTTTGGAAAATTCAGATTTTTTTTTTTTTTTTTTTAATTTATCACCCCCAACATGGCATGCTGCCAAAGTTAGTCACACGTCAGTATCTACTTAGTGACTAACCAGACCTGTTTTCCAAATTTTGTTGTTTTGATCAGCTCTTAATTTAGTTTTTTTTTTTTTTTTTTTTTAATTCTTTTTTTTTAATCATTTAATCATTTACAGCTCAGTGGCAGTTGTGAACTGACACTTGAGAGATATGTACTTTCCGAGTACCACATTAGTTTGATTACCACACTTGTCTGTGGGGGAAACAAAATCGGTTTCATATTAGGGCAAAATGCCTCTAAATTTGCCTATTACCTAAAAAATCTAGAAAAATCATGTCGCATAAATACCAGTTCAAAAATAGGCAGCTTTTCAAGTTGCATTTTTGATTGAGGACAAGTTTTTCTCTTTCAGATGTATTTCTCGATAGTTCTGCTTCTAGTTTTCATAAAAGTCGTGTTATCTTCCATTTTAGTTTGGAGGAGTAAGTCTTCCATTGTTAATTTTTTGTTTTGCTAAAGTTTGCAAATCCCATTTGCAAGAACTACTTATAAAGAAGTTGAAATGGGACAAGTAGCTTTTGAATATTGTATAGAGAAATGAATTCTGTTTAGTTAACTTTTTAGATTTATTGAAGCAAGAGTTTGACATTAGCCCAGCCAAGCTTGCCTTTTGATTCATCATAGGTTCTATACAGGCTTTGAAGTAATCATTTACTGTTAATGTTACTAATAGGTACCCATTGCTGTGCCCTGTGTCAGTATGCTTACACAGTAATTTAAAAGATTAACATGGTATTATGAACCGAAATTCTTGTATTTTTTTTTTTTTTTGTATTAAACTTGAAACAACTAATGAGTTTAGATGTACACTGCTTGGCCTTAGGCTTTATTGTTATCAGATTGCATAAAGTGGGTCCAAGTTGTAATCTCAAATGAAAGGAAAATATTACACAAAAGTTATTTTCTTCCATTATGTAGAAACAGGGTTAAGTTTTTTTAGTTTGATATTTGAGAAGTCATAAAATTAAATGGGGGTGGGGGTCTTGCATCAAAAGATATTTCCACTAATTAGTTTTTATAAAGTAATGTTTTCATAAATAAATTCAGGAATCAAAGAATCATTATGAAAGGTTTATCAAATTGATTCGGGATTTAAATAGGAGAAAAATTGCAGATTGTTCCCCCATTACAAAGTTACCTACCATTAATGGTGTTACAGACGAACAGGTCGCTTTTATTACATATATTGTTGATAGATATGGTGCTTGAAAACTTTCTATAAAGTCTTTTGCTGGTTATCTATCCATATAAGATATATATATGCAAATCAGAATGATTAATTGTATAATTATCTATAGTATCCTGTCCTGTTGTAGCTGAAAACTTATAATGGATTGGTCTGTGTCAAATATATTAACACAGCTAAAAAAAACAATGAAAGGGTTATAATAAAATGAGATAGGCTATTACCATTACAATGAAGTATATGTCACAGAAATGCTGACCTCTTGAAACTAAAGAAAAAAGATTGAGTGTGTAAGTTTATTTTGTAATGAAATAATTTAAAATGAGTTTCTTGCTATGACTTTTTCATGGCGCACAATGGTGGTAGTGATTATTCTTGCATAATATTTTGTCTAAACATTTGTGTCTGATAGCTTTTTAGAACAGTTAGAATTGAGTTAAGAATTAGAGTACTTGAATTATGAAGGCTAAATTACCAAATAAATTAGCTTTGTGCTCCTTAGTTCTGATCCATATATAAATAACCCCATCATATTTTACATGTATAGCCTAGCTATTAATAATACGGTTGACTGTTGATTAAATTTTTCTAAATGACCTTGCAGAATCTGGACAAAATGTCTACAGTCCTTCACATGTCTAACCCTGTCTGTTACGCGATAATTAATTTCTTAATTATAAAATACATCTTTGATTGATAGGTAATTTATTCATTGTCTTCTACATCTTCTCAGCCAAACTTTTTTTTCCTTCTTTTTTGATGAAATATTGATTATTTAAAGGGGGACGTATGAAGAGGCAGATATTTCAGACTATCAAGGCTATCATGCTAACAAAACAGAATTGAATAATTTGCTGTAGGAAAAGAATTATTTATGAGTCTTTGTTTTGATTCTCACGTCTGTCTTTTTATTTTTATTTTTTTAATTAAGAGAATGTTTAGAATAATTAGTGTAAGGAAGACGAGACTGTTTTATTTATCTCTGCTAAGTTGGAAGAGATATATGTATCCACTTGTGTCTGTCCGTCTGCCCACATGATATCTCCAAAAGTTCTCCAAAAGTTTCAGTGACACTTTGTGGAAGAGTGGGTCATGGGCCAAGGGACAATTGATTAAATTTGGGATGGATCCAGGAATTTCCAATAAGTTTTTACTGCCAAAGGGGTGGACAGAGGAATGTGTGCAGTGCTTTCAAGTTTCTATGATTTCCATTTGGTTTATCACTAACTACCATACATGTGTTTGTGCATCTTTTTATACATAGGGTCCAGCCATTTGGTCAGCCATACAATGCTTACAACCAACAATCGCTAACATGATAATAGATACATTTTTAATGTCTACCAAAACACCCAAATACACACACGCACAAGCTTTTATAACCATATTGTCATGTGTCCAAAGAATTTATTACACATGCACGCACACACATTCACAGTGTGCATTCATGTCCGTATATAAAGTAAATTAGTTGACAAGTATTATACACACACTCACCCACAGTTAGTCACACATGTAAAAATAGACACATACATTGCCATCAAACAACTACATATCTACACTAATGGGTACAGAAGTCCTCAACAATTAACATTCATATGAAAATGGACAAATGCAGTAATATATTCAATGGTATCACGTTCCCATTAATCTAAACAGAAACTCACCAACAAATGTATTCAAACATAAGAATAGGCCGCAACAAATTCACACATTTTAAAATTTAGTCTTATACATGAGTGCATCATCACCTTATACATATTCTTGATTTTGAGAATTACATGCTTACTATTTATTAACAATGCCTGGTTTGAAAGCTTTTTGCTAACTTCTGCAATATCTGACTTCATATGTCAATAACAGGTTACAATCTAATGAAATTCAGGCTTCAATGTATTTTGAACAATAGTATGCAACCGATTTTTTGCCTTTGCCAACTAAGTTGTTAGAGGTATTTGAATTAACTCGGGTCTGTTTGTCCACACAATATCTCCAGAAGTTTCCTGTGAATTCCAATGACATTTTATGGAAGTGGGGGAATAGGCTATGGAAAAAGTGATTAAATTTTGGGATGAATCCAGTATTTTTTTAATTTGAGAAATTAAAAAAAATTTTTCATCTATTTGTATATTAAATCATGATTGTCTGAACAATATAGATAAAAGTTCCCCAATAAATTTCAGTGACATTTTGTTGGAAGATGGGCCATAGGCTAAGGAAGAACTGATTACATTTGGGGGCAAATCCTGGAATTTTCTTCCAACTGAGATGTTTTCTTCATAAAATAGTTCAAGATATGGAAAATCAAAATTTATAATCATCTTCCTTGCATTTCTGCTGATTATGAACTGATTTTCATTCAGCCTTTTGTTAGTGTATTGTGTTGGTTGTTGAATATTCATCTGTGCAGTTCAGAATTTTACTTTTATTGGACATTTTTATAAAATACTTGATATCTTTTCTTGAAGAGATTTAAATCAAACAAATCTCTTGTTATCCAAGCATGATAATAATCATACTTCTATGTTATGAACATGAATTGTTCTGGGAAATTTGTTTTTCATTGGTCATCATTTTAATGTTGAAATCTCTTCACAAAAATTCTTTCCTTTTTTTGACCTCTTCCAAGATATGTCAAGATAATGTACTCCAGTGAGATTTTGAGAAACAAGAGAAGAATCTACTCATATAATGTCATGTGTACGTCTATATTTTTTCATCTGAAACATTTGTTAAAGGAGACAACTATTACATGCTAATAACTGAGTAGTTTCCTTTGTTTATTTTTTTGCAAATGTGTAAAAAATCTGGTAAATTCCTTTATCTAACTTTGGATCTCTTTACCTTTCAGCATCCTTCAATCTTAAGCAACTAGCTCTAAGCAGCTGGTAAGTTGACAAATTTTATCTAATTTTATTTCATAAACCATCCCACCACCGCCACCACTTCTTTTTATGTTCCAAGTATCATGGAAACATCCTATTTATCTACATGTCATGTATAACAATCACTAAAAACATGTATAGTTGTATATTATTCCACAAACATTTTGCTTTTGTATCAATCTATATGGCCATAGTTTCGTATGATAGATAGAAAATTATTTTACATTAAAATTATGGCATGCTGCTTTATATACCAGAAAGTCCCTTCTAAACATGAACCTTTAGAGCAGGCACTGCCTTAGTAGATATATTGGTCAGCACACAAGGCATCGCAGTATCAAGTTTGAAGTTGTTTTGATCAGCGGTTCTTGAAAAATTTAATGAAAATAAATAAAAAAAACTACAAAATCTGATATCATAGATCTAAAATTGGGTATCACCATCAGTCTTTCAACGTCCATTGTTGGACGTGGACCTTCCCCAGGATTTGCCACACTTCTCTATCATGGGCGTCACGGAGCCAGTACTTTCTGAATTTGTCTAGCTCGTCTCTCCATCTAATATTCTGCCGGCCCCGGTTGCGCATGTAATCTCAGGGGATCCACGTCGTGAGTCGCAATGTCCGTCGGTTGTCCGCCATTCTTGCAACATGGCCAGCTCACTGCCATTTGAGATTTTTATTGGATTCTATAATGTCCGTGACTCTTGTCTTTTCCCAGTTGTACTGTGCTGTCTTGTGGTCTCTCCATGTGAGGCCCAGCATAATTTTTTCATGTGCACGTTGTATGGTTCTCATTCTGCGGATCTGTCTCTTGGTTTGGTTCCACGTTTCAGCTCCATAAGTGACTACTGGGAGGATGCATTGGTTATACACTCTTATAAAATATCTGAATTAGCTACACTAAAAAAAAGAAACCGAAATAATTTGAGACCATCATCACAGTTCTATGGATAAGTCAATAAAATTTCCATTTTATTTTGATCTATGGAAACTTAGTTCTATCTGTGAGTCAAGGCTTTTATCTTGCATTGGATAACTATTACTCTTCACCCCCCTCCTCTGCTCACTTAATGGATCAATAAACTGAGAAAGATAGACTTCAGGGGAGAGAGGAGGATAGATTTGAAAAGACCCCTAGGTGGAGTTCATAGGTAATCTTCATTTAATCCCTTTGCTCTGGAAGTTCAAGCAGATCGATTCTTTTTTAGCACTGACAAGATCTGGTGGGGGAGAGTTAATGATGTTGGGCTTTACAAGTGAACTGTGCAAGAACTGCATATTTTATATATGCTATACCGAATCGATGGAATCGTCTGATTGGCAACCTTTTAACATTTCTTACAAAAAAAATAGTTACCAAGTTTTGATTGTTTTTTTTTGTTTTTTTTAAATTTAATTTTAAGTTTATTAAATCAAAACGAAGATTAAAAACAACCATTTTTTTGCATTCAAAAGTTAAGCAACCAAAGAGAAATCAAATTTTCTTTTTTTTTTTTTTCACAAAAAATAAGTAAATGTTGCCATATAAGTTTACGTATACATCTAAAAAAATTGGTTTGGCTGTATAATTTAGATGTGTATCTATTAAATGAAAAGATAAAAAGAAATTAGGCAAAGAAAACAGCATTGAAAACCGCAGATGAATTACACAAAACGGGTTATGTCAGTGATTCTCAACCTGGGTTACATGCACCCTCAAATGGACTGTAAGGCTATTTAGAGGATGCAAGAAGAAACTTTTTTTTTTTTTTAAATTTTATTCCTGATGTATACAACTTCAATATAGGAAAAGGTAAGAGGACCTAGTGCATTAAATGGTTTTATTTGTTGTATCTTGATACAGACTTTTAATTTTGACATTTGATAACTTTTAACATTTACATTTTTTGATATTAACTTTGCCAATTCTGGCATTTTTAAATTAATTTTTTAGCCCTAAGATTGAGGGTAGCGAGAAAGATTTTGAAATCTGTAAGGGGAGCCAGCCTTGAAAAAGGTTGAGAACTGCTGTGCTACGTATTCAATTTAATGTCAATCACATGCTTATAATGCATTAGTCGATACCTAATACACAAATTGACGAATATATTTGCTAATGGTTGATATTATTTTTTTTTTTTTTTTTTTTTTTTTTTTTCCAATTCTCAAAAAATTCGAACACAAATCTGGCAATAAAATATCAGAAACAATCAACCAAAACTGTCAACATGGGTTTTACAGTTTTTCAATTGGTCTGGCTATATATATATATATATATATATATATATATATATATATATATATATATATGCCACACAAATGGAGCCAGCGGGCTGAAATTTGCTTATCATGTCTAGAAAAAAACTTCTTTGTTTTTTGAAAATTACTCCATAGGTCTTCAGCGGGTAGTTCAATTTGCATTGGAAGTTTATGCTTAATTGATCCCTTAGTTTGTGTCTGGCAGCATTCACTTGTTTTTTGTTTTTTTTTTAAATTTTAAATTTTTCAGTGATCACTGCCATACAAAATGTGAAAGTAACTTATTCATCAATCTCCCCTTTTCTCAATTTGTTTAGTTGATCTCCCCCAATATGGCATGCTGCCAATAAACATTAGTCACCTGACAGTATCTACTGAGCAACTAATCAAACCAGTTTCTTCATGCCCTCAAGGTTATCCTCTTGTCCAGATGCTTCAACGTATGTGATTGTAGGCTCTGAATGATGCTGGCTGGTCAGTTGCCATTCTCATCAGGTGCCTAAACCATTTAATTCTCTTGTGCTGGATGAATTTGTTGACTGGCCTAGCTCCAACAATTTTTCTAATTTTCTTGTTTCTAATCAAGTCTGTCCTCATTTTATTTGCTGCTTGTCTGAGGTGTCTCATCTCACAGGTAGTGATTTTCTTCTCCAGGGCCTTGGTCAGTAACCACGTCTGACACTGGTTGGTCAGAATGGCATGAAAGATGGTGTTGATCAGCTGGGCTTTGATTTCCGTGCAGATGTGGCATTTCAGGATGGGAGAGACATGGGAGCTGACACTATTTTTGAAAAACCTTCAAAATAGCCCCCTTAAATGAAGATCTATGATTTTGTTTCTAGATTGTTTTCTTGAATATTATGGATACATTGTACAGAATTTGTGTTGTTAATTCTCACTATGTATGATACTCAACAGAGGAAAATGTCTTTTGGTTATATTTAGCTAGTGACATAAATCTTGCTTGTTACTAACTTTATAAGTGTCAGATCTTTTCTTGAATCTGGTTTGTTCATGTTCGAGTAAAATTAGTACATTTTTTTTCTATTGATTTCTGTGTTTGAGGTCTTCATTATATCTCTTAATGGAGTTGGAGAGATATATGTATCACTCTATCTTTTTTCATTCCATCTTTCTGTTTGTCTGTCCAGCAACACAATATCACCGAAAGTTCTTGATAAATTTCAATGAAATTTTGTGAGAGGTTCAGCCATGGGCTAAGCAAGAAATGATTAAATTTGGGGGTAGATCAAGGAAAATGTTTCGATTGAGTCAGTATGCAATTTTAACAGAGCTATGTGCTCTTTGGGTGCTTTCTTGTTAATTTATCGTTTGTAATTTGATTGGTTTTTTGTTGTTTTTTTTTTGTATGTGTGTTCCATTAACTTATGAAATTTTTTCGAGATTCTCTTTTTTTTGGCTTTTGTATATGGGTAAATTTCTAAGGAAATATAATTCGCATATGCTGTACTGAATTGGTGAAATTATCTTTTTGGCAAAGTTTTAAATTTTCTTCACAAAAAATGAATACGTGGTTTTAATTTGATCAAAAGTTCATTTAATCAAAATAAGGATATAAAACATTTTTTTTTTTTTCCACTATCAAAAGTTTATGTAATCAGTGTAAAGTCAATCGTTTTTACAAAAGATAAGTAAATACATGGTTTCATCTTTTTTTACAAAAAATAAGTTAAGTTTCAATTGGATTAAAATTTTTCATTAATCAAAACAAGTATATAAAGCAACTATCTTTTTTACAATCAAAAGTTCATGTAATCAAAGTGAAATCAAACTTTTTTTGCCAAAAAATAATTTCACTGATTTGGCAAAACATATACATATTTTTCTGAGTTTGTTTTTTTTTTTTTTTTTGTTCTCATTCTCATCTTTTACTCTTTCTTGTTAATCCCTGTACAAAAAATTCTCGGGTATATATATTATATCTATGAAATTTTTTTTTTTTTTTTTCTGTAAAAAAAAGTTACTACTGAACTCGTTTCAGTGGAAGAGTCCATTATTTCAAATAGTGGGTAGGAGATATTTTTACCAGCAAAATTGTTACCTATAAAAGGTTCTACTGTTATGGACAGTAGAAACAGAATAAGATAATATTGTTCATTATATCAGCAGACTTCTCATTCTGTTGCTTTCTCTTACACTCCAGACTGGGTTTTCTGCTTCAAGTCCTACAACTATGCTCAAACCACCTCCTTGCTGCATGACCATTTTTCCATCTAGTCTCCTTAGCTAATTCCATTTCATTTCATTAAACTCTGTCACCAACAAAATCCACTTAATCCTCCTCAATCACCTGCAAGGACTGTCACCACCGTCATTCTCCTGTAACTTCAAATTACCCCAAAACAACTGCTTCGACTGACTAGTCACTCTACCCCTACCCAGCATACAACTACCATAAACCACTGCCTCTACAACCACCTCTATTAACATCGAAATACAGTAGAACCTTGTTATCCATGGTAGATAAGTGCCAAGATAGCAAACCATATACACTAGCAGTGTCGCTAAATTCATTTCCAAGTTTACATTAAAAAATTGCGTCAAAAAGTCATCTAGAACTTAGAGAGCGCACACTTCATATGTTGATGCCATTGTTATGGGAAGTAATTGTGCATGGATCGGCCCCTAAATTCAATTACTTCTACTTTAGCCTATTGTCCACCCTTCTGAAAAATTTCACTGAAATCCATTCCGTACTTTCAGAGATATCATTTGGAAAGACTGACTGAAGGAAAAATGCAACCAAATACACACATCTCTCTAACCTTGTTGACATAGGTGAAATGTCTAGATTCTGCAGGTATTTCTCTAAAATGTAGGACATTTATTACATATTATGAATAAATTAAGAGTGACTTCAATAGATATCATTTACATTATTAAAATATTACTTATTTTATTATGATTTGAATAGAAATATTACTTTTTTTTTTTTCATTACAAAGTATCTTGATGAGAATTTCTGACATCCAGACACAATCGAAAACATCTAGATTTAGATGAAAATGGGCCAACAGTGGTTACTGACTCCACAGATGAGGTTCTACTGTATCTACCTCTCATCGTATCATGTTAATGTCAAGATATCTGCCTCCACCATATCTTCCTCTTCTTTCTATAAGTCAATGCATTGGGCGTGGCACCTGCCTGCTGCACTTTTTGCAGTGCGCATGCATGCTTGCACATGCATTTCCCAAGCTTCTTTTATCGCTCTCAACCCCCACCCACACAAACGTCTCAGTAGCAGTCGTCACACAAGAAAGGAATTTATATAAATTGAAACATTAGCAGCCAAGTTGTAGCCCAACCACCTTTTCTGCAATCTCTGTACAGTGAGTGAGTGAGTGGTGCCCTTACGCTGGCTATGGCTTCAGCCACCCCCTGCTTGGGCTTTACATTTTGCATTACAACTTACTTGGCCCATTTAATATGCGGAATCAACATGAAACTGACAAGCTTCAGAAGTGGTGTCACTCACTCCAGTAAGGACATTAGCAAAAAGTGAACATAGGTTGTTCCAGCTGGGGTCCGATCTTGGCTCTCTGAGTCCATTCTGTATGTCCTTACCTACTCGGTTGCTCCATACTTTACAGAAATCTGAAAACCACGTTTCAATTTAACTTTTCTACAGATATGCTGTTACTCGTGACACTTGAAGGGTGAGGAGGAACCTGCTAAGAAGACATGAGAACCAATCAATTTCCATATGTCTCCATTAAAAACTGTCATCCAAAATGTCAACCTAGGTTTCTCCACTTCAAAATTGGTCTAGCTGACTGGCTGGCTATGTGTAAATGTATCATGTATTCAGGCTGCACCAGTGGAGCTAGAGGGCTGAAAATTTAAACATTTATCATTTCATGAGAATTTTTTTTTTTTTTTTTTTTTTTTTTTTTTAAATCTTTTTATAAATCTTTTTATTATCCCTAGTTGATTTTTAGTGGGTGGTCCAAGTTGAAACATAAGTTTATTCTAAACTGATCCTCTACTTTGTGTCCAGCAGCATTTATGTTTATTTTTTAAAATGCAAACTTTTTTTAATGATCACTGTCCAACAAAATATGAAAGAACTTATTTATTGATCATTACAGTGTGTTGCCAGAGGATATTGGTTTAACTGATTATCTACTTAGTATTAGTTGTATAAGAATCAATCAATCAATCTTACTACAGTACTGGACCATTTATCCGGCTCCCTGAGAAATAGCTATTTTTTGGCTAGTTTTGAATCAGGAAGGCTTTGTAGTAGTTCAACCCTTGGCTACTGTTTTGTTTTTTGTTTTTTTTTAAATTTTTGTGGTGTTGTTTGTCTTCAGATGAAGATTAAGGGGATTAATATTGATTAAACAGACCCTGTTTTTGAAGTGGATTTAATTTGTATTTGTTATAAACAATTTCATTATTTACTTTTCTTTGTTGATTTTATGTTTTATATTCAATATTTTAAGTGGATTAATGAAGATCAGGGCCAGCTTTAGTAGTGGATTAATTTGCGTCTATTAAGTACAATTATGTCCTTTACTTTTCTTTTATTTCATATTGTAAGTTTAAATAGTCTTGGTCTAAAAATATAGAAAACCCTGAAATCTGGGTCACCTATGATCCAAAGCTTACTGGACAAATGGTCTGGTACTGAATTATGATCCTTTATTTCAAGTCTTTATAAAGGACCTATTAAAATGCCATCAGTTAGTCTGGCTAGATTCATTAATTACAGACTCAATTTGTATCTGAATTGTTGAGTCAAATGCTGAGAGCAAAATTCACTTTCCTTCATTAGGAATAGTCTATTGAAAGCATTCCCTTGTACGTATAAAAACCACTTAGCTTATCAAAGAAGAAAGGAAAATATTACTTATTGTTTGTATAAAATATCCCTTATATACCAAAACTCTGATTAAGTCAAGAAGCTTTATAGCAATTGAAAGCATCACTCTTCTGTTAAGATTATCCTAATAGGAATCTATATCCGGGGTCGGTAAACTTTTTTGAGGCGGGTCAGATTATGAATGTTATAATGTCTTGCAGGTTAAGGTCAATAAAAACTGGAACAAATCATAAAACACGATGGAATCAGCTTGTTTTTTGTCAAGCTTCAGTCCCAATCTGGAGTTAACTATGTTTCCCTACTGTAACAAGGACAATCCTCACCAAATTTGAGGGAGTGAAAATTAATATTCCCCTATCCTTATCTGAAATCACAACCAACTGATTGGTAGTAGAGTCTCTTACTAAATTGAGTCTTACATATCTACCTAAATCTATGTTAGAAATATTCAAAGGCTTATTCCATTTTGATAAACAAATACAGCTATAGAATTGACATTTCTCTGATGGAACTTGAAATCATGACTAACTGATTGGTAGGTGTCTTACTGACTGAGCTAAACTGACAAAATATCTCACTGATATCTAAGGGCTTAATTAATTCTAAGAAATATATTTGTACTGAAAAAAAATGTATTTTTGAAATTAAGTGTACAATACAAAAGTTGCAGTAATCATCTTCAGTCAGAATAAAAGTTGGAGTGGAATTTGACCCTGCAGCTGTCAGGCTCAATAATTAATGCTTTTTATCATAACAGTATATACCTACATAAACTTAAATGTACTATAAATCAATGAAAACTATTAAATTTAGTGGTGGGGATGATATATTGTCAAATTGTGGTAAAAATTTTGTGATTCCTGTATTTAAGACTGACTGCAAATGACGATCAGTTAACATTGACCCATAAACAGATTCATTATAATTCATCTTTGAAAAAGCATTTTCAGGTATAAGTTATGCCAAATACTGAAAACCATTCACAAGCATCATTTGTCACATATTCCATGAAGTCGGCTGGTCAAATTAAATGAGACAAAGGGGCTGGATTTGTCCCATGGACAGTAGTTTGCTGACCCTTGATATAGATCATCATTTTAGTCTTTATTATTTTCCATACTTTGATATAGATAGATTACACGATAACAAAAATGATCACATTCATCAAGCTAGAAGCTATTAGTATCCTCAAAATGTCAGTACATTTTTTTCCTTTCACAATACAAATCCAACACAGAAAAATTATAGATTTCAACTAGAACAAAAAAAAAGATAGCACAAAATAGATGCCCTGAGTTTGCTAATCCTTTAAATATAAATCCTAAATAAATCCTTATTAACAAAATGTACAGCTATACCTTGATTAGTGCAGTTAATTTGTTCCAAAATAATTCTGTACTGTTCGAGGTCTTCTTATAATCTAGTGGGGTTTTTTTTCAGTTGATATTTAATTACATTATTCTGTACAGCAATACTATGACCGTAAAACATCCAAACCCCGACTTGTCAAAACATTACTGTTCTCATGTATTCAAGTGGTTGATGTCTATCAAATCCAAAGAGTAAGGTTCATTCATAAGATTATCAGAGTTAATTTCTAATATCTTCTTATTCATCTGGTTTATTAATAACAACATATCACATGTGTCTGTGTTATAATTAATAGCTATGATTGTCCATTGTAAACAGAAGGCAATGCAAATCCAGCATTTGATTTGTTAATTTGTAACTTTCTCAGTGTCATAATTTGTTTCTCCCAACTTGCAGAAGTTTGCTCTCTTCATGGTCAATTCATCATTCTATATTGGGAAAGTTTTGTTTGTTTTTTTTAATCATATTTGTTGTTTTATTTTTAGAAGCTGTCAACAAAAACTGTCTATATAGGTTTTTTTGGTTTTCAAATGGGTTTGACTGACTGGCTGGGTTTGTATTTATCACGCATATGGGCCTCACCAATGGAACTAGAGGGCTGGAGAAGTAAACATTTACTCCTTATGTTTAGAAAAACGTTTTAGCTTGTTTTTTGTTCTTTTAACACCCCCTACATAGGTTTTTAGAGATCTCTGCCTTATGATTGGTGAGAGAGGTAACTTTTATTGATTACCCACTTTTTTCAAATTTATAACTGTTCACCCCCAACATGGCATGCTTCCAAAAGACATTGGTTGGAACCTGCCCCTATTTTGAACTGATATCAGTGTAAGCCAAGTTTGTTACTTGGCATTCCATGTTCGATTCCCCAACCCATCCCACTACCTATTAGTCAGACAAATGGACCATAGCCAAATGTTTTCCCCTTTCCCTGGTTCCAGTCAATACCATGATCTTTCAAACTGATAAAAACTAGATCCATCTCTTTTGGTTACCTAATTCCCCTAACATTAATACAAATTGATTTATTGTACTATACATTGTTCATTTATTCTATTTTCATACTCCCGTTGATATATTCTTTATTTCTCGTTATTTCATCATGGCCAGTCCAAGTTCCTAATGGGATCAGGATGTCTAATCATGGCTTTATTAAATTGTCTGAAAATCTTACTTATTTCACAGATTAAGCTCGCTTTACATTACGTCTAATTAAAGATATAATGTATATTCATGTCTATGCAAATACAAATTTGCCCAGTAGGCCCCAGGATCAATTCCCATAGGGACACCTATGATCTGATGAAATATTTTATTACCTATTTCAAAATAACATTCTCCGATGAAATGACTAACAATCACCTTAAAAGTAAAGCACTGAAAGTAAGTCTTGCCTTTTTTTTTTTTTTGTTTTACGCCAAAAAGTTTTAGAGTTTATAAACCCAATATATTTACTATTTCCTCCCACAAATGCCAAGTCTATTGTTTTATTTAATTCTTTAATATGATCTTCATAAGAAATTTTTGTGTAAAGAGTTCTAAAATTGTAGGTTGAGATAGGTTTAGTCTCTTTACAGTTGTTTATGATATCTAATTTTTCTTCAACAGGCAAAGAATTATTTACTACCCTAAAAGAGATTTAAATTACTATAGAATTTACCTTTACTATCAAATAAGAAACTTCAGAAACTGTTTTGCTTAGTTTTAGGGCTACAAACTAAAGACTATAATAAAGTGAGCATCGATTGGATTTTTATACATTTTAGGTATCCAATACACAATTGGTAACTTTAGCGTCTTCCTTCTATATCAAACTTTTCACATAATATGATGTTATTAAATATAATACTATTTGGTTCACACATATCTACTTTATACATAGATGGTGGTGTTCCTTTTAAACCTACTTCAGACAATATCCTTAGAATATGATATTTTGTACAAGTAAATACTATATACCTAACCCAGAGACAGACCTACAAACTGAGAAGTATGCAATGTGCACGTGAGAGAATCATGCTCAACTTTACATGGAGAGATCACAAGACAGCACAGTATATAAGGAAAAAAACGGGTGTCCGTGATATCATAGAAACTATTAAAAAAACTCTAATGGCAATGGGCTGGCCATGTTGCAAGAATGGCAGACAACCGATGGACATCACGACTCACGACATGGATCCCCAAAGATCACATGCGCAACCGAGGCTGACAGAACATCAGATGGAGAGATGAAGTAGACAGATTCAGGAAATACTGGCTCCGCAACGCCCATGATAGAGAATTGTGGTGAATCCTGGAGAAGGTCTATGTCCAATGACTGAGTCTAAAAGACTGATGATGAAATACTATATTATTTGTTACTTTATCAATCGGGACTATAAGAAATTTTTGAAATTCCAAGAAACCTGCTACTATTTGAAAAAAATTTTAGCACAAGACTTGTTTTTTGAGGGTGCTTAAAGCATTTCACCCATTGTTTTTTGTTTTTTTTTCATTTTCAAATCTGAGCACTTACTTTTCATCTGTCAATTGCTGATTCTATTATTCAATGTTTTTTTTGACATTGATGAAATAAAAATATTCAAAGCTTCTTCAGTCTCATTTAAACATTTGCTATAATTCAAACACTTGGTTCTCTATAATTTGGACTTTCTGTGAGGAGTCTTCTTAACTTGGAGTTTTTTACAATCTCTAGTTTACCTGTTAATATGCGACCAAGATTTTCATCACATAATTTCCAGGCCTAGCACTCACATTTTGGAATTTCAACTTTGCTATATTCATTTATAGTAAGACTTTCTACTGTTTGTTTATAATTGAAAAAATTATTTTTTATTGTTGGTCTCAATCCATATGTTACTAGTGGTTTATTCTCTTCTTTTCCTTATTCACTCAGTAGAGTTTGTAAGATTTCCTTGTGATTGAAGATTTTAGGTAAATTTATATTATCAAGTCCTTTATTTTCATAAATGACGCAAACATTACCAGGTATACTTTTCTTTTTTTCAACAAGTGCTTTATATAATCTTGTGTCAATTATACTTAATATGTATTCATACCATTGATGTTATATTGTCATCTTGTATATCAATTCAGATTGTAATATTATTTTAGAAGCTATATCTTTCAATAACTTCTTTTTTGTTTGATTCAGAAGTTTCCTGATATAATTGAAAGATCTAGGTAGATCATCTATACACTTTTGGACTTCAGATAAAAAAAATGAAAAAAGTCCTCATACGAAATAGATGATTCTTTATTATTCCTATTTATATGGGTATGAGCAAGGTAATCTCCAGATTGGGATAGGGGGAGGAAAAACTACCCTAACACGTTCCATCTCCCCATAAAATCTTTTCTTCTTGACTTTGATATTTAACCAACCTTTAATACTATACAACACACATGGCTTCAATAACATCATCTTCTTTCTGTTGCCTTATTTTTAGTGTTGCTTCATCTATCTTAACTAAGCTTTTGTATCCATTTCCACAGTGTATGTATGTGTGTGTGTGTATATATATATATATATATATATATATATAATCAAATACAAACTGTTGCGTGAAAAAAAAAAAGGAAAAGACTGACAAATGAGATGAGAATTTGGGTTGGAAGCAGTTATTTGGCCTTTACATTAGGGCAGTTGTTTAGCTCACAGGTAAAAGCATTGCTACTTTGAAGTGACCACCCCATTGTTGGCAGGTTCAATTACTGCAGCAAACCAATTTTCTTTAACCCTCTATTCTATGTATGTTGCCAATATCAAGTGATACATTAACCATTTAACGACAGGAATTCATTTCAAATAATTATAAATCGTATGTATATAGTATTGCTGCTTGATCAACATATATAAATATATATATGTATGTATGTATTGTATTGTTGCTTGAACAACATGTATAAATATATATATGTATGTATAGTATTGTTGCTTGAACAACATGTATAAATATATATATGTATGTATAGTATTGTTGCTTGAACAACATGTATAAATATATATATGTATGTATAGTATTGTTGCTTGAACAACATGTATAAATATATATATGTATGTATAGTATTGTTGCTTGAACAACATGTATAAATATATATATGTATGTATAGTATTGCTGCTTGAACAACATGTATAAATATATATATGTATGTATAGTATTGCTGCTTGAACAACATGTATAAATATATATATGTATGTATAGTATTGCTGCTTGAACAACATGTATAAATATATATATATATGTATGTATAGTATTGCTGCTTGAACAACATGAATATATATATATGAATAGCACTGCTTTTTGATCAAAACATATATATATATATATATATATATATATATATATATATATATATGTATTTATGCATGGTGTGTATTTAAGAAATGAGCATTTATTTGGTCCGGCAGAATGAGCTATGAATGGCGTTATATTATACAGAAACTTATCTGAGATGATTTCCCATTGTTACACTGTTGATATATCATCCAATTTAGACAACTTAAATTGAATAAACGATCAAAGAATATGGGGTTGCTGCAGGAATAGAACCTGCCACTGATGGGAAGCTGCTTCAATGTAGCGATGCATGTACCATTGTGCTAAATAGCCTGTGGGTAATGCAATGTTCAGATAACTCCTCCCAACCCAGAATCTCATTGTTGTCTGTAATGGATGATGTATCAACAGTGTAACAATGGTAAATCAGTCTCTATAATACATAATGCAAGTTGAAATTCATATGGTATTGCTATTTGATCAATATATATATGGTGCTATTTGATCAATATATATATATATATGGTGCTATTTGATCAACATATATAGCGCTATTTGATCTATATATATATATATATAGTATTGCTATGATGATTGTATTTCTCCATGTGTGCACACAAGTGTATGTACTTATGTTTATCTAATAACTTGGTTGATATCATATGTCTGTATCACTTTACATGTTTTGTAAATTTGGGACAGTTTGCATTGCCTTCACATTACTTTTAACAGTATGTTAATTATTCTTGTGATGCATATACAAAAGGAAATGCCGATAGTTACTCTGGTCATGTGATGAAATGTACCAACAAATTGACCAGTACTTGAAACTAGCGTACTCAGGTCTTCTTGAAAAATTTAAACTCTGTTGCCTAGACCGTTAGCAGCTTTAATGTATAAATTGGGGAAAGAGTCCGCTCTTTCCCCAAATTATGCAATTGGACTGACATACTAAATTCTTAAAATTTCAACAGACTTTCGTCAGTGTACCCTTGATAAGTTAAATGAGTTCATGCTGGATTTCTAATCACGGCAGTCTCACTTCAGTGTGACAGAAAACAAACATATAAATAAACTCTTTTGTAATTATTGTGTTTTGATAATCCCTCAATAGAAACCGTCATGTAACCAGCAAGCCATGGTTGGGTGATCAATTAAAAAATTGAAAATGGGTGAACAATGAAATAAGTTACTTCACTCATCTTTTGTTTGGCAGTGATCACTAATGGAAGGTCTCTTTAAAAAAAAAAAAAAAAGCATGAATGCTACCAGACACAAACTAATGGACCGATTTAGCAAAAACTTTCATTGCTAACTGAACATTACACTGAAACCCTATGGGGGAGTTGGGGGTTCATCCCTCTACTTTCATTTGTGTGGTCTGTATGCATGGTAGATACATGGTCAGTTAGCAACCCAGACCAACTTGAAAACTGAAGAAACTGATATTGACACTTTTCTAACTAGAAAAATATATGATTTGGCAATATTTCTTGGTAAAATATCAAGAACCATAAGTTCAACGATGCATCCACTATCAGTGGTTGTAGAAAGAGGAGGAAGAAGAACAAGAAATCTTTTTTTTTTTCTTTTTTTTTTCTTTTTTTTTTTTTTTTTGTCAATTGATTCTCATACTTGTAAAATATTGCAATACTTTTCAATAAAAATCATAAATAGCCATTTTTGGCTTTTTTCAAGTAGAAAAAGGTGGACTTTGAACATTCTATTATGACATCTTAGTTGCTGGTCGAAAAAATTGACCAGAAATTTGTTCTTTTAATGAAGTCATGCCTTTTAATGACATCACTCCTCTTCATTCTTTCCTTCGTCCCTCCGTTGACTAATGTAATCAACCATCCAATCAAAATGCACCTTATTGAGATGTGTGGACCCCTCTAAAATCAAACTAGTTTCCTTGAATCCTAATATCAAATTCGTTAGATAAACGAAATTGAATATATTAACCACTTATAAGTGACCTATAGTTGACTTGACACCTATATTCCAGTTGTGATTAACCCTTACATCCCTGTTACTTTGTCCACAAGAGTATCATTAACATTAAACCAGTCTGTGATGCAAAAAATATTAGAAACTACTGAAATAAAGAAATCTGGAAAGTAGAGTGAAAATAGGGCGAGCCTATGATTTGTGGATTGAAAGATAATCCATATCAGCCGTGTCCCTAGGGTTCTCATTTCTCAAGCTTAAGGGAAAAAGAAAAGCACCACTTTTTGACATTATTTACGAATTCCCTGTCTTTCACATACACCTCATTCCTAACCCCCCTATGCTTTTTTTCCTCACCCCTAACCCCTCTATCATTTCAGACTTGTGATTTAAGAAAACAACTTCTCATTCAACAAGAAAATTTGTTACATTGACCTTGATTGCTATGACCTCATTGGTTATTGTTTACACAGCCACTGGTCAGGAATCACATGCTCTTTTTGATAAATAAATAAATAAATGAGTGTGTGTGTGTGTGTGAGAGAGAGAGTGAGCTAGTGTCTGGCAGTATAGCACGTGTGAAAACCAGTTGTTTGTTTGCTCTTTTTTACTGTCCCTGTCATTTCCTTCCTACATTTGTTATTTACAGATTGAGTTCCAGGTGCTTGGAATGGGGTATAGTGAGATTGTAAAACTAGTGATTTTGTGAAATCCCTAAACATTTCAGTAATTCTATGAAATCCCCTGTTTCACAATCGGTGTAATATTGGTTAATGAGCTTATGCTGACCCTCACTGGGTATTCTACTACTGTGGCCTTGTGTCAGACTTAGCTGTATGTACATTGTTAATACTGAAGCCGAATATACTTGATATTTGCTAATTTTATTTCAGTTTGACACAAGGCTGCAGTATTGGAGAACTCAATGAGGATCAGACTGATTAAAGTTGTAATGATCATCATCACTGTCAATCTAAACAATGATTGCGAAACTAGGGATCTCATGAAATTTCTTTAATGTTCAGAGATTTCACATTTCTGTTATATTACAATCATACTGTAACATATATATTTGTGAGGCAGTTATGGAAACTGCTTGAAATTCAAGCAATGTCCTCTGTTTCAAATCACATAAATTAGAGAAAAACATTTTCTGAATTCTGTTATTTACTCATATCAAGAGTTTACCTACTTCGTATGCGCATGTAGTAAATATATTGTTGATGCGTATATATATACATGTGTATTGAGTATCAGTAGATGGACAATCTATATCCGACAACGTGATAATCATAAAAACATTTTTGTAGGAACTATATTTTGTTTGGCACCAAAGTTACTCTATAGAAGATCGATCGGTCACAGATCATTGCTCATTTCTTTATTTATTCACATGATCTTGGACAATTCGATTTGCTTCTACGTAACTTTGGTACCAAACAAAATATAGTTTCTACCAAACTATCCTTATAATTATCATATATGTATGTATAAGTGTATAGTTTTAATCGGCTATGGGTAAAGTACGCGGGCACATTGGGCTCTCGAGCCTTGGGAAGGCAGCCAATCTTGGAAAAAAAACGACTGATACCAAACCAGGGAGTGGAGCCTCCTTAAGGCGGTTTGACGTCTTTCTAAGAATTTCTACAGCCAGACATATTGCTCTTTGCTTTTCTCTAGACTACACCTGCAAAGCTGAGAGGGGAATTCTGACAACTTGGTATTCTAGGATTTCCATACGCTTTACCCAGGCATTGTGTGTAGAGATAGAACGGAAGCCATTCATAGTTTTAATCTAGCTACTGGTGTATGTACTTAAGGATTTATGAATGAGGAATGAAGTTAGTTTATATCCAACCAATGTTTTTACCATTTAACTGAAATTTGATCTGACAAAATATGATATGCATAAAGTACCAGAATAATGATATATACAAACAAGTAGAATATTATTGACTTCATCAAAAAGGAACTTTACATTCACAATATTTTTCAATAGATGTTATTATGTAATAAATTTTTTTTTTTTTTGTTTTGCTTATATAACAAATGGCTTATGGAAAAATCAAAATTCAAAGAGAATTAAATCGTTCAATTAACTCTGAAATCGCAAACAACTTCTCGGAAAATATGTGAAAACCTGCTGAAAACCCACCAATAGGGTGGAATTTCAAGTAAATCTTGCAGGAGGCCGAATTTTTGACCAGATAAAATCTATGATACTATTCAGCTCATTCTTACATGGAGAAGAAAAAATCATGGGTCGTGACTATTATTAGAAAGATCATCCCTATCATGAACTCTTGGATCACATTTTATATTGGAGGGGATGAAACATGAAAAAATAAAAAATAAAAAATATCCGAAACCTTATTCCAAACTTTCTTCTAGGCTCCCTGAGTATGCATGCCACATTTTGTGGGTGAATTAAGCTTTAAGTATTCTATAGAAATAGATGGAAATCATATCATTGTTATTGTAGTAAGTATGCAGATCCCCCAATTTTTTTCTTCAAAAAACTTCTTGCTTTGAAACTTTCCCTTGGGTTTATTTAGTATGCATGCTAAATTTGGTTTGGTTGCACCCATGTTTAGGTGGTTTCTTTAGTCTGGTAAACAAACAGACAGTTCTTACTTATAAATATGGATTAACCTCATTTCATCATAAGAAATAATTAAACGTGACATCCCAGTGGGAATTTTCTTAATTCTCTCTCTGATTGAAACTGATTTTGTTTGCAGCAATATCACTGTCTCTTGACTTGGTCATAGAAAAATCTATGAATATAAAGGATGATGCTTAACAGCTTGACTCCGGTTGATATTGCCGAACCAAAATCTATTTCATATAACAAAGCAGAACTTGTTTTCTGTTACTCATAATTCAATTGTAAAGATTCATTTTATAATTGCCTCTTTAGATGAAACTTTTGTCCATTAACTTATATCTTTTTTTTTTTTTTTTTTTTTTAAATTGCAAGAAAAAGATGCTCCATGTAGCTGTCAATATGCAAAGCAAAATCATTTAGTTATTAGGAACCATCAACCAAAATAACATAATTTCTTCAGTTTTTAAGCTGGTCTGGCTAGCTATGGATGTGTATATGATGCTAGCAGGTCACACCAATGGGAGTAGCAGGCTAGAAAATTAGGTATTTACTCCTTTTTATGCTTTTGTTTTTTAAATTAGGTTTTTAGTGGGGGTTCGATTTGCCCTGTAAGTTAATACTGAATTGGTGTTAACATGAAATTTCTGCCATTGTTAGAAGTATCAATTTACATTGCAGTTAGAAACTCGAGGCTTCATTCCTTTACACCCTGTACCTTGATTGCTCATCTTCCCTATTCAACCTGTGCATTCTCCATTCCCAGATGGCCTCTTGATATTCAATAACTTCACGTGAGCCAGATCTCTGTCAGCTTGTCTAATACAAGAAGTGTTGATAAATGATCATGGAAAGGGGAGGGGGATGAGAAAGATGGAAAGATTCCATGTTGGATAAATGTTTTCCTTGATTTTTTCCGTACAACTGACAGATGTTTTCACTCTTATGCACATTGACCTACACATTAAACAGAAGCTATCAATCCACAATGCAATTGTCTACAGCAGAGTCAATACACATCTAAAGAGCCCTTTTTATTTTTTGTCTACTTTCTCAAGGAACCAAGGTTGCTTTGGGAATTTTTCAAGGCCAAAATCAAGCAAATTTGGTACTGAACGAAGCTATTTAATAAGGATTTGGTATTGGAGGAAAATTTACAAAAGAGGATTTTCCCTTACATGAAAATGTGATACAACAAACATACTTGAACTATAGATTCAAGAAAAATATTTTTGAATCCATTTTTTAGTTTTCTAATCATCAGGTTGAAACAAAATAAATGGCTATTTTGAACTATAAACTTTGAAATGTCATGACTCGGCTCAAACTCAATTTTATCAGTCAATAAGCACCATCAGAATAAAAACACTGTTGCCAACAATTCGGTAGTGAATTTTTTCCATCGTAAAAACCAGGGTTACTGGTGTCAACAAACTGCTATAAAGCATTTTTGACTTGGTCCAGACTTTCAAACTTCTCATCTTATCACTGATTTTGACATTAAATAACTCATCAAAGGTTGATGTGCTGTTAAACCAACTGAACTAAACTAAGGCATAGTAAAAGTGGCAACTAAAGAGAAAAAAAAAGTGGCCAATCATCTTGTTCCAACCCAATACTGATCTACAATGCTTTCACACTAACTTTAAGGGTCCTTTTTCTTTTTCTTTTCATTCTCTTTTTCAAAGAACTTTCCAGTGAAATTATGGATGCTGGAACCAATCATATCCAGATGTTCATAGCATTATAAGTTTTAAAAAGATTCTACCAATAACAAAAAGAAAATGCGTTTCCAGAATTTATGTCTATCGGCAAGTTTAGAAGCAGAATATGAAATGTCAAGTTTCAGTGATGAACAATTGTTGATCAAAATGTTTTGTCAGTTGGTTTTTATAAGACTGTCACCAAATTAAGTTATCAAGGTTTCCCAAAGACAATTCTACCTAGAACTACAGAGGATGCGGCTGAAAGACTACAGAAAGGTTAAACAAATATTTTATGAAAGAGCATTTTGCCTTTTTTTGATCGTTGATAATTGCACATAAACAATTATGGGCCATTTTCAATTTTCGTTTTTGTCATTTTAAACCACTTGTGCTTTCTGCTAGAGAGGATCATACAGGTAGATTTGTCATTGGTAAAGATTCACGTATTGGTTATTACAAATTCTATATATAATAGGAGGGTTCTATTTACAGTACATCTATAATGCTATAGTCAGCATATAGTTTCTCTCTTACCAATAGTACAAGGGGGAATAAAAATATGAAAATGAAGTGATACTGATAAATAATTTTATAAAAGATAAAAGTAATTTACTTGTATGATCTTCTTTAACAGAATTCACCAATGGTTTAAAATGGTATAATGTAATGAAGACCAAAATTCAAAGAATGGCCCAGTATTATTCAGCCATTAAGTCTTGATAGACAATGGAATGACATCGAAGTGACTTCTCCAGGGTGCAAGCTTTGGTGAATCGTATCGAAATCCTGGGATGCCCAGTTGACAGAATCTTCTCCTCAGCATTGCTGGTATAGTTGAAAGGAAAGCAAAGCGCAACACATTTGGCATCAGCTTGGCTGCAGGAGCTCCCAGACGAATGTCAAAGTTGACATTCAGTCATCTTGGCAGGGGGCACTCCCTGGTTTGAAATCAGTATTGTTTTTCTCCTTGACTAGATGTCTTTCCTGCTATTTTTATTCATGCCTTTCCCAAAGTCATTAAGAATATCACCTCACATTCAAACTATCAATAAATCTTTGTTCTGTGAAATATTTCTGTATTAGATTCTAAAATTCCTGAATGATTGTCTTGCCAAACTCATAATTGTTGCTCAAAACGCAATTATAAGAATTTCAAAACCTGTTCACTCCCTTGTTTATTTAGCAACTCATATTTGCGTGTGTTCATCTAGAAAACTGCAGAAGTCTACGACAGGTGTAGAATTCTATTCTCTCTTGATGTATGCGAAATGTTAATTTATCTTTTGTATAGACCATTTCATTCCCAATTAGGGTAATTAGACCCTTGAACTATTGGTTTTATTGCTAAATATGTGAAGTGGTTGTTGTACAGCAAATCCTTATTTTTTCGAATCCTTGCTAGTCTGATTTAGAATGTATTTATTAATGGTATTTCAACTGATTCCTGACTCTGGCTATGCCAATAATGGGTATAAAAGCAGTTTTTTGCTTTTTAATTTTTTTGCTGGAAATCCATCCTACAGGAAGGATTTTCAGCAAGGAAAACCCAAGTGGGGTTTCTGGCCCTAATTAGAGATCAAAATTTTTCTTTCTTGGGGGTTTATTTCTGTACTAATAGCCATAATGCATCATTTTGGCAACTTTGAGTTTATGTACAGATAAACGGGATTAGACTTTAAGTATTAAACAGAAATTAGATCCTTATTATCGTGAATGCAGAGCCTACACTTAATTTTTTTTCTTAATTTTCAAAAACTGACTCAATGAAAACATGCCTGGGGATCCCATCAGTAGACACAGAAAATTTCATTGGAATATGTTGTATGGTTCCTGATTTATGCTGTCACATACAAACAGACATTTGGTGAATTATTGTGAGATTAAATGTTCTCATTTCTTTGCTCCACCACTAAGTTATCTCTGCTAACTATCTGACTGGTTGAAAAAAGACATTATTATATCAACTGCAACAAACACTAGTAGCAGTAGTTATTGGCAATATTTGGCTGATGTAGACAAGGTTAATCCATGATAAACTATTTTTATACTTGAGTTGTGTTTACTTCTGACACTTTAGAAGAGGTTATTGGATCAAGAGTGAAAGATCAATATTCATTAATGGATAACAGCATATCAGATCGAATATTTTCCTGTTTAACTCTATACAAGTATGATATATACTGGTCTGGTTAATGAAGTATATGTACATCTAAGAATAATACTATGTTATCAATGATAGTGTATCTCTGAAATTTTGAGATGAGGTATTATTATTCCTATTATTATTCGGACTATCCTCATCTTGGTTGTTTTTCATACAACGTTTCGGCCGTTGTACTCTACAGCCTTCATCAGGTATCATCTGGTTGGTGTGGGGAAGTAACGAACCGAACCCTTTATTAAACCGATGGGGGTATATTGACCGCACTCCCCTCTTAGCATTAGTAGTATTATTATTGTCTCACACTGGGATTGAACCAAGAACCATTAAATTACTTGCAATGATTCTGTCTAGTTCTGTAACCACTACACTATGTGTAATCCAATGGTTCTAGGTAGCCAATCGAGAAAACTTTTATATCAACATAATATTTACACTCATTGCCCCCTTTTTTTTTATCCTTTCATCTATCGCTAAAAAGGTTTAGATCCTATAAAATAAAACCACTTGATTGTCAACTCTGTTGCAAAAGAAGAATAGATATATTACTCGTACTGGACGCATTCAAAGCTGGGAATACGGGAATACTTTGAATAGTGTGGTTTTCATTAGTGCAGGTTTTAATGAAGTATTGTTATTGTATTGCTGTACAAATTAATGTGATAATTAATGTATAAGCTGAAAACAATGACACATTAAGTTATAAAAGACCTTGGACATTGCAGTTTTGAACAGTATGGAAAAATTTGCTATGAATTAATTGCACCAATCAAGTTATACCTGTACATGTTTGCATATTAGGAAGGAAAATAATGTGGCACGTAGTTTGAAAACCACTGCTCAGTTGAATTGTTTAGCAATCCCCGAAATTAGAGAATTTTGTCACTTGAGAATTGTTCCATTAAGCAGGCATTGAATTAGAAATTGTAAGGTGGTATATTTGATCTTTACAGCCATCCATACTTATAAGTAGATATTCATCCATTCAGATAATAATTAGCAATGAGCAGATGTCTTCTGTCTGGCTAAGGGGTGCTACAGACGTGATGAAATAGAATTTCATTCATGCAACTGATGTAGTGAAATAAAATATCATTCGTGTTCTGATGATGTGATAAAAATGCTGAATTTAAAGAATGATATAAAATATATAAAGTAATAAAGACACAAACAAAAGAAATAATTCAAAAATCCATTTGTAGTCAACAGAGTGCTATTCTCCAAATCACTGCAATGCAAATCTCTATTATCCATGTAATATATATAAAATGCAAAGTGTATATCCATAGATTTCTTGTATGTCATCATTTTTGACGCCAAGGGTCAACTAGTATTCTATGAATATAAACTGACCCATTTTGAGCCAGGCTTTTTCCCTCTGGTTCACCTCTGTGGGTTGATGGTAATGAATAATACAAAACTAGCATTTAGGGTGGAACTTTTCAGTTATTAGAGCAGTTACGATGACTCTAATCAGGGGTCGCTGAAGAGGTCAATATCGATCCCTTAGGGTCAATAGGACTATCTAGGGGATCAATAAATTCCTTGGAGTCAAAAGAGAGTTGATAAATGCCAAGGATCTATTTAATTTTGGGGTCAGAAGCAGACCTTCATAAGATGAGAGATTAGAAAAGGTACAATATGAAAGAAAAGAAATGTATGAAGAAAGTTTGATTGAAAAGGTATTTCAATTAAAGTGATGTATTCTCACTCGTCATAATTATCATATTGACTGATGTATAATTATGCACTAGGGACTTGGTATGTTTTTTTGAAGATTTGGTATGATTAAGGGTGTGGCATTTGTTGAATTGTTACATTTGATGAATTTCTTTTGGCAGCCCTGCTTGGAGTTGATCAAGGGTTCTATGATGGGGGTCAATGGTCTAAAAAGTTTGCCAACTCCTGACTTAAACATCAATGCAGTCGCTGGCAAGAATTGGTCAATTTAGTAATGGTTTGGAAAATGGATATTGATAGTCTTGATCAGCAACTCCTCTCCTTGTCGTACTCTTCCTTTCAGTGTTTAGAATTCAGAGAATGTTCTTGTGGCTCCTGGCTAAACAGGATTACATAATGAGAAACAGGTTGTTCATCATGATTGATACAACATGCCAATAAAAGTAGCTAAGATGATGAGGATGAATGCATCCAATGTGCTGGTATTACGACTAGGGGGCTGTCTTGTAGATATCGAGCTGTGGTGGACAATGTCTACTTGTTGGGTATTACCCTCTACTCTTAGAATGGATCAGATCAATAAGTTGCATCACGAAGCTAGCTATAAATCACCCGCGTAAAAGAGTGAGGGGAAGATTTTCATTCCAAATCCTGGCAAGTGGACAGTGATCCCTTCAGGTATGAACTTAAACAACTGTGTTTCATCTACTGAAAACCAACTTTGTGTTGCACTCTCATGAGAACGCAACTGCGTTGTAGTCTTGTAAAATGCAAGATTGTATCGTACACTTGATGAAATGCAATTTTCTGTTGAACTGTGAACATTATATCTCATGTTGGACTTGTTAACATCCAACCAATATTAAACCCAGTATACTGTGAGCCTAAACTTGAGTAAACAGTGTGAGAGCTTGGATGAGTTGCAGCTGGTGGTAGTCCCCCAAAACTCTTGTAAACCATTTGTCTTATAGTCCAACATGTATGGTATTCATTTTAGTACAAAATTAGTTTTTCATGCCTTTTGCTTGAGCCATGATTGAAGTGTAGAATCTACACTTCTCAACTAGAAAGAGAAGTGGGGCATTTTCCTCAGCTTTTTCACTTGGATCAGTGTTTGAGAACTTTCTAGACTTGGAAATATTCAAATTAAAACAGCACATTATGAATAGGGTATCTGTTTACTGTGTGGACGTAAGGTAATCTGACAAAATGGTAGTAGTAATTTGACAATGTGGAAGTGAAAGATTTGGGAAAAAGTGTGTTACCAATACTTCTCCTTCCTCTCCACCAACACTGACTTGCGTTTTTTTCCCAGTTTAATGTACAATCTTGACGTGTGAGAATTACGTTGGCTACATATTTTTCTGCAAAGCAAAAGAGCTTCTGAAGATGCTGATAGAATTCAGTGAAATGCATTGAACCTTATAAGCTTTATCTTCATGATAACAAAAAAATGTTGATATGTAACACACTTTTTCTCAAATCTTTCACTTTCCTATTATCAAATTACTTCCACCAAATAGGATATCTCAAATTTATTTTTTCTGCATTTCGGTGTGGCAAATATGCTAGCAAAAAGCCAACAGCGGGTATTTCCAGCTGTCTCCCCTCCTGAACCATCTCAACCTCCCCTTGGAAATCGAATCCTGGCAGAAACAGTGTATATGATTCTTAAGGACACTTACCCGAATAAATCAGTGAATAATAATGACAGGTTTTGTTAGTCACTCAATAGAAACTGTCATGTGATTGTCTTTTGACAGATGCCATGTTGGGGTTGATCAATTAAAAAATGGGGGGTGAATGGTGATCAAAGAATAAGTTACTTTGGCCAATCGGTAGGTGATGATCACAGAAAAAGTCTGAATTTAAAAAAACGGAAACAAGCATGAACCCTGCTGGGTACAAACTAAGGGACCAATTTGGTACAAACTTACATTGTAAATGGAACCCCACATACACACACTAAAAACCTATTAGTGGGGATTTTTCTAGACAATGAAATTAAGTTAAATTTTCATCCCTCTAGCTCCATTGTTGTGACCAGTATCCTTGATAAATAGATAGCTAGACTGATTTGAAAACTGAAGAAACTTATGTTGATACTTTTTGTTACAAATTCTTTTAAATCCTCTTGTCAGAAATTTAGAACAAAATCCTTAATTGATCTTTGATCTATTTCCAAATACTATTGTTGATTATTATGTTTCTTCCATTTTTGATTAAAATCCATGTTGAAAATGTGGAGAATACAAAATAAATTACCTGACAAAAGTTAACTATCATCTTGAAAGCTACCTCCTGTCATTTTGGGAAGAATCAGTATCATTCAAAGTGTTGTTCAGACTATTGAACTCATTCATTTTCTTGCTCTTAAACACATTTCAGCCAATCCATTCTTTGGCTTTCTTCATGCGTATGATCCATATGGAGAGAGAAGGGGTCTCTTTTTCTGTGTAATACAATCCAGAAAATGGTTCTAATCTTGAAAGCTATTTTAGAAAGCTTCCCCCAGCCTCGATAGACAATGAAACAACATTGAAGTAGCCTCCCATGGTGCAAATGTATAGAGATCCTGGGACGCCCCAGTCAACAAAATTCCCATTCGCTTATATATTTCAACGGAAAAAATACATTTGGCTTCAGTGTGGCTGCAGGATTAGCCTGAATAATGTCCAAATTGGGGGGACTCAATTCCCTGGTTTAAATTCAGTCGTCTGCCGACCATGGCTAGATAGTTCAATCAGCCTCATGGGAAGGACAGATTGATTCGTGCTTCCTCCAAGTGACAAGAGGTTGTCGAACTCTGCTCACTACTTCTATTGACCGCGGTGCCGTTAACCGCTACGCCACCCACATCTTTCTGCAAGCTATTTTAACCGGGACAATATTTACCCGCAATCAAGTGGTCCATAAAATAGACTGCTACCTCACACGCCTATCTAAAGAATGTTTTTACCCGAGAATGCATTTCTTGTATGCCTCCACCCAAAGTAACACTGGGATATTCATACACACAATCAGGTGATTTCTGCTCCAAATGATTTCGAGACGATGGTGGCGGCGGGTCTGCTAACCCTACCACTTACCCCGATCAAAAGGTATGACAGGTGAGGGAGAAGAGAAAGCAGCTTTGGATTGTGGCCGACTCTCAACACTCTTACCTATTGATCCAGAACCAGCAGTTTAGTTACCTACCCACTTACCTATCTGTCTGCTGTGTACCAGGCCTTCTGATCTTCTAGCCCACGCGTATACTGAATAGTTTTCTCCCCCCTCCCCATCCAGCTATCTAAACTCAATGACGAAGGGAGACAGACATTATTTTTTCAAGTGTCATTTTATTTTTAGTAATTTTTTTCTATCATCGAAAGCCTTTGCTGGCTTTATAGAGGACTTTGTTCTGGAACTATCTAGGGAAGGTAGTCCCGATTGTTGAGTTTCACACACTCGCAGACTCGATGTTGAAAACGGCACTCAAAAAGAAATAAAAGAATTCATGAAAGAAATAACCTTACTTTGTACAGTAAGCGTATCTCGTTGATGTGCTTTTTCAATACCGACTCTGTGACGAGAAAAATGTCACAGGAAAAGACATAACTTAAATTTCTGGGTTGAAAAAATGTCATTGGATTTTTTAAAACTAGAATATGTAATATTTCAATTTATTAAATTTATGATTGTATACTGATATTTTCATCAACGGTATCATTTACTTTGTCAAAATATTATTCCTTTCAGACTTATCAAAATATTATTTTAAGGTGATGAAAGCCCGCTTAAATTTACAAGCGTCTGATTGAATATCTGAAAAATGGAAGACCAAAAAAGACAGGCTTTATTTACACACAATGGCAAGGCTCACGTTAAACAGATCGGGTAAAATAGAGCTATTATTAAATTTTTGAAGCGATACGCGGAAAATAGAATCGCTTTGAAAATTAAATCAGCCTAATCGTCTCGTGGGTGTATATTTTCAAAGGACGAAAACATTTCTTTTTTTTTTTTTTTTTTTTTTTAAATTTCAAATCCTTCTCCTACCCAACCCCCTAGTCTAGTCAGCAGATTGGTAGAAAAATTGACCAAAGGATAGTCTTCTTTCTCTAACGTAATAAGCGCATAAAAAAATTGTGTACGTTGTCTAAAATCGGTATTGTCAGGAAAACACATTTCCGAATTCAAGGATATGTTATACAATCGGATTCTGAATTGTTACATTTTTTATATATGTATGTGGGGAAGGGCTAGATCATCTTCAAGTGGTTAGACCAGAATAGAGGGGTAAGGGGGGTAGTTGACATCGGCTTACAATTTTCTGGAACCCCCCCCCCACTGGAAGAGACAAATGCTATTGTCTTGGCTGCCTCTTATTACAGTTGTACTGAACTCCATTGTCTTATGTATGGATCAATGAAACTGCCTAATTGGCGAAGTTTTAACTTTTTTTTTCCATACAAAAAATAACTACGTTGTTTTAATTTGATCAAAAGTTTACTTTGTCGAGACAAGGATATAAAATAACTTTTTTGCCATCAAAAGTTTATGTAGTCGAGTGAAATCGAACTGTTTTTTGCTTTTTTGTTGTTCCTTGTTTGTTTGTTTTTTACAAAAATAAGTAAATTTCTCCAATTCGACATAACCTATATATTTTGAATAAAATTGTTAACCATCACCTTTCTTCCTATCTTTCTTGTTCTATTATTGTTCGGTTACTTGCAAGTACATCTACCATGTACATACCCATATGTATTCAGAACCGAGGTACGAGTACTTAACGAGCAGTGTGAAACGGGGCCTCCGATTCTCATCTGGCGTGGGCCTATTGCCAGCTACACGGACCTGCAGGTTAACGAACCTGAAGGTGAACGAACCTGGAGCCGAGCTGTTGTTGTCAAAAGAGATCGGGTGGGAGCGGGAGTCGTTGTTGATCTGTCAGTGAATTCGTGGTCACTTCAACCTACACAACATCAGCAGCTGTTGTTATAGTAGTAGTAGTAGTAGTGATAGATTCTCTGCAGCTGCTCCTGCTGCTGCTACCTGTTGTTGTTGCTTGTGATCACGCCACTTTTTCTATCAATGATAAGAACAACAACACTATCATCATCATAATAACCATCACCTACACCTTTATTATTGTCATCACCGTCACTTTAAACCAATCATGGTTGGGAATCCCGGTCAACGTACCCTAAATATACATAAGGTTTCTTCTGCACAGGTAAGCCTGCTCGATGCCTTTGTTTTCATTTTGTTTTCACTCTACAATTGACCCCTTCTAAAGGGACATAATTATTGACTAAGTAAAGAACCGTATTCGCTCGACTACAATGCGATCTCGATTATAATGCGACCTGACACTTTTTCTAGCTAAAAATCAGTAACAACATTAGTATGTTATCGTTTTTTGTTCTTTTTTGTTTTTGCATCGGATATAATGTTACCCCCAACACTATTTTGACCCTGATCCCCTTTTTAAAAATTATTTCTTGCAGTATATACAAGTAAATACAGTAACAGTTAGTTGCACTATCATAATAACGAAGCCTTCTTAACTCTCTTCACAAACAAAACAATCCATCGGAGACGGAGAGACGGGACCTAATATGACTGAATAGGTTCATGTGTGTGTGTTTAAAAGGGGAAATAAGGAAGGTATATATATATATATATATATATATATATATATATATATATATATATATATATATATATATATATATATTCCTAGCTTAAGAACGATAGTAGGGTATATGGATACTAATGAAGAACAAGCAACACTAAAACCGTGCTCCAGAGCGAGAATATGTAACCCAACCACTCACTGTTACAGAAGAGGACGTCGACATAGGAAGATCTATTTTTATTTGAAGACAACAAACAGCTCAAAATAATCCTTACCGAATTTACTTACTAACTTACTTACTACTTTAAGAGACCATTCATATATTTTCTTGGTCTACAAGACCAGACTTACAACAAATTTTGCTTCTTCTTACTTGAATGCTGAGCAATCATTCCTTTGTTTTGCCTTTTCTATTTGGTTGATGATATAAAATCATTTTCTTTTCCTCTTCACCACAAGTAAGTTTGTTTTTTTTCTGTTAATTTTTATCAATATTATATTTTTTAAAATCATTATTTAATTATGCCTCTTTGGACATCTCCGGTTATAAACAATATGCCTCTCTTTGCCTTAGGGCATCTCCAATCGAACAATATTTACGTCAACTTCGAAAACAAAATAAAATTCATAGGATCCTTTGGAAATGTACATGAATATTAACAATATTCATGAGTCAACACGAAATTGGATTCTCTTGAAAATCTCATCAGACTGATCCCCTAAATACGTTCTTACCTTTCGAAGCTCATGTTGTCACCCTAATTTTTGAACTTGGCTAAATTACTTCAGAAATAACTTCACTATTGCTAGTTAGAATGTGACTTGGCGGCTTATTCTAGGAAATATATTGAAAAGACTGATGGTGAAGATATAGTTTTGAGATAGCTTGCCTATCCGGTTGTTATTCAATGAAGTATTGCAACCATTGTGATAATTTTGACTATTAAAATTAAAATAAATATAAGTCAAAACGATTACAATGGGTTACGATTTTTTTAAAAAATTTTCTCAGTCCACCCCCCTTTCAACTTCATCATTATGGCATAACACGTGTAGCATTCTACCATAAATCGTTTACTTATTTTTTTTTACACGTTTTGTCTCATTTTGTCTGCGTAAACAATGATAATGATAAGGGTTTTTTCTCAAATGTTGAATAATTCTCCTGTCTTCCCTATATTTTTTATTACAACTCTTCTACCATTGCTCTGAATTCCCGTGTTTCTTTGTTGTTTTTTTTCTTTTTTTTTCAATAAAAAATATCGACTATCGTTGGATTTAGAATAATTAACACGATACACTAACTGTTGTCCATTTCGCAGTATGGAAGAATATACAGGATATTTACTGGTATGTAGTACATTGAATCAAAAGGAACTGTTATTTTGCCTTTTGTGAGGCTTTTGTCACTCAGAAAAAATACTTTTTGCTTGAGAAAGCAAATATTAAAAGTTCATACAAATTATCACCATCATCATCCATAGTAATTCCATCCTTTCAAACTTTTCAATGATACATACAATAAATTTTCACTTGGGCATTATTTAGATAATTTTGACGATAGATAAATCTTGTTTTTTGTTAGTTGTAAAATTTACAGGTTTTAATCATTTTATTAGATGAATTATTGTAACCCATGTTGATTACTATTATTTACCTTCATGTAATAAAAACATCTAAAGAAGCAAGATATAGCATAGTCAATATAACAATGGGTTAGGTTTCAAGTTGTCAGAATTAAAATCTTGAAAATCATTCTGCTCAAACACAGGCTAATGACAGATTCCAGTCGGATCATTACGATCACTAATCATTTATCATTCATAGTTAATAGCATATTACTATTATAGCTCTACTTCCAAAGAAACCACTGTAGCTCATTATGTTTTTATTCATTATCTTTACCTTTATCTTAATTTTCTCTAATTGTTTTTCTAGATGTATCCATACATCTGAATTAAACGCTTTTTGGTCGGTCGGTTACATCAAACAACAGAAATAGGAAGAAAGGAAGTAGTGTGATGTCATTGAAACGTGTAAGATCTATTCCTACCATTTTTTACCAGCTGCTATGATGTCATGATAGAATGTCCGAGGTTCGCATTTTTGTATTAAAAAAAAATGCCTACTTATGATTTTTATCGAAAATAATATTTGCAGAATATTTCAATATCGTTATAGTTACAAGTATGAGAATCGACTCCAGAAAGAATATCTGCTCTTCTGATCCTTCTCCTCCTCCTGCTACCACTACCACGGATTGTGGACGCATCATTGAACTTAAGGTTCTTGTTTAATCACAATTTAACTCAGGCCGTCAATCTAATAAATTGGGGCGATGTATAATAGTAACCCTGAAAAATGTGTAATAATGATTTACAATACTTGAAGAAAATAAACATAGTGCAGTGAGTGTGTATTGATGGTACCGATTGTTGGTGAGGTCTATCCTTGCAAAGACGCATCATGTAGCCATTTTAATGTGGGTCATTTTTACAGCTAAAAAAAGTGGATTGATTTTCAAAATTGCTACTAGGTAGATTTAATTGCGAAGTAACTCAGTAGATTTCATTCTTTCTGTATTAACGTTGTTTTTGAATTTCAAAAACGACCAGTAAAAGTATCTGAAGTTCATTTTTTTTTTTTCAGCACGATTTTAAAAATTTGTACCACCAAAAATCTGACCAAGACTTTTTAGTTCAATTTTTCTTAGAAAATCTTCTTGATCCTGTTAATACCGTACGTTTTTACTTGCCATGTGCCTACTCTATCCTTAGTATAAATCTTCCTCTAGCGACTTAGTTCTGGTCAGACCCTTCTAAATTGTGTCGGTGGTCGTAGTTTCCTACCCCACCTCTGCTTATGAAATCGCAACAGATTTCCCAACAGACCCCTATCTCCCGACACATCAGAGTATTTTACGATTTTTTTTTTTTTTTTGAAGTTTCAAGAACCCTAGCATGATGAAATTACAGCTAGTCGACAAATGATGCACATATTTGTGCTTATAACTGGCTTATGCATTTTCATTTAGTTTAATTTTGCGGGATTTTATGGTTTATTCTTGGTTACTATATTTTTTTTTATTATTAAGGGTTGTTCCTGGAGTTGACTCTTCAATGTTTTGAAAGCAAGAAAGTAAGCGTGGAATGAATCATAAGAGGGGGATGGTTTTATTATTTATTTTTCTCACTTCTCTATTGTTGACTTTCTTCAATTGAACGAACTCTTTTCTTAGATACAAAAATCCATATCAGTGTTCAATACAACTAAGCGAAGGCAGTTGGCGCTGCTGGTGTGAAACTTCCATAGAATTCCAATCGGGACCACCTTTGCTAAGTTGTGCCTAATATTTCTGGATATGAGTGTGTTTAAGGATAATAAAATGCTTTGTCGTGCTTAACATGTTAAATTACAATTTATTTTCATTTTGATCGTGACTGAAACGATGATCAGTCTCTCTGAGAACTTGGCAAGTAGATATGACTGGTTTCTGGTTTACGCTTCATTCATTTCATTGTATTAGTAGTACAACCACTCCTCTAGGCTACTAATATCTACCCTGTTTAGACTTTACCTGGTGTTAAGGATTAATTTTTTTTTTTTGTTTTGTTTTTGACAACGTGACTACTGGGCCATTGGTGAGAGTGAACGGACATATATAATTCTAAGCTCAGCACTGTGAGTGAGTGCGATATTTAAATATGATCACGTGGCTGCTAGGCGGATGGGGGGGTTACCTGCCACTTGGTTGTAATTACTTGAAGTAAGTATTTTTATTTACAATTCCCTCTCTAAAAATCTTTCCATGGGAAGCTGCATGCGTCAATATAGTCTGTTCAAAGTGACGAAATTATCATCCGGTTTGCTAACAAAGAATAGAAATAATAATTCATAATCGTTGTCTATGTATTAAATATTATGTATCTACAACCAGAGAAAAAACACTATCGCATTGTTCACGATTTTTTCACGATTATCATCATATTTGATAAATTTTGACCACTTTTTTGTTTCATCTTAATTAAAATTAAGACCAATGACACATTAGATTACAATACTTAATTAGTATGTATGAATTGAATAATAAAAATAACCATATCATGACTTAGCTTTGAACACGCAGTTTTTTTAGTTTTCATCTTGTTAAACTGTTATGTTTACAAAAATTCGACCGAATTTCCTTCTATTGACTCTCCAAGATTATTCAGTTATTATTGAACAATTAGAATTTGAATAAAACTTATTTTTATTCATTCATATTTTCTGTTCCAACTCACGCTTTCTCTGTAGCTTACTGATTTTTTTTCATGTTTGTTTACTGACATTTTGCGTCGAAAAAAATGATATTTTTCTCTTCCATTTTATTTTCTATAAATATATTTTCAAATATGTGGTTAAAATTTATTTTTAAAGATTATATTTCGCCCTCAGAATGTAAAATGATGCTCCTCCTTATACTACAGGATGTAAAGAGATCACACATTTAAGGTTAGTTTTTAACAACAACACGATGAATCATCTGAGATGATGGAAGACTTATTTCCTCCTCAGTCTCCTGTGAAAAGAATTCACGGATTTATTTGAATTTCCGGAAGATGATTTTTTTTTTTTTTTAAAGAAACTACTGAGCTCATTTTCTGTGGAAGAGTCCATTTTTACACTCTGTGAAACAGAAAACGTCACACTTTTTCATTATATAAGTAGATCCTGCTTAACGGGTGAGGGGCGATAGTTTTATTTTTAGATTCAATATTACACTCTTCTTGCAAATAAGAGTGTGCAAAATAATACCTTTTAACTCTTCTTCCCATTTCTTCAAGAATTGTTGATCTTAGAAATAGAGTATAAATAAAAGAAACAAGAAAGTTCATGTAAGAAAAACAGACAAAAATTATTTAGTTGTATTATTTCGAATAAATTGAGTTGATTTTATTTATTCGTCGTTTTTAACATCGAGTGAGCGAAGGTGTGAATCATTACAATTGAATCGGGACCACTTTCCTTGCATTATGCCGGTAAATACACAATTTAGAATGATATTGCTTTGAAATTCAATTGGTTTTAATTTGTGCCCCGTTTTTAACAACGAGGTAGGGAGGTTGGGAAACTACAATGATCGGGACCACCCTCCTTTACCTTGTATCGTTTGTGTATGTGTGCGTGTGTGTGAAGAGGCTCTGGATTTCATTTCTTTAATCTATAATAGTAACTTGATTTCTATATAACTTTCTAATGCAATTGTGTCGCGATAGTTCACGTCTGTCGATTCGAAATTTTGGTATTTTGACTGCGGATTTATTCAATTTTTTTCAGCTTGCCTTATCTCGCAAATGTGCTTTGAGGAATAAGAATGTTTAGCAAGTCTTTAAGCAACAAATGAGCATTTTACACTGATGAATTCGGGTGGTTGTAGTGGTAAAAAAAACAATTACAAAATTCGAAGATATTCTTGGATTTTTCAAACTCCAAGCTTAAAATGGTTGTCACGTGACAAAACAGATCACGCACCTACCTCCCACACAAATAAATTGGATTGTATTTTCTTCCCAATATTGTGGTTTTTAACGACCTCTGTGTTGGTGTGAAAAAAAATTTATGATAAAAGGGCGAATGGTATCAAGTGTAGCTGGGGATATTTTTGAAAGTGACCACTTTGATTTCTGAAATCATTCTCTGCTTGTCTATTTGTTGGCTCAGTGTTGGTCAGAGACAAATATTTCATTTCAGTTTATTATTCTCGAAAAAAAAAAGGCATAAAATAACCCCAGACGTCCAAATTGGTATGAACTGTTTGTTGTGTCGAGTGAATTGTGTTTATTGGTCTAAAAAAAAAAGAAAAAAAGAATAATATGAAATAAAATTCGGGGGGGGGGGTGCAAAAACGGAAGTAAGCGAAATACTTCAAAGTCGTAGTTTCGCACGTCAAGCGGAAGTATAAGGTCCAGTATAGAATTTAGACATTTTGTTATATGGATCCCCTTGAAACCTAAAAATGTTTTTTTATTTTAAATGTAATTTTTTCCAAAGGTATAGAAAAGTCTTATTAATTGGAAACACCTAAAATTACTACGGGGCGGGGGGGGGGGCAAACCTAGAAGATAATCTTAACCTCCACTGACCCTATTTATTTCACAGACCATGAGAAATCATGAAATGACAGAAAAACAAAAAGGAAAAAGATTTATACTTCCAAAAGTAGTGCAGATTTAGGGAATAGTAGACACAATCTGACTCATTTAAAATCCTAAAAGTGAGGAAAAAAATACGGGAAAATTATCGATATTTAATGCCCCTATATTTCCTTTATAATGAACTAGTTCAATTACGGGAGTTGGGCAGAGTCCATGGTATGTACCCGTATTGGATAAGATTGAACCCAAGTCACTGTCGTCAACAGAATAACTGAGAGAAAATCATGAGAAATCAAACAAGGGCTGTCAAATTAGCCATTTTCGGCTAGTTCTGGTTGAATTTTCTTTCTATCTAACCGATAAAATATGCCATACGGTATCCGATTAAATCTGGTAAATTTAATTAAAGTAACTCATATTTTTTTATCAATTATTTGTTCTGGAGTTCTGGTATGTATGTTCTTTTATAGATGGACATATAAGCCATTATACAGCTGGACAATGACTTTTCCCGTCTCTTTCCATGACGACTGCGATTGCGTTAATCTCTGCCACGTCTTGCCATTGCCAGCAAACTTTAGCTATTAATTTTATCCCTACATCTTGTGCCTGGCCTTTTTTTACTATTCCAAGGGAACCAGTCTGTTAGTCTGTAGAGCCATCTCTTGCTAAGTGACCAGCCCATCTCCATTTTGGTGCCTAATTATATGTATAGTAATCTTCACCTTAGTCCTCCCTTGATTCATGTTAATTTTGCTATCTGGTAGAGTTATCCCTCTCATATATATATATATATATATATATATATATATATATATATATAGTAGCTGATTTTAGACATTTAAAGACTTTTTAGCTATAAATAACATAACTTAATAGCACTGAACTAAAAACTATTCTAAACCTGTTTTCTTTTTCTAAAAGGAAAAAAAGCTGTGATTGTTTAGTTTCCTCTTTTCAAGTTCTGTGGGTTGTATTTTAACTGATTCTTTAAAAACTATTTTTGTTTATAGAACGATTTATTGAAATTATTTTACATATTCTTCCCTTTTTAAAAATACCACATTATCTTACTACCTTTAATCTCATTTAATAAGTTAAATTATTTTTTGTTTATGAGAAACGTATGTAATTGATACCAGTAGTTGTAACTTTTGTAGTTAATGATTATTTACATAGTCTTTGTTAACTTTAGGTTGTATTGTATTTATTACTTGTATACATATATTTCGCACCAAAGTAAATGTTAGTGTCTTGTTCTATAGGCGTAGTTACCAAGTTTATTCCTTGTGTACGAGGTTACTTATCGTTCAGTCACGGGATGTTGATATTTTATCTATATTTTTCTCTCTCTCTCTCTCTCCACCTCACCCCGGTTGCTTTAGTTCATGTTTGTTCATAGTAGATAACAACACACCCTTTCCCCCCAATCTACACGCCTATACAGCTCTCTATATAAAAACGAGTTACACAACTTTTTTTTTCATTCCCATACACGTGAGTGACTTCGTTGTTATAGTTTTTCATCATACGATTACTCTACACGTGAGCAGAGTGCCCGAGAAAATTATCAGTATTTCCTCTTTTTCAAACAATGATATCTAATACGAGGACCTTAATCTGTTACAATTGTGAAGTGAGTAACCTTGATTTATTTTTGCTCTTTTATTACATACATTACCCTGTGTCCTTCCTTCTGTTTTTTCCGTCTGTCTGTCCACACTATATCGCAGAAGGTTCCCAATGAAATGTTGTAGATGGGTGGAGGAAGTGATTAAAATTTTTGAGCGGATCCAGGAATTTGTTTTTGATTGTAGGTTAATTTTCCGTTTTTCTCTCCGTGTGTTTGCTAATGTCTGTCCAGTGATTCACGATGTTTTCAGAAGTTCTCAATGAAATTTTCTGTGCTAGAAACAATTGATTGAATTTGGGGTGGGTGGATCCATGATCTTTTCCCCTATTAAAATTAGTGTGCTGCGTTGATAGAGGTATGTGGTCTCTGAGTGCTTTACTTAAATATTTTTTTTATTTTTTTTTGTATTTAACTGCGTCCGTACGTCTTATTTCAATTTTTTGACAGCACTTTCTTATGTCGGGCTGGGAAAATAACATCCCCCTATAAAATCAAGAAGAATATCTGGGTTACTCGGAAAGTTTTATCGATGGCAAAAATCAAGTTTTTAACCATCGTTATTGAATGAGCATGATTTGAATGGAACTGATTTTATCTTTTCATCGTCTTGACGTGTTTTTCTTTATTCTCTTATTTATATATGCGCCATTTTTAACATTAGGTGTGCACTGGTGTGAAATTTTGACTTGCCTGTGCACACCTGATGTTCCAAGTGGTACATGAATAAGAAGTAAAAGAATTCGTGAGAGAAAAAACATTTCAATCAGTTATTGTCAATTATAGTTCCATTCAAATGATCTAATAACAGGTAAAAACTCCTTTTAGCCTTACATCTATTTTGTGCCACCGTAAAATGAATCGTGGTACGTACTACTTGAGAAAGCTTTGTTTTTAATTTCTTAGGGGTAGGACTGTTTTTGTTTTTTTGTTTTCCCAGGCTACGCATGACCGTAAAACTTTCATCTGCACAGTTAGCTCCTCATTTCAATAAGGGAAGTAGGGCCAGAGAGGGGTCCCGGGTGCCAGATATTTCTGCTGCAATGGCCGAGGAAACCTAACTATATCCGGATTTACTTACCCACCAAATCAGATGTGTTTTATTCACCCCATACATTGTAAACCTGTCCAGGTATCACGTTTTGCCTCTTTTGAGGTGTCGGAATGATATTAGGATTGTGAGGGTCTTTACTAACCATTTATTTGGAGAAATAAATCGTGTTTGTTGCAGGCAAGCCAATTTGTTATTATTCAACTTTCTCCAGACTAAAATTGTTTTTTTTTTTATCAAAGTACACACCTACATAAACAGCTGAATGTTTCAACTTCGATGATTTTTGTAAAGTGTAAATGACGAGTCGTGATCGTATCTTAAGTAATCAGTACTCGTTCTTTTGAAAAGAAGAAATTGCCACATTATTCTTTGGGTGGATAGTTTGTTCAACCGCCACACGAGTAAAAAGCACTAAATTTTTATTTTCATTTTTCAAATATCAGCCTTCTTACATGCTTTTTGGGTATTATTGTACTTTCTTTAATGCTTCTATCCCGGACACAGCCTATACCTTGCTGGAACAACAGCATCAAGGATTAGGCAGATATGAAGTTTTTAACCGTCATTATTGAATCATTCAAAGATGGAACATGAAAAATGTCCATGCTTGACAAGGATTATTATTCAGTTCATATTTCGCTCCTTTGCAGACGAGACCAGCTTATTGAAATTAAATAAAATAAGTCTGGTAATCCAACACACTTCCATCCCCATGAATGAATATGGATATTATTCTGATTCTGAGAGCTCGATAAATTTACTGGCAAAATAGGTGTAAAGAGGATTGTTACTCACTCAAAAATCCATTTCGTGGTTCGTAGTCCGTCTACTGACCAGCCCCAGTATATTCTTAGTCTCGTCATGGGGGAAAAGTGATTTATGTTCAGTTTCATCCGGAAAAACACATGGGACTTTTCAATGGGCTTCCGCCGGGGGGAGGGGGGGCTCAAACAATCCCCACTACCACCGCCACCACCACCACACCTTCTCACTGAATGCAAGGAATTAAAAGTCGGAACCTAATACAGACCCCACCCCTTATGTAATTTTAAGAAATCTTTATTCTATAAAATATTTACTTTCCTGTTATACTAGTTTTTTTTTTCCTGGGCAACTTGGGGTGTCCTAGCTAGCATGTAGATATATGCAGAAATATCTTTGATAGCGTTGTTTTTTATTTATTACAGATGAATTATTGTTGTACAAATTAGTGTAACTCAGTATAGTTTTAAGCTGGAAAAGAAATATTAAATTATTACACCTTGAACTGAACAGAAAATTCTGGAACGAAGTAATCACACTAATCAAGGTATTATTGTATATGGATACACATCGTGTTTTATGTGGGTGGATTATGAGAAGTTCTTTTCAAAATCAGTTTTTCCTTTTCTTGAGTGGATTTTTGATAAGATATCACTAATAGGGAATAAATACATAGGATTTGTGAATCTCTAGTTCTATACTCTACTGCTGAGCCATAGTTTGAAATGTCAGAAAGTGTGTTGTATAAGGAAGAGAGATGTTCTTCATTATCTTGATGTGTTTCTACTTCTCTCTGTAATTGAGAGACTCTACTTGACGATGTAGGTCACAATGACATTACAGGTCACTATGACATCACTCTGATAGTCTATGACATAATTGTTGCACTAGCTGCAGACACACCTAGATTTCGATGTTTCTATGAATATTAATAGAAGGAATTAGAAAGCGCTTGAGGGAGCACGTACCTCTGTCAATGCCATCATTTCTAAAAACTGAATGAAAATCAGTTCACTTGATTGGGATGATATGAGGAAGGTTTACTGGGGGGGGGGGATGTCTGACCCCCCCCCCCCGCGCACATACAGACACTAAATGTAAATCACTTCTTCCATGGTCCATCGCCTAGCCTTTCACAAAATGTCATTTGATTACATTGAGAACTTTTGGAGATATTGTATGGTGTGGACATATAGCTACAATACAGTGGAAGAAAAATTCCTTGATCTACCCCCAAATTCAATCGCTTCCCCTGTAAGCCTATTTGCCCAGCCCGCCACAAAATGTCATTGGAATTCATTGAGAACTTTTGGGTATATTGTGTGAACGGACAGACAACAATGAATATATATAACTCACCCAACTTTGTTGACTGAGGTAATGTTGTGACTGGTTCATGAAACTAGAAGTTTACTTCTGTTTTAACAAATTCTGTCTGGATTGTTACTGCTATGTTATATCAGACGTGTGAACGTATGTTCTCTATGCACCATTAGTATAACAATGTGTCCACTCCACCCTCCTTGCATCAATGACTGTGATTTCCAGTTTCAAAGGGATCCTAAACAAAGTAGTAGTAGTAGTAGTAATAACATCATTTGTTATGGTAGTAGTAGCATAGAGGAGTAAAGTGAGGGTGGTTCACCCTAAAATATGGTTATTAGAAGAAAAAACAATTCAAATTGAAGTGTCTAATTTTCATCAATAATTTCTGGAGTCTTTGTGTATGGTTATTTACATTGTAAATTCATGCTAAAATGGACTTGTTGGGTGCTGATGAAGACGCAAAGCAAGTGGGGGAACTTCGTATCATTCATAGAGAGGAGGAAGAATGACTTTATTTTCAAGTGTGTATGAACATTAAACATTACTTGGAGATTGTGGACACAACTGCGAAACTCACAAATGTCACTTTGTAAAAACTAATTATACCTAACAAGATATGATTTTCATCTTTTTTTTTCTTTTTTTTTTCTTGGACAATAATTCTATCTGCTCATTTGGGTGGGTGTTCAGCTTGTTGAAAATAATTTGAGAAAAAGTTCAGACTATCTTAATTTACAGTGTGCAGGCTGTAAAGAAAGCTCTCTAGAACTATCAATTAATCTGTAGTGCTTTTCAGTTACACTTGGGATTAAGTAATATTAAGTAAATAGTGTCCTTATCCTGGCTACAACTTCAGCTGTCCCTGTCAGGATTCTGCAGATTATAATTTCCTATGTCTCAGTTCTAGTTTTCAAAGTATGTGTATTTTTTATGTAATACGAAAATCTACTCACAATTTGTTTCAGCAGATAATAAAGCTCTTGTTTCATGAACCAGTCTAAATGTATATACTTCATTCCACCTGTTTATGCTGATAGAAACATTAAAATCCAGGTGTGTCTGCTGTGTGTGGTACAACAAATACATCATAGACTGACAGAGTAATGTCATTGTGACTCGTGCTATCTAGTTCAGCTTATCATTTACAAATGAAAGTAGATGACGAAGATGATAACATTGATGACCATTACTACTTTAGTGAGTTTGATCCTCACTAAATGAAGAGGTGAAGTGCGAGGGAGTTGCCCTTCCCCCCCCCAGGTGCAGGTGTGAAGGGGCGCAAAATTTCTCTATTAATGCTTGTTAATTGATAATTATGCCCTCCTGTAGGATATGGCACAACAGTCCCCAACCCCCATGGTGCCAAGAACCCTTGCTATGCCACTGACCGGATGCCCCTCTACTGTGGCCTTGTGTCAGACTAAGCTAAACTTATTAAATATCGAGTATATTCTGCCTAGGTATCTACAGTGTATTTACGGGTTAGTTTGGCACAAGGCTTCAGTAGCAGAGCACCCAGTGAGGATCGAACTCATTATAGTAATGATCAGCATCACAAGTTTGGTAGCCATTACTTCACTGACTGTGAAACAAGGGAATTCATGAAATTACTGAAATGTTCAAGGATTTTATGGAATGGTTTCCCCATGTTACACATACTGGATATAAAATTGTATATTTTTTTTATTACCTAAAGAGTATATGAGTACCAATGTAGACATTATTTAAACAGATAATGAAGCTCTCGATCCATGAACCAGTTTGAACATCTCTTAATATAAACAGAATCTAAGCGTCTGCTGCCTGTAAAACAGTGTCAAACTAGATTATGGGTGGGGGAGTTGTAGAAATATTTGAAAAAAATTTAGAAGGAATAATTATACAACATTTCTTTATCTCCATACAAAAATGCACACCTTCTTGTGCTTATTATAGAATGGCCGGATCCTATTCACTTTTTTCTTTCTTTTAATTTGGGTTTTATGTTCGAGTAATTCATTTTTTGAAAATAATTTTCTTTTCCTAATAAACCCTGTAAAACTTATAGATTATAAATATGTTGCAATTTTTGACAATTTTTTCTTCTCTCTCCCTGAGAAATGTCAGTTCTCTGAACACTGAATTTCTTATTATCCAAACAAGATTTCAAGGTCCTATGAATATGTAATTTTAATGACCATGTCCCAAGTATTTATCTGGTACAAGTGATGGAGTTTATTCCTGTTCTCATGTCTACGATGAGAGAGCGGTTAGTCCACTTGATCTCAGTCAGTCACTTTGAACAGTGTTGAAATAGTTTTAACCCAGAAAAACTCAAAAATGGAGGATTTAAAATCCTGGCAAAACTGTTGTGGTGTCCTTATTCCCTTTGATTTTGTTTTGAGTACATATCTGTTATAAGTGATGCAGTTTATTGCTGTTCAAGGACATATAACATGATTTTATTTGTTAAATAAAATACTACGGATTTTTGGAATTTTATGTAACATCCTGTGTTTATATACAATTTAATGAATTGAAACCCTTCAAAAATGGATGTTTTTTTTTATTTAAATTTTTCTTGCGTACTTGTGTTCAGTATGGTTTACTTTTTTTACAATTGGATCAATTATCAGAATGAAATACTCCCCCCTCCATCTGTCCTGTTCAGTTACTGTTAGATTCTGATTATAACAATGAACTACTGTCCTCATAATAATTTATCTTATCTAAAGGGGTCATGAAGAAACTTGCCTCATCAAAAGGGTTGTGATTTTAAAAAATGTTGGAGATGCCCTGTTATAGACTATTAGCATTATGTTGTAGCGATTTGCGTTGATTCATTCAGCATATCAGTCATTGAAAATAGTGGTATACAATTTGAAGATAATGTAGAACATCTCTCTTCCTTGTACGAAACACTTTCTAAAAACATTTGAAATTGAGGCTTAGCAGTGAAACACAGACCTAGAGGTCAAGTGGTGTCACTCACTTCACTGCATTTAGTGTTATTACTTATTGAATAAAATGTCAGTAAAGCTTCATCTGGCTGTAGTCATTATTCTATATATTGCTTGGCTTATAAGAAATTTTCAAGCGATTCTGGCTATCCATGTCACATGCTAAGGCTGCACCTGTGGAGCTAGAGGGCTGAAAATTCAAGCATTTACTCATTATGTTTAGAAAAACCGTTGTTTTTTGGGGGTCTTTTTCACCCGATGAAAAGTTGTTGGGTTTTTTTTGTCTTCTTTTTTTTTCATTGGGGGGTTACAATACAAGTCTATGCTAAATTGGTCCTTTTGTTAGTGTTTGCACACTTGTCTTTTGAAAGTTCAGCCTTGTTAGTGATTACTGCCCAACTAAAGTCAATAGAAGTAACTTATTCATTGATCACCCCTTTTCCAATTTTTCATGCTGCCAAAAGACATTGGTTATGGGACAGTTCCTATTGAATGACTAACCAGACCCTTTAAAAATTGCCCTCCAAGTTCCATACATTAATAACTAAGCTCAGTGAATCCCTCCATTCAACCAATTACCTGCTCAGCTAAGCAGTCTGCCTGTATAAAGTACATGTACCCTAAAAACCAGGTGCATACATCTTATTATAAGTGAAAACCTTGCTCCTCCCTATTTACAGTGTTATTCTTGTAAGATCTCTTCACATACCACCACGCTACCATCCATCTAAATGAAGCCATCTCATTTTTCCATTTGCTCCTTCCAATCTATATGTTGTTGTATTTTATGGCTAAGGTAATTGGAACATGTAGATATCAAACAATTAAGACTACTCATAGGGAAAAGGAAAAAAAGCAGTGTATCATATATGAGGTAAGATTAATGGTCGTTAGATCAATTTCTGTTGCTTCTATAATGGTTTTCCATTTACTGACAGGTTAATTGCTGTATTTGATGGCATTTAAGACCCTCCCCTCTTTTCAGCAGGAAATATTTAGAGAAAAAAACCGCATGAATTATTCTCATTTATCATCCAGTTTTTTAAAACTGGCCAATGTGGAACTGGACAAGGAATGTTAAATTTAGCTCTTGACCTATTAATTGGTAAATTGTGTGTGTGTGTGTGTGTGTGTGTTGGGGGGGGGTCTTAGATGCTGCTAGATAGAGTACTTTGAATATATTGACTTGTAAAAAGTAGGAAGTGAATGATGTAATTTGATATTAGTAAACCATAACAGAAAAATGTGGATCAACCAAATAAACAGCCTATGAAGGCTTCATACATCTGGCTTTCTCTCCTCAGCATGTATAGTTTAGTTGGTGCCACCACATATTCTGTCTCAGCTCTGGTTTGCTCAGTGTGAAATAGACTTGGAGGTGACAAGCACTAAAGTAAAGTCATTCACTTCACCCTGGGTTATTTTACCCATAGCCAGGTGGAGATATGGATTCATGCCTTTCTGAAGGGAATTAGTGTGAAGTGAATACAAAATGTCTGTCTATTTTCCATGACAGTAACCCACTCATCCCCCCCCCCCGCATGTATATTTATGTGCAGGAAAAATGTTTGTTTGTCTTTTTTTTTTTTTTTTGTATCGAAGTTCTTAGAATTATATTCAAATTTGATTATTTAATTCTATTATCATATGTAAATTTGAACATTCATCACTATCAGCAGCAGCCTTTTAACATCTGTCATAGGACATGGACTTTCCTCTGAATCCTCTAGGCCTTTCAATCATGAGCATTGCAGCCCCAATATCTCTTGAAATTGTCACGCCATATTATTTATTGCTGGCCACAATTTTGCATATGATCTCTGGGGATCCAACTTGTGAATTCAGCAGTTGTATGGCATACTTGCATCAAGATCTGCCCATTGGCGTTCCAGTTTTCTTATGGATTTTGATATCTCTGACTCCTGTTTTTTTTCTCTATTATACTGTGCTGTCTCGTGATCTCTCCATGTAAGCTTGAGCATGATCTTTTCTTGTACGTGTTACATGGTTCTTAGTTTAAGAGCCAGTCATTTGGTTAGGTTTCATGTATCCACTTCATAAGTGAATGGGAGGAGGCATTGGTTATAGACCCTTCTTTTCAAAACTCTCATGAGCTTTTTGTTCTTGAATGTTGAGCTTGCTCTGTTGAAAGCTTGCCAACGTCATATCATTATTCATTTGATTTCTTCTTCTCTTGAAAATTTCATGGAGACTCCCTGTTCCAGGTAAATGATGTGGTCTACTTTCTTTGGTTCTACATTTACAATTCAGTTGGTTGTTTTTAGCCTCACCATATTTCTTGCACATGATAAACATTAGACTATTGAAACAACAACAAAGCATGAAAAGGGAATGATATGTTGTTTTGTATTCGTTTTGATCTGTTTCTTTACTTATATCACCCAAGTCATGATTATTTGTTTAATCATTACCAAAAAATGTATTGATTTTTAAAATTCATAAATCGTGGCTTGGCCTCTCGAACAAAGATTTAAGGGGTTTTATCACGTTGCAGGCTTACAGGTGTCCAGCTAGACAGGTGTGTTGAATAGCCCTTCGGCTTGTGCTAATAAGTTTCAAGGTGTGGTGAGGTACCTCCTATACATCTAGAAATGTCATTCGCTCAGACTAGAGGGCTATTCCCCACATCTGCCTCACGGGCTACCTGTAGACCTGCAACGGATGTGATAAACCCTCCTAAATCTGATTATAAAACTAGTTTTCTCTTCTCCTCTCTTGTTCTGTCAGATACAAGTATATGAACATCCACGCCCTGGGAATACATATATGCTAATACTCTGCTTAGTCCAATTCCAATTTTGTTTCAGTATCTGTTGCTATAAAAATAACTCTGCATTATGAAGACTTTCAAATGCTTTTCTTGTACCATAGGTAAAGTAGCTTGTTACCTACCTACTGATTCAATATATGTATATCTGATTAGAGTAAACTTTTTAATCAAGGACCTCTTCTTTTTCTTTTCCAACCTTCTATTTATAATACTACTAATGCTAAGAGGGGAGTGCGGTCAATATACCCCCGTTGGTTAAATAAAGGGTTCGGTTTGTTACTTCCCCATACCTACCAGATGATACCTGATGAAGGCCGTAGAGTACAACGGCTGAAACGTATGAAAAATAACCAAAATGAGGATGGTCCGAATATTAATAGAAACTTCTATTTCTACTTCATCATTATCTATCTAAATATTTTGACATGTATATGATGTCCCAGTACACTTCTAAAATATATATATATCCCAGCTATTATAGAAATTTTGGGATATATATATCCCTGAAGTCTCCAAAAGATTACAGAATCACGTACTTCTCATCTTCCATATATCATTGTAGCCAAGTGTATAGAAAAGATGATCGTCATGAATATCAAATGAATTGTTTTAGCTTGAATGTATATGTGTAAATGGTAGCAAACGCGGTTCCTATTTCAAGTGCCAGGCTGCCGAGGCACATTATCACAATTTATCATAGGTGAAGGAAAATGCTCATTCCTTATCATAGAGACATCTAGTACAGAAAGCTCTACAGCTAATGTATCTAATTATGATGATTATGCCATGTGATTGGTTATATTTTTTGCTTGTAGTATTTGTGAAGGCAGATAACTATTAGATGCTAATTATAGAGCAGTTTCTCTTTTTCTTTTTTTCTTGCAAATGCATTAAAAATATGAATTCATTCTGGTTGAATGTCAACGAGAGGGTGCAGTGCAGCATAATGTTTTTATATTTTCTTGGTTTCAACGCAAAACTATTTAAATACTGATATCATTTTTTGATGGCATGAGTAAACCACTACTATACAGTGAGTGCATTAATGATCCGCTACTTCTCGACAAATTCATTTTAACATTCTTATATGGCTTCAGAATTGTTGGAATTATAACCAAATATTCAAAGATAAAAAATATAGTTGCTGTCACTGTCAATTATTGAACATTTGAAGTCATATAAAGAAAATTCCATTAAAGAATAAATATGGTCGGAATAAATTCTATTTATGACATCACCAACGTTTTCTTATTTATTTTTCCTAATTAGATGAAGTATTGTTATCCATTGTAATTCATTTTGACTACTATATTTATCTTCATCGTTTTTAGTTCTTTTTTTATCAAAACTCTGGCTGTCACTTTACAACAGCAAGAAAACAACAGAGATCAAAAAAGGATGTTTAAGCTTCCAGTGACTTCTTGCTGTCGTAAAGTAACAGCTAGAGTTGAGTTGTTTTTAAAAAAAAAAAAATTTTTTTAAATGAAAAATCAAGAATAAAGTAAATAGTAGTAAAAATCAATATGATGAGGAACTTGGATTTATGATGAAGTAAACATTATCTGACCGGTTATAAGTTGAACACGTCAGGTACCAGAAAAACATTGGAGAGATGGTTGAATTGTAAAAAGTGGACAATCAGATCAGAAGCTGTAGCCTTTTAGCATCTGTTGTTGGACTTGAACCTTCCCCCAAATTTGCCAGTCCTCTCTCTCATGGGCGTTGCAGAGCCAATACTTTCTGAATTCGTCTAGTTTGTAATGCAATCTTATATTTTGTCGGCCACAGTTTCACATAGGATCTCTCAGGGTCCATATTGTGAGTTGCGATGTCCAGTGGTTGTCTAACATTCTTGCAACATGACCAACCAAATTTCAAAACTAAAATACCAAAAACATGCTCTGGGGTCCCACCAGTAACCACTACAGCTATAGCCAGTCCTTCAATTATACAGTGAAGGATGGGCCAAAAAAGACTTTGATGATTTTTACGCAGTAAGATTTTAGCATATATTAGTTCTAAACTTCTTCCTGCCAACCTACAGACCAGATTGCTGTATTACTGCAACAGATTCATTTGTAAACATAAAAATAGATCAGCCATTAGTCATGAAATAGTTTTTTGCTGTAATAAAAACCGGTTATTTAGCAAATTATGGAAAAAAAACTGCAAATTTTGAGTCTGTTCGATTATGAATGAATAGATTAATAATAAAAAACTATCAACAATGTTTGCCCTCCTCTGTGTACTCCGTCTTTCCACACACTACTGCACTTATTTGATTATAAAAGCTATTATAATTGGTCTGTGCAGACTATGAATTGATTGGAGGCCTGTGCTCTTTTTGTTTCCTTGGGATGAAGAGAGTCTTTCAAAATATGTTCACTGGATCAGATGGTTGAACTGAACAAGTCTTGTGCCACTGCTAATTGAATTCTTTTTACTCTTCTACTGAGACGTGACCTTTGAGGATATTTTAGAAGAATTTTCCATTTGTTTTCTAAAGACTCCCTCGAAGAGAATGGCAATTTCTGGATCTGGGGTAGTGCAATTTTGGAAGGGGCCTGACTTTATGGTGTGTAGAGCAAACTACCATAATTTCCATGTAAAATAATTTTTGTATCAGTTGAACAGAACTACGACATCAGAGTATTTTGGTTACTTCTCTTGGGGGTTACCAATTTAGATATTTTATATCTAAATTTAGATGATTAGTAAAGAGCAGACAACATGTGAAATGATTCATAGAAACTATAAAGAAAGATCTATAATCTTGAATTTCTTAATTTATTATTAGATTTTTTGAAGTGCTGATCTAAACAACTTCAGAATCAACACTGCACTGCCTTGTATGCTGGCTAATATTTCTGGCAAATCTCAACTTTGTGCAATGGCCAGTAATCAAGTAAAATTTTGAGAGAAGTACACCATTACCCATTGCCTGCGAATGATGGAAATTTTTGTTTTGTAGTTCTATGGCTTGCTCTATGAAATTTCTGTTTCATTGTGATTGATAGCAACTCATTTCAATCTGTGAGCAAGGGCTTTTATTTGGCAATGAATAACTATTACTTTTCACCTCCTTCCAAAGTAAATGGATTAACATAGTCGATTTTATGAGTAAATAATGTACCAAAACCCATTGTTCTATTTGAACTCTAGTCAGTTCTAATTCAGAAGACCCTTGGAACAGACACCATCATCATTAATCCACTGCTGGTCTAAGGCCTTTCCCAATTCCTTCCTTGTTGACCTTGATTGTGCTAACCTTTACTGGATCTCTTTTCTGCAAACCTTTCTATCTCATCTTTCCATCTTATGTCTGGTCTTCTCATTCAGTGTTTGCTATCTTAAGGGCACCAACTGACTATGTTCTTTTTACTTTTTGCTAAGTGTTCAGCCCATATCCATTTTTGTCTTCATTTTTATCTCTCACTTGGTTCTCAAATCCAATTTGAGTGTTGTTTTTAACGTTGCTCTTCCATCGCTCTGCATTATTCTGAGTTTGTTTCCAAGTAATTTAGTTAGTCTACATGTTTCACATCCAGTATTATTCATTCATTGTACACTTTATATTCTAAGTATACTTGCAAGTTGTTTTTGAATGGAATGTAAATAGTCAAAAGAAGTCAACTATTGATCTAGCATCTTCTTGAATTGGTTAGTCAAGATGTTATTAGAAACCATCAACCAAAACTGCTAGAATGGGTTTCTTCAGTTTTCAGGTTGGTCTGGATGGCTATGTATGTATCAAGAGTACAGCCCAATCGAGTTAACATTTAATCCTTATTATGTCTACAAAGAAATAGCTCTTTTGTTTTTAAAAATTCCCTCTATAGGTTTTCTTTTGGGGGTTCAATTTGTAATACAAGTTTATGCTGAATTAGTCCTTTGGTTTTTGCCCAACTGCATTCACAGTTGAATTTTGAAAATCCAGACTTTTTCTGTGACCACTGCCCAACAAAAGATAACTTATTCATTGATCACCTATTTCCCAAATTTTTTGATTGATCGCCCTAAACATGACATGATGCTAAAAGGCGATGATCATATGACTGTTTCTATTGAGTGGCTAACCCAACCTGTTGGATTCAAACTTGTAAGGATGAATAAAGACCCTTATCTGCTAAAATTCACAAAGGTGAATTCCCCTTGGGACCTCATGCACTTATCACAGCATCTTATCTACTTTTCAAAACAGTCTGCAAAGCCCTCTTTTGGGATCTCCATCAGTTGCTTCATTGTTTTCTCCTTAATCTCTCCTCCTCCCTTTCAACTGAGAGAAGCTAAGAGTCATAGAGAGACAAATCTGGAGAGGAGGCTGGCAGACCTAGATGATGCAATGTTTTTTTTAAAAAAACCTGTAAAAGACATGAATAATCAGGAATTCGTCATTGTAAATGGGATGATCACACAGTACACAAGCTCGCTCACTGGCCTTTCACTGCACACTCCATGGTAGAGTGCTTGTTCACACATGCGCAGTAAGATCTCCTCTAATTGGTTGCCAAGCTGCACCATGGGAGCACTACTGGTTCTCAAGATATTTAGAATGTCTGAGTACTTCTCCTGACAGCCCTTGTGTGCAAAATGAAAATGTATAATGTTTTATATATAAAGATACCCCCCAAAAATTCTTAACCTTATGTATGATTCAATTATATTCTATAAAAAAGAAAGTGCTACAGTCAATTCTTTTCTAGACTATGCTGGTTGAAATTTTTATCATCTACAATTGATGTTCAGTTTTATAACAATTATAGTAACTTTGAGCCACTTGTTAAGTACTATGCTAAGATATTAAGTGTCTACATATGAGGTAAAGTGTCTGTCTCTTAAGAGACTACTCCCTTTGGAGTATATGGCTATGAAGTCCTAGAGTTTTCGTTGCATGTGTCAGTTTAGTGATCCATGCAAGTTTTTTTTATTCTTACCAATTTTGATCACCAGCCCCTTGGCAGGATACCAGTCCATGAAAGGGATACGACCAACCTAACCTCACAGCCTGAAGTGTACTCCATTAGCTGTAGAGTGCTGGAGAAAATTTTATTCTAATGAAGAGTTTTCCACACTCTAAGCTCCGACCTAGAATTGAACCCAGCACCTTCTGCATGTGTGTAGGTGTACTAACCATGACACTATCCAAATAGACAGGTCTACGAATAGCTACCACGATAATTAATCAAATAGTTCTCTAAATGACAAGTGTAATTATAATAAGTGTGTGTATTATATGATGTTGGATGATCACATTTACCCAAAGATTTCAGATGAAGATAGGATCTGGAAGCATCAGTGTCAAGGAACAGTTGCAGCTCATCTTGTTAACACTTTGCATTTTTCAAAAATCAGCCTTTTAATGGATAAAGGCCTTCCCCAAGTGAGACATATGATTAATGGACCTTATCCTGCTACTCTGGGCCAGGATGTGTTGGCAGGCGGGGGGGGGGGGTTTAGATGGATACATGCCTTTCTCAAGGGTATTAGTGAGAATAGAACACAAATTGTCTTAGCTGGTGTTTGAACTCTGCTCACTGATCCCATTCTTCTTATCATTAACCATTTAACCATCTTGCACCTCCTAAACAAGGGGACATTACAAGTGTTTAAATCATCCTCTTCATGGTCTTAATTTTTTTACCTCTGCCAACTAGGTTGGAAAAAGTATGTGTATTCACTCATGTCTGTTTGTCTGCCTGTCAATCTGCACAATACCTCCAATAGTTCTCGATAAATTTTAGTGGGAGAGAAAGCCATGAGTTATGAAAGAGATGAAATTTTAAGGCATATTCAGGATTTGTTCTTTTTGACTGAGTGGTATTTTTTATCATTCTGCTGAGAAAGAAGTGAAAAAATGAACAGTTGATAGATTTAAATTTAAAGGGTAATAACTCAATAATTGAAATTTCCTCCATTTGTTTTTAATATTTTATTTTCGTTCAGTTTTCAGTTTATGTATAACATTGGCAGAAGTATGCGCTCTCGGAGTACTTTCTACTTTTTCTTTTTTGAATGATGATCTCAACAATAGCCAGTTATTAGAAAACGTTTCTGATACCACTACTTCAGCCATGCTCTCTCTCCATCTCATCGGTTAATGGATAATCATTTTTTTCTTTTTTATACCTATTTAAAAAAAACTTTCCTCATTAAGTACCAACATATACCTATTCATTATAATGCAACTCTTTATGTATAGACGCATTGTGCTAATGGCTATATTCTGAACAAAACACAATGTTCTCTCTCTTTCTCTATGTATGTATTGAGGATTCTTTCTTCCTTTTTCTGTCTATGATGATTTCATTTATTTATGAACACATAGAAAGTATAAATGCATTCTTTGTTTTATTTTTTTGTAAACGTTCCTGATTTCTGCCAAAACATCCGATTGCTTTTGAGCCGATCCATGTTCCAAAGACCTGCAATAATACAAAAATGGAATCTATTGAAAGTTTACTCTTTTGTTTTCCACAAAAAAAAAGTTGATAACGAAAGGATGCAAAGTAAAAGTCCTCATAATTATTCATAGTATTATTATTGAATTATTCAAGCAAGCATTTGAATAGAACTACATGCTTATCAACTATTCATACTCTCCCTTACTACTTGGGATGCATCCAAAACTCCACATTTATCTACACTGTATTTAGAGAAAAAATTATTTACTCCTTTCAACAAAGTTTGATGTATTCTGTTTGTGCACACAGTATCTCCAAAAGTTCATTGGCATTTTGTGGACAGGTAGGCCATGGGCTAAGGAAAATTGAATCGTGGGGCAAGTACAGGAATTTTTTTCCGATTGAGAGATACTCTTTCACATATAAAGGCAATAGTCCGAAATATCAAAAATCAAAACTTGCAGTTAGTACCTATATTGTAGTTAAACATAAACTGATTTTCATTCAGTTTCTAGTTGCTCTATAGTGATGGCATAGATGAGTGCTCTCTAGTTTACAATTGCAAATCTGAAGAAACACTTGAGATCTCTTTATGAACATTTCTAACTCAGAGAAAGTTGAATTCCAAAAAGCCTAAATGAACAAATGGCTGGCATAGACTCTTAGATTCATGAACTGCTTGAAACCACTAAAATTCTTCACTGAATAAAATTTTGGAAAGTGGAATTGTTTTGTGAACTGAATAAAAAGGAAAAAAATCAAAAGTTACTCCCCTTGATTTAAAATGTAAATTTCCTAATATGAATTTGAAAGATAAAGACTTTTTGTTCAACTCCTACATCATTTAGCCGAAGAGAAGTGAACATCAAAACTAAAGACTGCAAAATTTAATGCAATAGTTTCCCCCCTTCTCTTACACTTTTCAAGACTTCTACCCTTTTGAGATTTCAAAATCTTTCCTGCACCCTGGTGCCAGTTTCTGTTTTATGCATCAGCTGAGTGATCCCTGCAAAACCCAAGTCTGGTTGAGACCCAGACTACAAGTTTTTTTCATTATCAGCGCCTTGGCAGGATGCAAGTTCACCAGAGGGATACTTCCACATGAATCGCACAGCTTAGAGTGTACTCAATTAGCTGCTGAGTGCACAGAGAATTTGTTTTTCATACCCTCCGCTCTTATCCGGATTGGAACATGGGGCCTTCTGTGTATGAGGCAAATTTGCTAACCATTACATTATCCAAGCAGACACCTGGGTGCGATGTGTGCACCCTAGGTTCAGAATCACTGATGTAGATAAACGTACAGTTTTGGATTCATCCCAAATAGAAAAGGAAAGTATAAATAGCTGATAAGCATGTGGTTCTATCCCAAATACTTGCTTAGATAATAAGATAAGAACAGGATTTTACTCAGAGAGCGCATCACTCTGCCAACACAATTGTCATTAAAATCTGAATAAAAATCAGCTTATATATCCCTACGATGCAAGGAAGGTAACTTTTAAAATCCCTGGATCCACCCCAAAATTAAATTAATTCTTCCATAGGCAAACCAAAGTGAATATCATAAACCTCTTCCAAGTTGGTTAGCAGAAGTAAATTACCTACTCGACCTAAATAGCATGTTGGTGTTCCTTTCCGTTTCAACCCAGTCTTCACCTTCTTCTCCATTACACCTAGTTTCTTTGTTTCCATCAATCTGACGAATCCATTTTCAAATCAAGAACTGAATGGTATCATTGAACTGGCCCCTGACCTGTGACGGGTTCACGGGTGGCAGTTGCAGTGGATGGCTGGCTGGCTGGCTTTCCCTCCGACCTCCTCTTCGCAGCACTATCAGCAGTGGCAGCCTGCCTCTCCATTGACTCTGGAGAAGCCGACACCCATGGATTATCTGCTCCGTTCTTGCCTCCTCCTCCTGTCCTCCTGACTCACCACATTGCTACCATCATCATCACCATCATTGTTGTTGTTGTTGTTTTATGCCAAGCTTACAGATGCTGCCGCCACCATTCCCGATTCCACAGCAGGCGCGACGCTGTTGTGTAACAGGGTCACACATTCGCAGCTCTTATCTCCGACCCTATCGTTACATGGAGTCAATTATATTTTGACTTGGTGTTTGTTTATCTTACATAGAGGGAAGTTCCTTATTTATTCTCATTCTTTATGCTCGTATACTCTCTTCCTTATGCACTCATGGACAATGCGATCTCAAATATAATGCGACCCCCACTCTTTGTAGCTCAAACGAGTAATATATTTCATCCTTTTTATATGATATGACCCCCCCCCATTATATTTTTTTAGAAACCCATGATATATCATTTCGAAGTTGAAATTTGAGTTGAAATTAATTCAAGTTAAAGTTGAAATTTGGTTTGAATTTACCGAATTTTCTATAATAAAGATCCAAATTCTGTACGTTGGTTGGTTTATTACCATAATACAACCAATTCATTTTTGTTTACACTTGATTCTAATGCTACACTCCAATTCTGATGCTGATTTTTTTAATATTCAGTTTTTCACATCATACACAGGTAAATACAGGATGTTTGATTGTTTCCTATTTTTCCTATTATTTCTTAATTGGATCCCAATTTTTCCCCTTCTCTCCTCTTGCTTAGACTTTCTTTCAACTCATTCTGCTTTCTCTCTCTCTCCCCCCTTTTCTTTCCTTTTGCTCTCCCCACTTCTCTCCCCTCTCCCTTTTCTTTCCTTTTACTCTCTATGCTTCTCTCCCCTCCACTCTACTGTGCCCTCCCCCTCTCCGGTTGATTGCGTGATAGAAGTCTGGTGCCAGGTAGCAACACTAAACATGCAAGCCTTGTCTCTCTCTCTATGTGTACAGACAGAGGGGGAAAGAGAGAGAGCGAGAGCTCTGTCTGTTTATGAACCGGTATATGTTAAACTCAATACCAGAATGAATGGATGTGTTCGTTTACGTTGACATGCTGTTCACAGTATATCCTGTGTATGTAATTTACTTGGATAATTAACAGTGTGATATGATTTTTTTTTTGTTTCTTTGTCTATAATAATGGACTCTTTCACTTAAAGGTAAAAATTTTGCTGATAAAAATGTCTTAGCCACCATTTAGAACAATGGACTCTTTTGCTGAAACAAGTTCAGTAGTTTCTCTTTCTAAAGAATCATCTCGTAGAAATTCAAATATATATCCATGAATTTTCTGACAGATATTAACTTGTATGTATTTACCCACCAGATAATTTGAGTCTGAAGAGTTTGGAGGCATTCCGAGGAAGATCTTTGATCAAAATCAACCAGAAAAATAGAAAATATAGTCGACTTGTAATATTTTGATGCATTCGTGTCATACTATCTGTTTTTGTTGGACGTTTCTGCATTGAATGTAACTCAAGCCATTTCGCATAAAACATCTGTGTTGAATTTAATCTGCGTCGTGTGTTGAGATTCACTCCACTCGGCTTCGTTGAATTTGAATTTGATATGTAAGCTTATGCTTCCATGTGATTTTTGTCATATATTTGCTCACGAGTGAATCCCTGTGAAAAAAAAAAATTCAAAGATATATTTGAATTTCTATGATATGAGTCCTTTAGAAATGAAACTATTGAACTTGTTTTAGTGGAAGAATCCATTACTTCAAATAGTTGTTAGATGTATTTATGACCAAAATTTTTACTGTGAAGTGGAAGAGTCCATTGTTACAGATAAAGAAACAGAAAAATCATGCTGTTCATGATATAAGTAGATTTCTTGTGTAAGCACCCAAATCTGTGTATTTCATGATGCATGAATAAATTTATATATTTCTGTTTTGTTTAAGAAAGTCTTTTCTATATCATCAGCTGTCAGTTCGTCCATGTTATTCTGAATCACTGAAATTGCCTTATTGGCAAAATTCTGCTTTTTTGTTGAAAAAAATCAGATGATTTCACTCTGATTACGCAGACTTTTGATCTTAAAAAAACAGATGTTTTATATATTTGTTTTGATCAAATTAAAACTATTTATTAAATTTTTGTGAAAGGATTAAAATATTACCAATATGTATTTCGTATGTTGTGTAGATATGACAAATTTTGATCCCAGTGAAAATTCTTTTTAAAAAATTTTTTTTAATACTGTTTGATGCAGCACAACCTTTATGGCTGTTAATATATCTATGAAGTATATCTGCTTATTTAATATGCCACGTGTATGTCCCTACTTTTTGTCTTTGTTATTTGTGACGGGAGATAATTATTGGATGATATTTATAGAGTAGTCTCCCTTACTAATTTTTCTTTTTCTTGCAAATGCATAAAGAGAATTGAGGTTCATTTTGATTGAACATAATGAAGAAAATGCAGATTAACATAGTATTCTAGATATTTTTTGTTAGTGCAATGTAATTACATAATTATCTTGATACTGCCATCATTTTTTTTTTGATAGATAAATAGATAACTTTCCAACTTTATCAAGACATTTATTTGAATCTAATGTAATTCAACATGGCAGTGTTGTTGCATGTCACAACAAATTACGCCCACCAATAATCATTGTCTTATTAATAAGCTTGTTGTACAAGACCATGTGAAAAAGGTTAGTGATTTGAGACTGGAGCCTGGAATACATCATTAAGTATGAATATTTGATGAGATCATTTAGTTTATGTCTGTTTCAGGTGTGATTATTCTCAGTAGGGGAGTAAACATAACTCGTAATTTACTTGGTAGCTAATCAAGTGGCTTTAGAAAGGCTGATCTAAGGCTACCTGATTAGCTACTGAGAAAAATCGGTGCCGATTAAAAATGAGTTCCCAGAAATACTACTACCATCGTTGAACTTATGGTTTTTGTTTTCATGAACTTCTGTTCCCATTTTTAAGTGTTCATTTCAATTATGTTGTTTCTACTAAGAGGAAAATAACAATTTAAATTGATTGTCTGGGTATTTCTTTTGATTTTCTTCTTTTTTTCCTAATTAGCCTTTAGGTATATTAACGTGGTCCTTCCAAATGTTAGGGTGGTGATGGACATTACCCTGCCGTCAAGGGGTAGGGGCAAGAAATGGATCCATGTCTTTCCCAAGGGCATTAGTGTCAACTGCTCAGCCATTCATATATCCTGATAAAAGCTGAAGGATCAAATTTCAATCTGACAGTCAGATAAGTAAACCTGTGGCCTCTGATCAATCATATCAGGCCATTATATCTGACGATGTCATTACAATCAGAGAAGGTCCTTATCTTATCAATGATGAAAGATAAACATGCTCTCTGTACTTTTTGTTTACATTATATTCCTTGTATCATTTATGGCTCTAGAAAGGACATAATCTGTTTATGTTGACACTGTTTTAATGTAATTTTTCTACATATCTTGTGATATCTATCATCATTTGAGCAAAGCACCAATTGAAATCTTGCGAACAAAATAGAGGCTCCCTCCAAGGCATGTAATGAAGTCTATTATTAACCTTGGTATTGGAAACACTGGTTCATCCTTTACTTGAGATGTTCATTCACTTTCTGTGTATTGTGAGTCACATCATTTCATAAGCCTTACAATTTATGAATAAAGTGATGTCATGTACTACAGTTAGAAATATTAGATATTTTTTTGCATTTTACTGTTGCATAGTTAACTGTGAATGATGGAAATATCCGTCACTGCATTACACTTGCCTTCTTTTGCAGTTGATAAGTTTATATTAATACTATTAAAAAAATGGTTCTATTGAATCTGTAGTGATTGAAAAGTTTTTGAAGATGTGCTTCTGTTTGTTTTGTTTTTTTTATAAATTCTATAATCTGATTGACAATAGCACTGTAATGCTTTACAATCATAGATTTTTTAAAAATGGAAGTAGTACTGAATCAGCTGAAACCTTCAAGATTAAGGTTTTACAAATATGAGTTTTGATAATCAGAAATGATATTCAATACTGATAATACCAAAGTCAAAGTTTGCTCTTTCACTATGTCGGTTGCTCTCAAACTTCATCGTATGATGACACACCAAAAAATATATTTAATGATATTAGTAAGACAGAAACATTCCAGTTGTTGATGAATGAAACCTACTGTATACCAGTCTTTTTTTCGTTCATCTTCATTGTTAGTAGAATTCAAATCTCTCAAAATCTGGAAATGAAACCTTTAGATTGACAATTCTGTGGCGGAAGGGGGACAGACATAATACCTCTACTTGACATGTTCACGGCTCAATAAACATGTTTGCGTCTTAAGAAAAAAATTACACGGCACATTTGGGAGATTGTTGGTTGGGGCACACAGTTAGAGAACCTCTGCTCTGTCAGAATAATTCAGATTGGTTATATTTACTAAGCTTGTGAGACATAGGCAAACATTTTGTTTATATCTAATATTTTCTTTTTTTCTTTCACAGGTGCCAACAGAATGCTATAATTAAAAACTCCAAGCTGGGCTGCTGGGCACCCCCAACTTTCTTTTGACACCACTGACCAAAGCCACCCACCAGTGGCCACTGTTGTCATACCCTGACCAGGACAACTCCTAAAGAGGAGGAGGTTAAGTAGGAAGACCTAAACAGGTGGCCAAAATCTACAGTACCTCCCCAATCTATTCGGTGTGGAGCCGCCGTGTCATGTCCGCACCTGATCCCTGTTGAGGGCATCGGGACTGCTTATACACACAACCACGGCGGCAACAGATACAGCATTACCACAGCAATAAGCAATGGCTTCATTGTGCAGTAATGATAGCAACAGCAGTGGGGGAGGGGAGTGCAAGCCACCGAACAACTCGCCATCATCCAGTCTCGAACCCGAGCCAGATCTGCTGGGTATGCTCAACCCTCGACACCACCCTCATCGACATGGAGATGACCCAGACCAAGAGGACAATTTTGATGACATGGGTAACCCTGCCATGATTGGTGAACTAGACAATATGTCTTTGGAAAGCGGCGATGACTTTACGGATGCCGAAGATGACCTGTCCCTACCCTCTAAACAAGCAATGGCGAAATCGGAAGCTACCAAAATGCTGCCCAGTTCATCTACACCTTTGACCGCGGTAGGTATTTACGGCACAGTGCCATTTGATCACCGAATTTCATTATTTCAATACATGACTTTTTTTCTTTATACCAATAAAATTTGTATCTTGACCTATTTATGTTTAAAGTCAGATTTTCTAACCGGTTTTGGTATAATTAATAAATGAAAGTATATTAGCTTGGTAATGCTGATTTATATGTAAAAAAAACTGAAATCCTGTTTCTTATCACCTTGATAGTGTTTATATGTAATTTGATTTGCTTTCTTTTATTGGCATATTTGCTATGGACATTTTTTTCAGGCTGGACTAAATAAAAGCCTATAGGCATATAAGGGTTAAATGTTCATGATACTTGAAGATTTACAGCCTATTGCTTCAATTACAGACAGACATAAATGACTATAGTTAAAATATATCCACCAGCTGTTTTAATTATATTATGCAGTTTTACTTTGCACTACCAGAAAAAAAAAACTCTCTTTTCTTAGGGATATTACATAAGATGAGAATGAGAGATTGGATTGTCCAAGTTGGAAAAATTTTCTTTAAATGAATTAATTGACTGGGCATTGTTACTGTCACACACTAATGATATCAGCTTAAGGGGGAATCAAATTTCAATCTGACAGTCAGATAAATAGACCTGTGGCCTCAGATCAATCATTTCATGTCATTACAATCAGAGAAGGTCCTTATCTTATCAATGATGAAAGATAAACATGCTCTCTGTACTTTTTGTTTACATTATATTCCTTGTATCATTTATGGCTCTAGAAAGGACATAATCTGTTTATGTTGACACTATTTTTTAAATTTTATCTCCCATGTGTAATGCGAGGTGTTGTGGGCTTGGTGGGTTGTCTCTTGTGATGGACGGGTCATGGGATTTAAGTGCACTATTATTGACCCAGACACCATCTGAAAATGTTGTTTGTTTTTTTTTTTTGTTTTTTTTTTTTTTTTGTTATGCCTATAATTTTGTCCTGGTATTTTTTATAGATAAATGATCTAGTTTATTTAGATAACTAGTTCTGGTACATGTGTGGGCTACGGTGACTCATTCATGCAAAGTCCAGATGTATTTAGAAATATGTAGCTTCATTTGTGCAAAGCCCTAATTAAAGATTTGAAGTAACATCCCAAATTTCAAAATATTCTTAAAATAAGTAACGCTTCAGCCTCCCTGCCTTGGGGTTGCATATTATATTACCCACTAACTCGGCCCATTAGCTATCTGTAAAATAGAGAATTATAATGGACAATCACCTGAAGTAGTGTCACTCACTTCACTGTGCATTATTCTATCCTGAACTTAGACTAGAGAAAACCCTTCATGTAATAAAAAGTTCACTTTTAGACAACTGAAATTTTGGGGGTTTGGTTCCTTCATCTCTGAAGAATTCACTGATAGTTCATTGTACTTAATTCACCAAACGTCTATCCATCTGTATGTAAATCAGGAACCACACAACATAAACCCTGGAAATTTTCTGTGTAACAATGGGACTTCAAGGCATGTTTTTTGCAAATTACTTTTTGAAAATTCAGATAATGTGATACTGGGGAATCTGTGTTCATATTCACACTGTTAATAATAATCTAATTTCTATCTCATTATGATTTACCTATCTTTTTTTAAATACTCTCAGATAATAAATGTGATACATGAGTTCATGGTGGTGGGGGTTTTCAGATAAAGTATAATTCAATGAATACTTCCAGTATACATATTTTGGCTGATAAAACAACACTTGAGACATCGACCCCCCCCTCCCAATGGTCAGATACAAAATCTTACTAACCAGTGAGCTAAAACCATGAACTAGAGAATAATCAGTGTTGAATTACCTTAAGAAATATTCAGTTGTACTTATCTATAATCTCTCATTAAGACAAAGGCCTTATTTAGATCTCCCACAGGAACTGGCTAAAAATCCTGTCCGCAAGGAAGATTTTCAACGAGTGAATTCAATTTCAAACTTTCACACAGATTTCAGTGAACCTGTGTAAAATTTTATGAAAAATCATTAGGTCATACATGATAGTTTACAATCCCCAAATTAGTTATTCATTAGGTCATTGGTCTATGTGAGGCATTTGACCCTTATTGGTAGTCGAGAATGTGCTTTAATTTGTATACTTTGCAAGAACAATAATGTATGTTTCAGTCATCAAAAGCTGAGTACAGTGATTAAAGTACTACTTGCAAAATCTTTTTTCCTGTGTCCTTACGCTGGCTGCAGCTTCAGCCATCCCATTCCGGGCTCCGCATATCACAAGTTTATAAATGGGGAGTAGATTTAGAGGCAACAAGCACTCGGTTAAGTCACTCACTTCGCTGATAGCAAAATACATCTGTAATGGACACTGCTAACAACATAATGTCAGTCCCTAAAAAGATTTCTATTGAATCACCATAGCCCCAACAATGCCCCTGATCCACCAGCCAAGCAACAGATTCTTCTTTCTTTGATTGTGTTTGTCTTTAGGCACTCTTGGTCATATTTTGGGGGCTATGACTTTGAAAATTAGTGTGAGTATACCATTAGACATCATCTAAAAACTTTTTTGGTTATATTTGCTTTTTTGGAAGTCTATGGTCATTTCAGCTCAACAAGGCCAAATTCTTCTTTTTTTTTTTTTTTTTTAGATAGTCCCAGATGAAATATCTATTTCTTTAGTCAATTTTTTAGATAATTAGTTGTGGTACATGCACAGGCTACGGTGATTCATTTATTTGAGAACCGATGTTATGTATATTGATTGAGCTCTTTTATAAGATTACCTTGGAAGTCAATCAGATATTTACTGGTATATGTATCACACTTTCAGGTGCATATAGGTATTTATTGCTTGGAATATTTGAGCTCAATTAGTGGATGAGAGGTGATAAACATATTTGAAACACATTTGACTTCCACAGTGCACCAACTCTTTACTCTATTAAAAAATGAATACGTGTTTCATTGTTTGATCACCATCCTGCTCCCGCACAACAGTAAACGTGGAAGTTAATAATGAAAGACTAAAAATGAAATGTATCAGCATACTGATGTATTCATCGCAACTTTTTCCTTGGGGCTATTACAAACAAAAAATTAGATATACAAACATTTGTGACATATTATTATTGTAAATCATCATCAAAACGTTGACCATCAACTTTTATTTCTCAAAAATATTAATAAAACAAGCATTATATTTTTATTATCATTCTTTATCCAGTCTAAGATGCTGGTTTTAGGCATCACTCTCTTTTTGGAGGCGTGGGTTCAAATTCTGCCACTGCCAGTTAATTTTTGCATCGGCCAAGTATTGTGAGCATGTGCTACTTGTATGTACACCTGTTGGCCCCAAAATTAAAAATAACCTCGTGTCACATTCTGCCCACGTGGGGAGGGGGTTTAAATAACTACTGACACACAAATTGTTTCTTTCATAAAAACAAAAGAAAAGAAAACAGGTCTAATTAGTCACTCAATAGAAACTCAAGTTTTTTTTTGTGGCATAATAAGGAGTAAATGTTTACATTTTCAGCTCTCTAATTCCATTGGTACTGTCTGTACTCATGACACATATATAGATAGATAGCCAGCCTGAACCATTTAAAAACTAAAGAAACTATTTTGACCAGTGAAGTTTTGCTTAGTGGTTTTAAGAGTCAAAACGAGTGGTTCTCAACCTTTTCTGCTCAATGCCCCACCTTGACAGCTCAAAAGATTTAACGTCCCCCTTACTTTGAAAACATGTAATTATATATCATGTGGTCAATTCTGTGTTGAAAAAATACTGATATATGAACTTAGGCACCCTTTTTTTTTCTTTGTGTGAAATTAAATAAAAACACAATTACCTCATCACTTCTGTACCCCACGAACTTGATGAGTTAAGCAATAGTTACAATGGAATATATAGACTTTATAGAATAGTAATTAATAGTATTGAAATTGGGAATAGAGAGTCTATCTATCTATAGCAATTTGCTCTGTCCCCCCCCCACACACCTTGACACAGATCCACCAAATTTGGTGTACGTACTCAGTCCAAGTTCTTCCCTTTGGTAAACTATTCGGTTTTGTTTTGTTTTTTCTAAAGGGTTTTAAAGTGAGGTTCCATTTACATGTAACTATAATGCAAAACTGAACCTTAACTATCTGTTCTATACACGTTTTATTATCTATTATAAAACAACTGGCTCTGTTTGTCATTGTGACCCCCCACTTCCAAACATAGGTGCAGCTCAACCAAATTTGGCAAGAATACTCAATGGATGTAGGTGAATGTTTCAAAGTAGAGTTTTGAGAGAAAAATTTGAATTTTAGGTTGGGGGTTCTATTTACAATGTAATTATTATGCTAAACTGAACTCTCACTTTCTGTCCAAGATACTCAGTAGGTTCAATAAGATAGTTTTCTGCTATTATTGTACTATAGAAATTGACCAGGTGAGGCTCAACACGATTCAGTTTTGATGGATGGCTTTTTGCGAATCCTAAATTGCCCTCCGTTATATTTAAATTGGCCTCTTGTGGGGCATATGCCCCTTGTTCAGAATCACTGGTCTAAACTAAACCAATTTTTTTATGACCCTGGATTGGTTCAGAGTATATTTCTTTCAACAACTGGTATTGAATTATTAAGGCTTATTGGAGTTGGTGGTAGGGGCGAACAACAACACTTGATGAAATTCATTATTGATCTTCCCTAAACAAACTTGGAACTCGGACCCTAGATTTTTTTTTTTTTTTTAAATTTTTATGCGTACATGTAGCAAAGGCAATGTTGCCAGCTTTATTTCTAAGTTTACATCTAAGAATATCTTCAACACCTAGAAACTCTTAGATTCCCGAGATCTAAAATCTATGAAATATATTACATATTCATTATAAATTGAATGTGCCTCTAATCTTTAACATTTATTTCATCATAATATCATCTAATTTATCGAAAATACTTATCATTCTATGAAAAAGATCATATAAATAGCTATTTTTGACATCTAGATACAACCAAAAACAACTAGATCTTGATGAAAAACATCTCTATTGGCAACGCTTAGTAAACGATGTAATCCACATTGCGGTATGTCAGTCAGTGACAGAGATCGATGCTAGAGATGCTAGAACATTTTTAAAATGAAATATTTTCCATACGCAAGTAAAAGTATGTATGGAAGGCAATATTAACCCTTTAACTGCAGTTCCATGGTGTACTCTATAAAGTTTCTGTTTCATTGTGATTGATGGCAGCTCAGTTCTTCCTCTGAGTCAGGGCTTTTATCTCGCTGTGCAAATGGGCTTTTATCTCGCTGTGCAAATGGGCTTTTATCTTGCTATGGATAATTTCATGTTTTTAATCTTTGTATTAAGGCCAGCAGTGGACACGCCAGGATTCCTGTTGACGAAAGAAAGTCGCTCCTTACAATGAGAAAATTACAAGTACCTATACTGAGCATGGTATACGTATGCAAATATTCTAGGTACATGCCAATTGCCTCTACCAATGAAATAATTCCTGGTCACCAACTCATTACCTTGAGAACCTGAATTTAAACTCAGTGTTGAATTGTAAATATATTACAGAGAACTATTACTATCCTCTGTTGATGGGTTAACAAGTAATCCTTATTAATTTTTGACTAGCATAACTTACATCTTAATTTTAGTTGCTTTTTATGGCTACTGCCTAGACTGTCCCTCTAAGGCCATCAGTAAACAGCGCAGATTGGAAATGAAGAATAGTCTCTTGGTGAGACTCGAGCTTGCATCCTTATTTTAGGTTTTATTTTCATTATTCTGTTAATAACTGATCAATACATTGTATAATTTTTTTTATATATATAATATATGTATAATATATATATGTGTGTGTGTGTGTGTGAAGAACAGTATATTTAGATTGTGAATAATGTTATTTGTGGACGTTAACATCTTATCAAGATGTTATACATTCATACTTTTTTGGTGCTTTTGTATGAGTAGCTTACATTGTTACCAAGAAATGGAATATCCATCTGGAAAATCTAGCCACTTTTAGCCATCCAGAATAGCTGATAGAAAATGGTCATGCAAGGAGTCCAAGGATTGCCAACCTTCTGATTTTAACTTGGTTCATGGTTATTAGACAATCTAAAAGTTCTCCTTTTGGATCAAAATGTATGCTTCCAGGCAACTGGTATCACTAGAAGTAAGAGTCAAGAGTACTATAAACAAATATTTATGTTTTCACATTTGGTTTGGGGATATGTGAATACATACCAAAGGCTTTAGTTGATTTCCTTTGAGGAGTTCTTTTTATGAGTGTGTTCCTTCCTTCATACACCTGTGTCATGCCTCTCTCTTTAACCAACCTGCCATTTTAATAACAGTCTAACTGTCGAAAAGCCTTTGTTACTGAGTGCCATTTAAGATATTAACAAGCGGACTGAATTACATTGAATAGCACGAGGGTAAGCTGCGGAAATCTTTTGGAGAAAGACGTCGGCTTTTTATCCTCCATGTTCACAGCTCCTAAGCTGGCAGTGTTGTAGTCTAGTTGCAAAAGAAGTTCACACGGTAATACCTAGATTAGTACGGTTAATTTATTCCAAAACTTCTCAGTGCTGTTCAAAACCTTATTATAATTTAATTTATTTTTTTTTTTTGTTTTCTTTCCTTGAGCTTATACTTATTTACATTAATTTGTATAGCAATACCTTTTAACCATACTACATCAAGATTCACAGTGAACTGTACTTAGTGGAATTCCCACCCAATCCCACTTTTTACTCTCACTCATATCTAAGGAATGTTGATAAAATGGTTGACTCAATGTCAAACCTGGGAGCAACCGTCTGCCATGGTGAGTTTATTTATGCATAATGCATTTATTTAGTGTGAAAAAATGAGTTGTGTGTATGTATATAATATATATATATATATATAAAAACAATCTTATTTACACATTATTAAAACCATAAACAATTTCAGTGTTGTAATAAATATAACTCTTTTTAAAAATCATTTACATCTTGTGAGCGCAGTACATATTCTTGTGATCAATTCCATTATCTTACAACTCTTGCCAAAGAAGAATTTTCTGATATTTTTGTTTATAGGAACTTGCATTATTCTGCTTCAGACAGTTTCACATCAAAAACATCTTCAATATATTTGACAAAAACAAATTTTTCAATGTTTGTTGCAGTTATTTCTGTTTTGCATCAATATATAATCATTTCATAATCACTACACACATACAAACATCTGCTCTAATAATTTACTAATTGTATGCATGTATTCATTTTTTGTCCGTAATACCCCAGGGGAAATAATTTATATATTTTTTGCAAGAGTTACTTCCATGAGAAGACACTTTCATTATTTTGTTATTTGTAAGAGAAAGATGATTGTACTCAATAATATCTGAATTCTGGGACTATTTCTCAATTGAATTAGTTTTACATTTTTTCTTTATTGTGTATGCTTTTATGTTAATGCATCAACAAAATTACATGCTACGATACTGCCACCCTTTTCTGATGGCTAGGGTAAACTAATATATAATGATTTAATTTTTCAAATTGCTGCTGTACTTGTGAAAAACCGTCAACCAAAACTGTAAACATAGGTTTCAGCCTTTAACTGATTCTGGCTGGCTATATATGTATGTGTCATATGTACAGGGTATACCAAAAGAGCTAGATGGTGGAAAATTTCAACATCTACTCCTTAGTATATCTAGAAAACCTTTTCTATCGTTATTTTTAAAAAATTCCCAATTCAATCCCAGTTAAATTTAGAGTAAATTTATGCTAAATTGGTCCCTTAGTTTGTGTCCAGCAGTTTTGACTCTTGTTTTGTTTTTCAAATTTGCACTTTTTAGCGATCACTGCCCTACAAAAGGCGAGAGAAGTCATTCATTCATTGATCTCCAATTTTTTAATTGATCATCCCCATCACGGCATATGCCTAAAAAGATTAGTCATATTGAGTCTATTGAGGGACTAATAAGAACTGGTATTTTTATTAAATATGTGTATATTATCAATGTTGTTAATTCCATTTTTAAAATTTCAGTGTTTTTGGCATAAAAATTGAGATATATATATATATATATATATAATGTGAGATAGACTCTGATTTGTACTAGTGGAATGTTCTTCAAAGGTTTTGGATGTTATGGGTTTGAGTGACTGTAAAATTCCCAATATTAGAATTACCTGAGAGAGTGTGGATATGAGGTTGTCATTTGTCGGAGGATTATGATTTAGAGATCTGTATGATTAGGGTTGTCAAGTTTGATGTTAAGTCCATTAGGGGAGAGTTTTTTGAGTTAGTTAAATATTAATTGCTTGGCAATATCTGTCCATCATTACAGAATAGTTACATACAAATATATATGGATACACATTGCATTTAATACAAACAGGTTATTGTACCATTTATGGCTGTGCTTTGCAAACTTTTTTACTTTTGCAACCTCTCGTATTGTTATAAGAGCAATAGATATTAAAACTATTTATCAGTCTCTAATTGTAATCTAACCAACTAAACATAAAAACAAAAAAGATTTTTTAAAAATGGCTATGTAATCATAATCTATGAGTTTTATGGTGTTTATTATGAGGAAAAATAATACTTTTAAAAATGAATTACAAAAAAATGATAAAAACTGAATTCATTCTTCAAGTATTAGTGAATAGCATTGAGCCATTTTACAATAAGCCCCAGAAAGCTATCATTGTTGTACAAAGATGGAACGTTTTTAAAAACTTTAGTTATATAACTATTCTTTAAAAAAAGATTTTCAAATATTTCTGTGACCGTCTTATAATTTTCATGTGACCTCTCTGGGGGTCCTGACCTCTACTTTGAGCCTTGATTTAAGGCAAGGTATAACAATCTACATATATAAAACGCAATGTGTACCCATATATATTTTGTGATATTGCTCAGTAATTGTTATGATGTAAACTGTTGCATAGCAGCAATAATTTTAAAATGCTGTCAATTTCTTTTGTGCATGTGTGTAACACTTTTCACTGCATTCGCATATCCTACATTCTAATCCTAGGCAGAGGGCCAGAGAATGATACTTGGGTCCCAGGCAGAGTACACAAATACTCTGATCCTAGGCAGAAATACCAGTCCATACATAAATAATCTAATCGTTCTTGATGGTATTATCTAGTTGTATAATGGTTGCTTATTCACATAAAAAATTGAAAGGGTGAAGAAGAGAAGATCTGGGTGGCCAGGTATGTTTTGCTGCCACACAAGACCAGTTTTGAAGGCTTCAGTACCGAAACAATCAAATAATTTCAAATCCGTCGTTAGACCGAGCTTGCTTGAAAAACGGATTAAAATACACATTTTTTAATCTATTGTTCGTGTATATCAAATTTGTATTATATCATTTGAGTGTACAGGATTGCTTTCTTTTGGAAAGTTTCCTTCATTATTAAATCTTTACTTTTGGAACCGAATAGCTTTGTTGTGTACCAAATTTGCTCCATTTTGGTTTTGGAAAATGCCAAATGCAACCCTGGAAGGGATATGAATTGATTTCTATCTGTTGTCCTTGCTAGTTTTATATCATTCTTTTGGACACACTTAACTTACTGACAGAGGTCAAGCAAGTTCAGCTTTGAGGCAAACCACATTATACTCTCTATTGATTAGTACTCTTTAATTCCTCTCACTTGTAGAACAATGGAGACTTCCATTTAAAGACTAGTTAATAGCTCTTTTGAATCCTGTCATCTTGAAAACCTATATCACTTTTTTGTTTGTTGGTTTCTTTCACACTAAAGCAAACTGAAAAGGAGTAAAGCAACTATTGTGTTTACATCTGCATCAATACTACTACTACTACTACTATTAGTGATTGTTCAGTAGTAGCATGGAAAACGATTCCACTTAATATTAGTCTCTCTGATTTTTCATGAATAAAACTGATGTATTTCTCATATTGAAAAATTAATTTGTTTTCCACTTATTCTGTTGCTGAATTATTTTCAAATTATCAAAAGATGAGAAAACATGAACAGTTGTGAAAAATCAATGGAAAAATAAATTTTATAATAAGATCTGTTTTTTGTTTATTAGTAATATATACATTTATACTATATATATATATATGTATGTATGTATGTATGTATGTATGTATGTATGTATGTATGATTTATTCCTCCATTTTTCCAGAGGCATTCTGCTAGTTGTGTAATATTTTCTCATTTACAAACATAAAATTAAGGACCTGAACATGAGAAGATACAAATTCATATGCAGAGGTAGGGAGGGGTGTATTTTAAAATGCCCCCTGGGCCTCCAATGGTAGGAACTCCCCCGAAAGCTTTATAAACAGTAGTTCACTTACTGCATTTCTGTTGACAAATCTCTCTAAATGTTTGGGGGCGGGGGTGGCTCCTGAAGATGTCAAGCCTCCATGGCCCCAAATCCCGCAGCTATGCTTCTGTTTATATGATGGAAATCCTTTATGTTGTCCTCGCTAGTTCTATGTTAAGGACACACTTGACTTAATCACTAAGGTCAGGCAAGTGCAGCTTCAAAGCGAACTACATTACGTATACTCCTCTCTACTAGTTTATTGATTAGTACTCGTTAGTTCCTCTCACTTATAGGACAATAGGCACCTTTATTTAAACACAACATAATAGCTCTTTGCATCCTGACATTTCAAAAGGACTTTTTCAATCCAGATAAATATTCTAAGGCACCTTGCAAAACCAATGTTTTTCTTACTGTAATTTAATTTCAACCCAAATGCAAGTAGACAAGCATTGTGACTAATATCAGCCTCTTTGAACAGTTGGTTTCTCATTTGAACAGGTCTCGAATTTAGAACAGTGAAGGATCAATAAGTGAGTTACATAGTCTAAGGTTTCATTCCACTGAACAAGTAGATGGGATTTTTACATCGAAAAAGTAAATTATTATTCAACATATCCATACCTCGCATAAATGAATCACCTTAGCCTGCACCTCTACCAGAATTAATAATCAATAATCATCTTGAAAAAAAAAAAAAATCTCTATCTAAAATTATCTTGAAAAAAATACCAGCACCAGATTTTAGAAATTGTTGGTCCAAAATGACCATAGAGACCCTAACAAGCGCTTTTAAGGGGAAAAAACGAAAAAGGCATTTCTAAATGCTGCCAAGAAATGTAGTCATGCAAATTTTCAAGATTACAGCCCCCACAAAATGTAATCAGGAGTGCCTGGACACACACATGCACGCACATGGAAAGAAACAAGAATCTTAAACCCACTTGGCTCATTGAGTGGGCGGACCATCTATTTGTTAAATTAGATTTTAAAAATCAAATTCTGGATTTGAATTTTTTATCTTATTTAAACCTATAACTATTATAATGATGTTTCAGACAGTAAAAGAGTGCTTTTCACTTTCTTTTTTTTTTTTTTTTTTTCTTTTTTTTTTGATAAAAAAAAAAGTACTCTATAATTAACACCTATTAGTTATCTCCCTTGACAAATGTTACAGACTAAAACTTCAGGCATACACTTGGTGTAATATATAAGTAGATAGTGATGAAATGTGAGGAATGACTATTCTCTTTTTGTCATAGAAAATTTGTCTACATCTGATCAATTGTGGTACCTCAAAATAACTGTTTCATTAACCCAATCTGGGTTTATGTGGATTCATGCCTTTCCCAAGGGTATGAATGCAAAGAGAAGTAAGCAGCTTCAGCCAACTCCGTTTTCTGTGCTAGTAACCTCTGTCTCTATGCACCTTGTACTTTTACAAAATTTTCACACTTCTCTTTTCATAATTCAAATGAAATAAAATCTGCCAGTATTGGCTTCTTCAGTTTTCAGGTGATTCTGGTTGGCTATTTGTGTGTCATACATACAGGCTGCACCAACAGAGCTAGGGGCTTAAAAACCTGAACATATATTCCTTATCATGAATAGGAAGATGTTTTTGGTTGTTTTTTTTTCAACAAAATTGTTTGCTTGTAAGTTGACCCCTGCTAAATAACAATCTAATTTTATGATAACTTGGACCCTTAGTTTTTGTCTGGCAGACGTTCTCACCCAAAGTGAGTGAGTGTAACATTTTTTTTAATTAATCACCTCCAGCACAGCATGTTGCCAAAAGACGTTGGTCACATGATGGGTTTCTACTGAGTGACTAACTAAACCTGTTTTGTTTTTGCTTTTTCTAATTTTCAATTTTTGTATTTATTCCTCTCTAAATGCATTGCCCGTATTTTTTTAATGTGTTCCCTTCTTCAGAGATGTGGCAGCCGTTGGCGAAGGAACCTGATACATTTTGCTACTAAGGACCCCTTAAAATCGGTAAAAAAAAAAAATAAGCCAAAAATACCTATTCAAGTTTGTTTCTTTTGCTTGCTTTACTTGACCAATAACAAATTCCTTTTTTTCTACTTCCTTTGAATTTCAGTTAACCCTTCTTTGAATTTTCAACTCCTCTAATCTCGATCCTAGTTATTGGCATGGCTCACAATGCACCTACTTTTATCGGCACTATGCTAACCTTCATAAACTTATCACTATTAAAATCATGTCGTTGAGTTCACTTGAATTGGTAGAAAATACAAGTCGGGGTATTAAGACCAAGTTATTTTTCAAACAATTACTGGACCTGAAGTTTTCACCAACTCTAGAAAAACGGAAAATTCAGATATTATCTCAAAGAGTTTTTCGTCAATTAAACTCCTTGTTTGTGTTAACACAATGTTTCGGCTGTTCCATTCTATGGCCTTTTTCATATATACTATCTGAATGTGATGGTGGTAAAAAGAAGCAATCATCCAGAAAGTCTGAATGTTAATGACCCTTCTCAAAACTATAGACGGTATGATCATATCTATCTATTCTAGAGGTATATTTTTCTTCTTTCAACTGTCTCAATTTCTAAACTCTCACAGTATGATATGCATCTCAAGAAAAAGAACAAGTATTTCATAAACTGATAAAAAAGGCCGCTATTCACATTTGATAGCTTTAAGTCTTTTATAGGGAAATTATCAGCAAATGAGCTTCTAGAATACTTTCCATCATATTCCCCTCTCTGAGTCCTCACTAGAAAATGTCAAAACATCAGTTATGTGAACCTTGAAGGTAAGGTAATGAAAGGTAAAGCGTCCTTTTACTGCTAAGAGACAACTCCTATTGGAATATACAACACTGGTGAATAAAATCCCAGTTTTCGTTGCATGCATCGGTTTGGTGATGATTGCAAGTCTGTTCAAGACCTGAGCTTAATTTTTACATAAATTTTATGACCAATCCCTTGGCAGGATGCAAGTCCACCAAAAGGGATACCTCCACTATAATCTCACACATTAGAGTGTATTCAATTTACTGGAGCAGCCAAGTCCATCAAGAAATTTAGTCCTGATGAAGAGTTTTCCTTCCATACTCGGGAATCGAACCTGGCACCTTCTGCATGTAAGGCAGATATGGCAACCATTACACTGTCCAAGCGGACCATATGAACATTGGGCAAACCAAAAAATGCTACCACCATGGACTCCTGCAGTAGAAATAAACACACCCTTGTTATGGACTATCAAAGGGTTTGGATAAGTTGCAGTTGATGGTAGTCCTCAAAATACCCTTAAAACCATTCATGTTATGATCTGGTATACATGGTATCCCTTGTGGATTATACATTTTCTTTTAATTATGCTGTGTAATTGAAATAGTGAACTTTGCATGTGCTTAGTAGGAGCAGTTTTCAAGTCTTGTGACTAAACAAATGATTGAATCGAATCATGAATTTTTTATTAAGTATTTCTGTTGAATATCTGTAATCTAACTTTTAAATCTATCAACTGTGAATAATAGAAATCTCCTTCATTTCAGTTCTATGGCTAACTCAATGAAAAAATTTCCACTTCATGGTGATTTATGCAAACTTAGTTCTATCTGTGAATTATACCTTTCATCTTGCAATGTACAAGGGCTTTATTCTTGCAATGAATAACTATTACACTATCCACCTTCTGCAGTTGATGGGTTAATAAAGACAGTTCTATCAATAATCTTCTCCTTAGTAATAGCAACTTAGTATCATTGATTTTACCGACATGCTACTAGCATTAATAGTTAATAGTCAATAGGACTAAATTGATCGACGCAAGTATCTGCCCAAACATGAAAATTGATTGAATGACGTATGTTAGTGGGGATTGCATATTTGATTGGTGCATGTTCAAAATGATATTTCAGGGTTTGTAGTCATGTTATAATGAATTACAACCCAATGATGTTGGATACAGTGGTTCTCAAACAATCACTGGAGTTGAGCAAATCAAGCCTAGTCAGTTCCTAGATGAGTGACTGTCTGGGAATATCAGGTGCCGTAACAAACTGGAGATGCATCCTTGCTGCCATGTTGATCTCTGAACAGATCAAGACCCTGTTTCTTTCGGAAGCCACCAGGGGCACAACATTTCCTCCATGCTAAGTGCCCAGGCTAGGCATCTTTCAGCTGCTCATCCACTATCAATTTTGTCCGATGGGGACCTGAGAAAGTCAAGCCATCCAAATTCTGAACATTCTCTTTACTTAATAGTTTACTTCTTCAAAACTGTTAATAGTGTAAGCAAATGTTTGCGTCTTATCAATTTTGTCTGGAGTTATTTCAAAAAGTGACTGAAATCAATTAAGTAGTGAGTGAAGCCCATTGATTCAAATGGTTGGTAGGAAATATTTTCATCAGCAAAATTGTTACTTTCAAGTGGAAGAACATAACACCAGTTGTGGTCATTCTGTCTCATCATACATCCATTTTTTAATATCATTGTCACATTGAAATAAATAAATAGAGAAGATAGATTGTGATTAAGAAAAATGAGAATTTTGAGTTGAAACAGTTATTTGGGCCTTTGCATTACCAGCAGCTGTTTAACTCAATGATAAGAGCAATGCTGTGTTGGAGCAGCCACCCAAGTGGTCACAGGTTCAAGTCCTGCTGCAGCCCCATTTTCATTGTTAATTCTATATTATGTTGTCTTGGCCAAATGATACATTCACAGTGCGATAACAGGAGAGTTTCAATATGATATAATGTAATTTATGGTCATTCTGTCAGATCATACATCCATTTTTTAATAACATATATATATATGTGTGTGTGTGCCATGATTATTTTCCTATCCATTAACTCTGTGCTAAGTGTACTACTCTTCTTTTCCTCTTCCCTAACTCACCTTCTTTCAGGCTGGACTGTCAATATTAACCTTTTCATGACCTACAAAATACTAACTCTGGAACTTTATTTCAGCTGAATTTGCTTATCCTGCTTTGTCATGGTTACTTCTCCTTTGCAAGTTCATCTTTTTTGTCCCTTTTTTACATGAAAACTATATAATTTTCTTCAACTGACTGTATATTTCCCAGCTCCTTTCCCAGTTTTAGCAAAATGAATACATAACTATATAAGAAAATTCGAATATAAAGATCTGTCATGAAAAACTTGACAGCTCATCATCCCCAAAATTAACCCATTAACTGCTAACAATGGAAATTTCCATCATTGTATTTCTATGGCTGAACCAAAAAGTTTATTTCATTTTGATGGATGGCAACACAGTTTTACCCATGAATCAGGGCTTGAATCTTGCAATGGGCATGGATGTTAAATCCCCATTTCCAAACAGAATTTCATCTTTGACAAATAAGTTTGGCAATGCGAAAAATTGTTAGATAAGAATGGAAGCGCTTAGACATTTTGGCCATTTTCCTACCACTCTTAGCATTTTTTTTGGTGTTTTGGGGCTGTTCATTTTATTCGGTGCCTTCAGTCATATTACCATGAAAATGTTTTTCAAGTTAGCAATTAGACTTGGCAGTATTTTTCTGCTAACACACCCATGCAAAGGATGAATCGCAATGGACAATGGCTTTTATCTGGCTATGGATAACTATTACTCTTCAACACCTGCCGCAGTTAATGGGTTAATAATTCAAAATAACATACACTTTATCATTCAGATGCATTCTTCTCTCTTATATTTTTATTTTCTCTTTCTTTCTCATCCCACAGGAGATTCTCTACTTTAAACAGTTTGTTTTCCTTAGGTTTTTTTATGAAATACTGTAGACTCTCTTTATTACAACACCCTCAGAGAATTAAGAGTTCCGTTATGATGAATTGGCTGTTATAACAGGTGGATTTTTATACAAAGAATATGAGAAACCAAAAAGTACTAACAGAAATGACTTCTCATTGTCCTTTTGCCACATGTTACTTCAGGTAGCATTATTTTAAAGGTTTTCTAATACTAGTTAGAATTATTGGGGTGTTGGCGAGCATTCTCCCTAACCATTTAATGGCTAATTCCCAAAAGAAACTCAATTCCAGTTTCTCGACAAAGCTAAACATCTTTTTGCTTTTTTAGAGCCATTCTTTTATTTTTTATTTTACAAAATAAATACAAATACAAAAATGCAGACCTTGGAAAACTTTCCTATTCTATTAAAACAGTACAGAAATCAAATTCTTGGGTAACACAACACCCTGATAATGAACTGAAATCTTTAGGTCCTGTTGCTACAAACTACTCTCTGACAATAGTCTTGCAAGAATATCAAAACAAATATATTGTTACAATGCGTGTCATGAATTCTCAAATCCATGAACCTCTTGATACTGTTCCTTCTGACAGAAGAACTCCGAATAGAATTTTTTTAAATAATAAAGATCTACCTAAAGGTCAAAGGAAGGTAACTTCAGTCACTAGTTATTTCCCCCAAGATTACATTAAAATATTCTTATTTGAATTAAAGAGTCAAATAGTTCTGTTACTGAGAGAGTTTACTGTAATTCAGCAAACCTGAGAGAAACATAAGGAACACAGGTCTTCACTACTTCTTTCTCTTTCATTTTGAGGCGTTTTTGTTGCTTTTTCTCATTTCCTATTGCTGGATCTGTAACGTCTCTCTATTTCTCTTCCAGATTGATGAAGGACATGACACAAACTTGCTATCATCACGTTCCAAAGTAGAAATCATCTCAACAACCGGTCGTGCTGCAATCGAACATGCAGAGGAATTTGTGCACAAAGTGTGGGATGCTGGGTGGCGGGTGGCCCACCATGGCTCCCTCCCCGACTGGCTCAAAGATAACGAGTACCTCATGAAAGGCCATAGACCCCCAACAAACTCTTTTGCACTTTGTTTTAAATCTATTTTTCGAATCCACACCGAAACGGGAAATATATGGACACATTTGTTAGGTAAGATTTTTCACTTTGAATATCTCCGATGAGGAATTATCATTACTGGAGTAATGCTTGTTCCAAAGGTGCATGTTTGGAAGGATTTTATGGTGGGTGAAACTTCACTCCCAACACTTCCTACTCCTCTCACATTGTTTAATCCTTCCTTAGCTTCTACTTACCCTCATCTCTCGTCAACATGCCCATTAGCTACTTGTCTCTGTATTTCTAGAAAGGCTTTTGCCAATCCCAAGGAAAATATTCAGCAGTTTTATTGTTGTATAGAATAGTTTGATTATTTTAAACAGAAGTGCCAAAAAGTTAGAAACAGCAGTACTCTGGACAGTTTCACCCCTCCCTCGCTTGTAGGGAGGGACCTCAGCTGGATGATGTGTGTATGACGTAATATGTAAAGAGATAATGTAGCTAGGGCAGCCATGAGACACAGGCAGGATTTAACTCTGTTTGACCCTGGGATGACTGTTGAAATACGTGAATTCTAGATGGATGTTGGGTGCATATAAAAACTGTGATTGCCCACAGATGATCTGATACTGGGGGCCACAAGTAACTGACATTGATGATAACCACCTAACATAGGAGAACATTGCATTAAATCCCAATTCAATATTGGTGTTACTCAACTCCTCGGTCATTGTACTGTTCAGCGTACACTACATTATTTAGGGTCTCATAGTCATTGACTAACAAGGGTACCATTATTGACACCACTGCATTACTTGCTGTGCCTCAACTCGGCCAGAACATCACCATTGGACCATGGAAGATTGCAATGTTCCTTGTTCTTTGGGGCAGAAAGTTGAGTTGATATGTCAGGAAGACGGTTTGAAACTGTGGATCCAGTTTGGTCCTTGCGTTCACCAGATTCAAGCCCCATCGAGCATGTATGGGATGTGTTGCAGACCTCCACGAATTCCCTGTGACCAAAATGCTCTGCACAAGTCTACCGAGTGCCAAAAATTTAACACCAATCCTTACGCGTAGCAGTCAAGTACCAAGAAATCATCATTGAGTTGTTGGTATTGAGCAGACTAGTGCAGAGAAGTCAGCAAACTGATAAATATACCCATGCAACAAATCCAGCATGATTATTCAGGTGAAGAGAGGAGCTACACAGAAATAAAGAGCTGTTGACAATTTGGTTTATAACTGCATTCTATAGATACCACATTCTTTCATGTGTCCAGTTGTACATAAAAAACAGGAATTGTCTTGTTCTATGTGAAGGAAATTATTCTTGGTCTTCCATGATTCATATTAATGTCATCTTGATTTCCAAAAAATAAAATTCATTTGTTTAATAAGTATGTATCTATCTGTGTGCTTAATTCATGTACTATACATAACCATGCCTTCCCCTACTGCTCCCTCTGTGCCAATACATGACTCTTATCTAATTAGGTTACATTGTGTCTGTGCAATTGGTCTTATTTTCTTGTGTTGTTTTAGTTTTTTAATATTGATCTTGATTTATTTGCTTCTACAATGTGTTGTTTTAAAAAAGGTATGAGCATCGGCTGTTGTTATTCTACTCTTTGGAGGATTATATCTACTCTTAACATAGGATCTCTAAGTAGGAACAAATTTTCTATGGCCCCAAAGTTAACGGATCAAAATTTACACTCTTCTAATTAGGCTTATAATTATTCCTATGATAGATAGATGTGTAGTCAAATTCTAAACCATTTTAGATGTTTTGAATAACTTTTATTCACCTCTACAATGTATTGTTTCAAAAAAATATGAGCGTCAGCTGTTATTGTTGTTTTCAACAGACGTAATGCTAATTTTAAAAAAATCTATAGGTATTGTGGAATGCAATGGTCAATAAGCAATTGTCAGACAAAAATGAAGTGAAACAGTTTCTCTTTGGTAGTGATTTTTTTTTTTTTTTTTTTTTTTTTTTTAATTTGTTTTTTAATCATTGAAGTCTAGTGGTCAACATATTATCTGGTTTACATTCTGGAAGTTTGAATGCAAGACAACCTAAGGTGAAGTGAAATTGATATGCACATTCACCTAAATCTGAAAATGATGTACTGTACTGTGTACTGGTATTCATAAAATTGTGTATTAAATGTTTGAAAAATCTAATAGAGAAATTAAGATAATCAAACACTCGGTGTAAGTACTTGAAATCAATGTTGAGTATTTATTTCTTTGCTTTTTTTTTTTTTTTCCTTCTCAGTGAAATGAAAATATTGGTTTGTTCGAGATTCTAAGCTGCCCTATTCAGTTTTATTTTAGTCACTCCCAGCATCCTAAAAATCTAATATCCCCCTTTTTTCTATTTTACTTGTAAAATTTCATGAAAAAAGACATGATCATTTCAAGTTTTTGATTTTTCATAAACTCAAGAAATATCTGTCTCTTTATATGTTTACATGCATCTGATATTTTCCTTCTGTTTAGTACCAACATTTGTTTTAGTAACAGAATTACATAATGAGTTATGAGAATAGGTCAAGACTCTCAGGTTCAACATTAGAAAATAGGAGAGACCTGATTTGATAGAAATCTTCAGAATTGTTTTTCTTTTACCAGAAAGAACAACAGTGAACTAAGAGGCCATAAATATTCTGTAGAAGTATATTAAATCATAGTATCAAATACAAGAAAAAATTTTTCATCAATAGATTGTATATCTACAGAAAAGATTACCAGATGTAAATGATTTTTAAAACAATTGATACTTATTAATCACAACATGACTAATATTTTTTAATGTAAATTTTTAATGTGTAAATGAAATAGTTATGTTTGTTTATATACTTGTATATTGTTTTTTCACTAAATGGATTAATTATATATTATTTTTAATACATTTTCTTTGTCTCTTCTACAGGCTTCATCGCTTTTATAGGCGTAGCCGTCTATTTCCTAACGCGACCCTCGGTGGAAATACAGTGGCAGGAGAAAGCTGTGTTCTCTGCGTTTTTTGCCGGTGCCATTCTTTGCCTAGGCTTCTCATGGATCTTCCACACGGTCTATTGTCACTCCGAAAGAGTTGGAAAATTCTTCAATAAGTGAGTCTCACTCTCTCTCAACTCTCTTACCCAAGTATAGGTTGGCTTGATTTTATGCCGGGTATATTGGGGTGTCAACTTATCTGGTGAATATTGGATTAAACTTGAATTAACACCATAGTATTGAGGTCAACTTATACTTTGGTATGAACAGTATAAATGCACTCTGCTTTTAATCACTATTAAATCAGAAATTATCAACTCAAGTAGTTTAGTAACACTTACAATTAGTCAGTGTATAACCGCTTCACCAGTTATTATATATAAATTGATATGATAAAACAGGTTATACTTTAAAACAAAGGATTATATACCAAATGATGTGTAAATGAAAATTTCTGTACATACTCATATTATTTTTGCGCTGATCAGTCAAAATTGCACCAGTGATTCTGTCATCAGTAAAAAATATATACAGCAGCCGTGTTGACAAAATTTCTAGATGAGTCCATACATCTCAATGAGAAGCTTTTTGGTTGGTTTGTCTTTGTTGTTTCCAATTACATTTAACAACAGAAGTAGGAAAGAAGGACAAGTGGTGATGTCATTAAATGTGAGATATCATTGAGAAATCAACTGCTATGATGACATAATTGAATGTACGAGTATGGCATGTTAGTATTTGAAGAATGGCCATTTAGGATTTTTGCTGAAAATGATGCTCTTGAATATTTCCATATCATAATATATTACAAATATGGTGATCAATAGACTCAAAGACTACTCGTTCTTCTTCTTCCTCCTGCTACTACTACCACCATGGATGGTTGAAGCATCTTTGAACTTATGGTTCTTGTTTTATTTTAGGAAAAAAACATTAGGGCAAATTTCAAACTAGCTTTTATTGTAAATCAAACAGGATAGAATCAAGGTAGCCCGTCTTTGTATATTTTGAGGAGGCCACATCACAAGAGTTTTTGAAACTAAAGTCAATTCTTTCTTAAATTTTGTAAAGGAAGAAGCAATCGGGGAGCTACTTTAAGAAAAGTATAAGTCGTATCAAGGTTAGTTGGAAAAGTGACAAGGTCTATGTAAACATTGTCTGAGGCATGACTGGACGACCAATATATTTCCTATTGAAATCGGATGCCCAGGTTTGTTGCCAACTCAGGCTAGACATACTTGACTCAAATAATCAACATCGGAAAAAAGAAAGTATATCAAGAGGCTCCAAGATCAGGCAGAGGTTGGATCTGTGTGAATCTGGCTCTCCCACACTATAACATAGAATCAACCATAGCCTGGTGATATCATGAGGTACTGCTGGAGCACCCTAGATTTGTGATAATGATGCTCTGGACCTAAAACCATGCCTGACCTGAGGTCATCATCTGATGGAGACTTTGTTAGTGGCACTACTGCTGTTTGTACAGCAGTAGCAGTATAAATTGTATTAGTATTATTATGTAACTGAATTGGTCTCTCTTGTTTTAGGTTACACCATTACTCAATAAGACAGTGTGAATTAGCAAGAATACATATCTGTCCTATCAATATACAAAAAAAATATTGCTTGATATATATATTTCTCTACATAGTTTATTTATATATTGATGTACCAAAAAAAGCCTTATTGATATTCCAGTGAGGGAAATCAATTATGTTGTAAGGTTGCCCTGTGGATTTATAAACTGAAGTACCAAAAAGACAGCTACCTGATAACGGTGGCTTCACAATATAGCACGGGGCTTATAAGGCGCTTGGGTCATTGCATGGGTATATCTATTCTAGCACGTCCAAGGCTGTCCTTAACTGAGTTGTGTTTATTGGGCATGGCTGCACAGAATTTAATGTTGTCGCTAAATATCCTGTATGTATTCAGTGGGATTTAAATCTGGCAAACACGGACCGATGGAGTACCTGGAAGTCGGCTGAATGTTCCCGGAATCAGTTTTGTGTCACCCACACAGGAGAAGGATTCATTCTGATGTTTGTACAACAATCTCTGATTCTTGTCTCCGGTTCATAAATGTCTCTTGATATTGTTGCATAGACTTTACTCTTAATGTAAACCTTCAAAAGGAAATCCCTGACTCTTGCCAGGCTGTGATCTTGCTCCTCAGTTCTAGCATTAGAATTATCATCATGATGATGAGGATAGAGCTGGGGCTTAAGTGTTGAAAGAATTCTTAGACATGGTGTCATCAGTTGATACAAATTTCACAGAAATAGGACTGAAATCTGGAGAGAAAAATCATATGTATTGTCACTTCTGAGATTTGCTGTAGATTAAATCAAAGCTGAAAGTAAAAGCTTATATTGTCCCTGACAAATTCAGCCCACAGCAGTCTTGCTTGCTACTCAGTCAAAAATCAATATCAGTATATTCAATCCATGAATGTTAAATCTCTGACAAATGAAAATTTGGCAATGCAAAAACAGCTAAATTGGTTCAGAAGTGTTTGAACATTCTGGTAATTTAAAAAAAACATTCCCAGCGTCTTTTGGATATTTTTTGGCCACTTGATATTTTTTTTTATTGGCTTTGTTTTTTTTATTTGTTTTGTTTTTTTGCTATTTTTTTCATTCAGCATTCATTGGCAGTAAAACTAGTGTGAAAATTTTTTGATGTTGGCAACTGAATTTCGGTCAATTTTTTTCCGCTAACACCCACATTGATCAAATCAAATCAATTCAAGTAAAAAAGGCAAATTTTCAAATTACACTGAAATCAAAATTCAACTTAATTCGATCAAAACAAGGATGAAATGTAAAATTCAAACCTCTTTAACTACATAAAAGAATATTATCACAGAAACCCTTATTTTGATTATGGGTTAATCTGAAAATTAGTGCCTTTGACCTGAATCAATTTTAGGGTCTGAATCTTACATTTAATCCATTTAATGTTATATTTATCTCCCTTTATGAAAAGATTATTCATGTCCATTACTGAATGTTTATTTCTTTGATTTCAGATTGGATTACTGTGGAATTGCTCTTTTGACAATGGGATCCTTTGTGCCCTGGCTATATTACAGTTTTTACTGCCGTCTAGAACCCAAAATTGCCTACCTTATTCTTATATTTGTCTTGGGTATATCTTGTATTGTTGTATCATTATGGGACAAGTTCAGTCAGCCTCAATATAGGGCTGTCCGAGCAGGTAAGCAACTGCCTTTTACTTTGAGACATATGTACACACACAAACACATTTTTATGCTCATATAAAAAGAAATTTCCAAGTCCATTAAATCGTATAGTAGTTCATTTTTAATAGTTTACCATGTTTTTTCTCCATAGAATAATATTTTACATGAACATCAGTTGAGATATCTCCAGGTCTTGGTGAAAAAAAAAAACGAACTTATATCCACCTTCTTTCTCTTTTGCCTAGAGATCTGGACTTGGCCCATTATCTGTGGAAGGTGCCAAGTGTGATCATTATCCATTGTAAGATGAAAGTCCTGACTCACAGAACTGAATTGCCATTGATCACAATAGAATAGAAATTTTATTAAGTTACCCTTAGAACTGCAATGACGGAAATTCCCATCATTCTCAGTTAATGGGTCAGCTCTCTTTCCCACTCTCGAGAGTCCATTTCTCACAGACTGCCATCAAATGTTGACCCTCCAACCCTGTTCTTGCTTTTGAGAACATTCAAAGATAGATGAGAAAGACATTGGAATCTGAGAGTTCTTCAGTTCTGAAGCAGGTTTCTTTTCATCATCTCCAAATGATAAGTGATGTCATTATGATGTAACTAGTGTTTATCTGGTCTTCACAATTTTCACCTGTGTATATGAATGAAAATGACACAAAAATTGGATAATTTCTCAATGGGAAATGACTTTTTTTGTTCTGAACTTCCAAGATGAGGATTTATCATTATTATTCATTGATTTACTTTGACTAGTTTCCCCCATCTGTGTTGTTACAGTCATGACTCAAAAGGATTAATGGATAAAAATGTTGGTTAGACATATCTAGGAACTCTCATGACTAATGCAAGTTCGAATTAATCAAAGAAGCTGACAAGCAACATAGCTAGGACAACTTAACCAAGAAGAATTACCTGATGCCCCTACTACCTGGCATGGACCACACAATGAGAATAATCAAACCCCAGTGGATTGAATAAAAGACAGATCTGGTTCAAAATTCCCAGAAAGTTTGTGAGTATGACAAACACCTGAAAAAGTTTGGAGGATACAGTAGCCATAATGTCATGATTATAGTGACCAAAATGAAGAGACTAATCTTGAGTGGATCGGTGAATAATATTGGAACAACGTATTTTCTTTGGAAGATGCCTGACTGATGATGGAGAATTGCTGATCCGTTTTTGTCTTTCTCTCTCCGTGGATTCACCCGTTTTTAATCTGTTTTTCTTTGTATTTCAGGTGTCTTCATTGGTCTGGGTTTAAGTGGAATCATTCCTGCCATGCACTATGTAATAACAGATGGCTTCTATCATGCCATTAATTGTGCCTCCCTTGGATGGCTTGCACTCATGGCGCTTTTGTACATATCAGGGGCCATCATTTATGCAGTACGAATCCCAGAACGACTATTTCCCGGAAAATTTGATATCTGGGTAAGTTTTACATTCTAGAGAATTTAGTTTAGCTGAGTTCAAATGAGAATTACATCACTGGTAGACTTGTACATGTGATCCACCTTTCAGTTGATCTACACATTCCTGACATAAATATGCGTTTTGAGAGGGATGTTTACTTGACAATATCTGATTCTTACTTTTGACAGTAGTGTCATCACCATATGATCGATATCAATCTTACTGAGATCAAACAGAAATTCCAAAAGAAAAACAGAAAATGTATTTTTCACTTTTGAGATGCCTTACAAGTTATCTACGGATTACAATCTCAGCAAATGATTAGATTGTTGGGCAATAAGTAAATGTTGATAAGAGCCACAAAGCAAAAACCTACTCCGTTTCATTTGTGCATATTTGTCAATGTTTCTTGTGCACATTTATCAATCAGTATAACTTTCTTCTTAGATTCAGTTCTCTACTTCATTGCATGTTCATTTGGTTTTGTCTTGTCTATTCGTTTCAAGGGAAAGAATTAAAAAATGGGATAGTTGTAATATACAAACTTGGATAAAATGATAACAATAATGTGTGAAATATTTAGTTTATTTGTAATTTCAATTCTTCTTGTACTAAAGTTTATCTTTCCTGGCTTTACATTCCCTCTCTTCCGGAATCTTAATAATTATTCCTTGAACAAAACAATTATTCAGAAGTAGAAAGGATAAAACCGATTTATTCATTTATTTCCTGGTTTTCTGTTGATTACAGTTTTCTGGAAGCTGAATAAATGATTTGTTACTATTATCATTTCATTGTTAGTATCATCATGATTATTATAAATACATATTTATTTACTTCTTTTCAATTTTAACTTTTTTTTTTCTTTCTCACCTACAGTTCCAAAGCCATCAGATCTTTCATGTATTTGTCGTTGCGGCTGCGTTTGTTCATTACCACGGCATAACGGCAATCGCCAACTACAGACTTACCCTGGGTGATTGTCTCGAGACGAAGAACTCCTGATAGATCCACCTACATCTGCACTTCTCCGTCGTCTACTAACAGCTACTAATACCAACACTATGACTACTATTACTACTACTACAACTACTACCACCAACACTAGAACTCCGATTTTTGACCAGTGCAGTGACAGATTAACTAAGTTACTTGGCAACTAACCAACCAAACTGTTCGGGGACGCCGTTGCTAATCACCGCTGCCAGCATCACTGCTGTCAGTAGTCTCAGTTCTACTGCTACTGCGGTAGAACATCTCTCTTGAGCGACCATGGGATTCTTTAGAAAAATAATAATTTATAAGTAAGAATAAAAGGGAAGAAAGAAAGGAAGCAAATGAAAAAATGAGAAAAAAAAAATAAATGTAAAAAAAAAAAGACAGAACAAGTGTATTACAGAATTCTCTTCAACTTTTATTTAAATTTTTGTTTTTCTTTTGTTAAATTTTGAGAAAAGAAAAAAAAACAAAACATTTTTCCACAAAAAACTATTTTTATTTTTTTCATTATTACTTACTATTATTTATCATTTCACACTTGAATATTTTGTTTTGAATTATAACTTGGAGATCCATTGACATGTTTACATAGCACTCCAATAATTATTTTCAGTCCTCTTGCTGCATTAAAATCTATTTCTTTTTTTAAGAAAAGAAATTATCCCTTTCCCCATCCGATAAATAAAACCCAAAGTGAAAAAGATACGAAATAGATTGTGATACATATATATACATATATATCTGTTATCTCCTCTCTCTCTTTTTCCTTTTTTTTTTCCTCAATATCAAGAAAAGATAACTCTCGCCTTGCCTCTAAATTTAATCAATACTGAAGGCATGAAAATTAACTCATTTAACTCTTAAATTCATAAACTGCATGAAACCACTCCTAAATGTAGTGGAACTCTTCAATGGTAGATTTTTTTTTTCTTAAATCACTCTTTTTTGAATTGAATTGCAAGAAAAAAATTTTCAGATTTACCTAAAAATGCAAGGGAAGTAACTCTGATCAGAAGATACTCCTCTTGACTTGAGATTTGAATTTTTTTATGAATTTATGAGTTAAAATGTCCAGGTAACATCAGGTGAACAATGAGAATGGATGGAAATAAAGAGAGAAATACTACCTCTGTCCCATAATAATTGTTACATTGAGTGTATGAGATGTGTATGGAAATGTACCAACTATTATAGGACAGGTAGTATATAAAAAAAAAATAAGTACAGAAGAGATACAGAAAAAGGGATCTGTACTCTGAAAATAAACAACCAGGTAACGAGGGAACTAGATTCACATTAGATTTAGGGGCTCCTCCTCTTCCTCCTTCCCAACCAACAGATGTAAGCATATCTGTATGAAGTGGATAAACGTATTATCCAAAAAAAAAACATACTTGCAGACAATGTTCCCCCCAATGGTGTATGCAAATTCCCAAGTTGTACAATTTTCTTTCCTGTGACAAGTATGTACACTCTGAACCCTTGTGCAAATTTAAACTTGAAATTGTTTCAAGATAATTTTGGTACAGCCTATCTCTCATGGCTAGTAAAAATGTATAAGCATGTGTTAATATAATACAAGTATGATTGCATTCTATGAAGTAACGTATTTAGTGAAGATTTTAACTTCCCAACAGAAACAGCTGAGAGATTATTTTCAATATGTATAATTGTGATATGTTATCGTTATATCTAAAAATTATTATAATTACTACATTATTCTAGATCACTTATCTTTTGTGCACACATTACTTCCCTTGTGTGCTGGTTGTCACGTGTGTGCACTCATGCACAGATTAGAGGGAACTAAGTTTGTTGGTAATCATCATTTTCTTAACGAACAAAAAAAGTATGTTCTGTCAGTATTTCAAGTTTTTTCATGTGTGCAGAACATTTGAGATGATTGGGGAGAAAAAAATTGAATGAAATGTTCTACCTCTGTCCCATAATGGTTAGATTTAGTGTATGAAATGTTCATGCAAATATAACAACTATTATGGGTCAGAGTTGAACTTTTCTTTTTATCCATCGAATATTGAAAACCTACTTGTATGATCTTTCAGTTATCGTCATCTTAGTGAAGATTTATCTGATAAAAATGTCTACGTATTTGTGCACGTTCAGTGTGTATGTATATTCCCACACACACACACATATATATATATATATATATATATATATATATATAAACATGTCTACACTGATATACATTTGTGTAGATGTGTGTACATACAGTTGTAAATGTGATGTGATTGTGCTCATGCTCATTCTGTTATTAGTGTTCATACATTTGTATGTGTAGCCTAAATACATTTAAACATTCATTTAGTTGTGTATTTTGCATGTGTTGCAGTTCACATATTTGTATATGTACGTGTGCACTGGCCTACACAAATATGTTTACATATGCACGTGTATTCAAATACACCAAGGTAGAAAATTGTGTATATATGCATTATATATTAATATATACATGTGTATGTATGTATGTTACTGTAAGATAGTGAAACTAGAGATTTTGAGAAATCCCAAGTTTCACAATCAGTGTGGTAATGGTTTACAAGCTTGTGATTTTGACCATCACCACTGTAACAAGTTCGAAACTACACTGGACGCCCTAATATTGTGGCTATGTTTCAAACTAAGCTAAAATTAGTAAAATCAAGTATATTCTGATTCAGTATTTACAGTGTATACATGTTTGTGAATTTCACAGAATCCCTAGTTTCCCACTCTCACTCCAGCAAATATACATATGAGAGCATGTGTGCATACATAGTCATGTATAAAGATGTGATATCCTCTGTATGTAGGTGTATATGTGGGAATATTATTTGTGTGTTTGTATGTATGCATGTAGATAAATATGTTATCACAAATTTACATGCGTATATGCAAATGTTACTGTGTGAAGTATGTGCATTGTATATTGGTATAAGTAATCTCAGAAATATGTAAGCTCAAATGCTTGCGAGTATTTGTATTTGTGCTTATATATACATATATACATATATTCACTTGTCAGTGTGTGCGTGAATTGTCTTTCAAACGCTTTAAGATTTTTTTTTTTTGTTCTTTTTACAGATAAGTAATAATCTCAAATCCACTTGCTTTCATTCCATAAGTTAATTATGCTATCTGTAATATGCACCCAACAGGCACATCTTTCAGACAGTCCCTGGGGAAGGCCTAAAAGCTAACTTGTTGAAAAACTTATTACAGGGTCCCATCAGTACTCGTGGAAAATTTCATGGGAATATGCTGTGTGGTTCCTGTGTTTTGCTAACACAAATGGAAAGATATTTGGTAAATTATAGTAAGATAGTAAATTTTTAGGTAAGTGTAAACACTGCTGGAAACAAAATAAGGGACCAATTTTCATTGTAAATTAATGAAATTTCAAAAAGTAATTTATTGAAAATTCAGTAACTGCTCCCATGTCCCATTAGTAATCTCAGAAAATTTGGTAGCCGTAGCTCTGCCTGTTCTTGTTTCACTCGCACAGACAGACGGACATTGGGTGAATTATAGTAAGATGTAGTTTTTGATTTGAGAACACATATCACAACCCAATATTGAGTTTATAGATCCATGCTATTCAAACTAGTTGATGATTCACTTAAGGGTGAATAAAATTATGTTAGGAGTGGATGAAACTACAGGAATGAATGAAATATTAAGAGCGAAAGGCTTCATTTACTCTGATATTTATATTTTTCTATACTTAGGAAAGTAATTTTGTGGTAGACATATGCAGTAAGAAAAAATCATTTCAAAAAATCTAATCTCAAGTTCTAAGTTGTCTAAATTTATGTAAACTTGGAAAATTCTAATGATTTTTTGTATTGATTTTTTTTCTTCGCTCCTAGTTTTCTTCAAATATTTGTAGGATGTTCAAAAAACATGAAATGAAAGAAATGTTTTTTGCTTATAATACAAAAAAGAATTATGTATGAGATTATACACTAAGGAGAATAAGATGAAAATGATCAAAAAATCAGCAAATTTAGTACTGGGTGATTATTGAAATTTTGTAATAAAAACTTGAGTGAATGACACTGAAATAGTTTTAGAAGCACTGTTAGAAATTGTACTTTCAACACTGATGTGTCTAAATTCATTTTTCCCTATTTGGTAGCTCACAGATTTCACAAGTGTATGAAGTTTTTATCAAGGCTTATACTTTAGCTTAAATTGGTTAATCAATCAAATTCAGGCCTAGAGTTGTCAGCTAGGGCTACAATGGGAAATAATCCTACTTTATATACCCAACACCGACATTGGGATACTGATGAATTTGGAAATCAGGCCAGTCTAGAGGCTAAGGATCAATACCAACTTCCAATAGTTATATAGGCTTCAGGCTAGTATTAAACCTTTGTCAGTATCTTTCCACATTCCTGTGAACAATTTCTGAAGGATCTCAATCTCTCTTCATTTTACCTGGACAGATATTGACATCTGTAGCCAGAGTTACTATCTGGTATTTTTCAAGATGAAAATTGGATAAATTTGGTACTGAAAAAAGCTTTTTGTTTCCAAAAATGAAGATTTGGTGCTGAAGGAAAATTTTACAAAAGATAACAATCCCTTACACATGAATGACAATACCACGTGAATATATATGAACAATAGATTTTTAAAAAATGTATTTTAATTAATTTTTTCCCACTAGTCTGGTCTGGTTTTGTCTGATGGATTTCAAGTTATTTTATCCCAAGACCATACAAATTTGGTCAGGTGTAGCTAAAGACATCTAGCAACCCTACCTGTAGCCTGTTACTCTTTAATGATGCACTGAGCTAATCCAACATACAATGAATTGGCTGCATATTTTCTTAGATACTTCTTTTATTAAGAATGACACACAAGGAGTATCTTTTTTTAAAATTTTTTTACCAATCTTTTCTTGTGTTCAATCAAATGGACAGATCTTGGTTCCAATGTATTTAGAGCCTTTCTGGCTTTTGGAAAATATCTATCTTCAGGAATATATTTATATACGTTGATACCAAAGATCTGTTTACTTTAATCAAATATATATATATATATATATATATATATATATATATCTCTCCTCCAATTCCTGTTACTTCTGGCAGCGGTAGTTATATTCCAAGATAGTCTCTTGCACATTCCGTATCTTCCCTTTCAAACAGGGCCGGCTGAATGAACCGTAGAGCCCGATGTGATGTGTTTTTGTTATTTTTTTTGCGGAGCCCCTGGTTCACTGCTAAGGTCTGTTGAATCTTAGAGATATAAATGAAACTTTTCATAGACTTCATATCTCTATAGTGCATTGAAAAGCAATCAAAAAGTTTGCGTAAAAAATTTCCAATACGTTAATTTTACACTATTCTATGTTTGATTAAAATTATTCAATTCAAGTTCACGAAGAAAAAATTTCCTAAATAAACTATGAACAGACACTAATTCTTTTTTTAAAGAATTCAGAAGAAAATAAAAATTGTTGCTGTTCTCTGTAAAACCTGCAATACGATGTCGGGTGTATTTGACAAGACTTTAGTAGATCATCCCAGTGTGAGGGTTGGATGGGGTACTAAGACCCAATTGGAAGCAATTGACTTGAAGCCAGCCTTGCTTCCAGTGCTACTCTATAAGCTATCATTCCCTTCCTCAGGTTCAACAGCTCATGCTTACTTTGAGATATTCTGCTATGTATAGCCGATACCAAGGTTGCCAAATTAGGCTACATCCGAGACTTATTCAATGCTTGTGCTCGGTAAGTCTTTTAGATGAAGCTTGTCCTCTTAGGCCCAATGTGGCAACCCTGAATACCACTATTGCTACTACTGGTGTTAGCGAGAACCTTGTTCTAACAAATAATCACTTAATGCTGTATGAATCACACCTACAGCACTGGTTCTTGTTCAATTACTGAAGTTAAGCAACATTGAGCCAGATTAGTACTTAGATGGTTGACCACTTGGGAATATCAGGTATTGTAAGCATGTGCTGCCCACATGAAAAACAACCTTCTGTCACATTCTGCCCTTGTGGGGAGGTAGATGATTACAAACTACTGGGTGTATGCATGAGTTGAAGTGCTATGTCTTACGCCAGTGATTTTCAACCAATATGTAGTGGCACAGTAGTGTGTTGCAAACGGGAGTTTTGAGTTCTGAGGTCGATCCTCTCTCTGAATCAAGGGCTGCAGGACAAATAACTTCTGAATCCATATTGACATCATAGGTACTTTTCTGGAGTGCATGAAACTCCTTTTTTTTCAATGATGATAAATAAATGTGTATTTCATTGAAGACCAAAAATGGCAGTTTTGAATTATTTTCTGAATTCCATAGTGTAGAACCCCCAATCTCTTCTTTTTTAATGAATGTCATCTTGTTTCAATGCGTAGTAATAACAAATATACACTAAACTCTAAATCTTTTGAAAACAAAGATGAACAATATACTTTGGGCAATAAAATTAATCAATTATTTGTTCATTCAACTTATGAATTCATCACTATCATCCATTTTCTTTCAAATGATCAAATCTATTGTTAAATACTGACAGTGTGCCCCAACCATTTTAGTGCCTGTGCAGTCAGATGAAAACTGTTGAAAATCACCGTCTTATGCATATACAAACAAGTGAGCATGTGTATGTATAAAGATATATTCATCTACAACTTGACTATTTGGGTTGTTTTTGTTTTTTTTTTAAAAAGAAAAATTCAAGGTTTTAGAGGAAGAGGTTCTATTAAAATGAAACTGAACTCTTACTTTCTGTTCTTTGGTGCAGCTCCAACAAATTTGGTATGTATACTTAGTGGACCTTGGGAAAGAACTTGGATAATTTTGTTTTTCAAAGAAAATTTTCTTTGAGGCTTCAGTGAGAGATTCTATTTCCTATATAATTTTAGTGCTAAACTGAATCCTTATTTCCATTGAGTACACATATACATACTAGCTGGTTCCAGCCTCCTGGAGAGGTGGCAGGGTTCCCCCCAGGGGGTGCAGATGTGGGGCCTTCTGCAGGAACTAGCTAAGCACCTAGTATATGTATATGCCTATGTGTTCATACCTATATATGAAACTTCATATGTGCAGGCACGTGTGTGCGTGTGCATAGACATGTATACATCTATTACTTAATCCCTGTGAAAAAATTCACGAATGTATTTGAATCACTGAGATATTTTTTCCCAAGAAACTAGTGAACATGTTTCAGTCGAAGCATTTTCACGGTTAGACAGAAAAAATCACGCAGTTCATTTTATAAGTAGATATATATATACACTCATACATACGTATGTAAATGTTTACCATTGAGATAATGATTATTTTTGCATGAGTATCCATGCAGTTTATGTTGAGGGTTTAAGCAGACCTTCGTCCAGAAGGTGAAGATTGCATCCTTATCTTTCTCTCTTGGAAATACAGTACTGGGCCATGTATCCAGCAAGCTTGGGACCAGAGGTGACACAAATTTCTGGACCAAGGCTTAATGTATACTTGAAAAAACGATGAGTAGTAAAGAGAAAAATTGTATTCAACAAGGTAATCCACCCCTAAAACAGTCTGTTTGTTCTTTATTAATCCACTGTTAATTCTTGAAATGTAGAAAATGAAATATACAATAAAAAGTTAATGCAGAGAAGTGAAGAATTCCCCCCTTGAAATCTGTGAGACTTTCCGTTGGAGGATGGATGTCTCTCTCTCAGTAATACAAGGAGATTATTGGAGCACGATGATATGCAACATTTTTGGTTGCCTATTTCTGGCTATTTCTAAAAATTTTCACGTTCATAATCAAAGATGGGCATTTATTTTTAGAACACAAAATTTGGTCACTTTTTTTCTTTTTTTTTTTTCAACCGAATAACTGCGACAGGTGGCATAGAGTAATAGTTATCCATTGAGAGATAAAAGCCCTTGTTCATAGCAAGATTAGAGCCCTGATTCACAGGTAGAACTGAGTTGCTATCAATCACAGTAAAACTGAAATTTGAGTTAGCCTTAGAACTGCAATGGCTTATTCCTGTCATTTGCAGGTAATCAATTGATATAAACAATTATATAGTTTTGTGAATTAGAGGGAACACATTTTAGGAAATATAGATAGTTGGGTAGAATATTAGACCCAAGATCACAATATCTGTTTTTACTGTACTCAGTTTGTCCTTTAATCACCTGGTAGAATGCAAATGTTCCCCAAGGAGGATCGTGGAAATGCACAGCCTTATCTTAGAGGAAGGGATCCAGTGAAAGACAGTTCAGCTAAAGGATCATTTTATCAGTTGCTGGCTTCATACATCTTGCATACATTTTACCTACACACAAGTATATAAACACATGCACACTTATTTTACAGATATATAATTACAGTGCCAGACCATTTATCTAGCCAAATTGGGACTAGATTCCTGAGCAATGGCTTAGAGTGTATTTAAAATATAAAATGAACAAAAAGGAAACAAATTGTATTTAACTGATACGAATGAATCCACTTCTAAAGCAGGGTCTGTTCAATCTTTATTAATCCACTTGAAATTTTATGTTTTTTCAGTAATTATGCTTTCCTGGAAGTCAGATAAATTGTCTGGTACTGTGTTAAGCGATGTATCCTCGTGTCAGCACAGTATGATTAAACTCACACACACAGAATAATTTTGAAAGGAAACCTGTGATCCATTAAATGTTTTTGATTCTATCAGAACATAATTTTCCTTCATTTTTTTCTTCTCTTATTCAACTCTTAGATTCATGAACTGCTTGAAACTGCTCCTATTGACAGTGGATCTCTTTTGCAAATAGAACTGAAAAAATTATGGAACTCGTCTGTGAACAAAAAAAAAACTTTTAAAATTTCCTTAAGCCTATAAGGGGATAACTCTAATCAGGAGTTATTTCCCTTGCATTAACATTCAATTTTTTATATGAATTTAAGAGTTAAAATTCCGTATTCTTTAACTTTGTCTTTTTATCTATTATTTTGTGTATTGGCATTGATTCTCTCAGCCTCATCTGTTTTATATGATCTCTCTCACCAAGGCTTACCTGATTGGCTTCTAGGGAAGAAAATCTGGGTTTTATCTCAGAGACTTAACAAGCATTGGAATGGCGTTGAATTTGGAAATTGAGCAAGTCTAGTGTCTAACTCTTGAATTCAATGCTAGCTTCTTGAGACTATTTCTAAATTTGACACTATTTCTATGACTGTGTTGGGAAAGTCTCTGTAATAAAGCTTGGATTATCTCCCCTTGTTGCCCAATCTGGCAACTTTACTCTCACCCTTGTGTGTGTATGTGCATAGTATATGAATGTGGGTGTGCATGTATACATAAGGGAAAATTTCATATACACATATTTCCCCTCTTGATACTGTTATATATATATATATATATATATATATATATATATATATATATATATATATATATATATATATATATATATATATATATATATAATGTAAAAAATATTGTCTTATCTGAAAGATTATAGTTCCAACCAACAAAGTTGGAGATTTCAGCGTATATCTTCATCCTCTTCTCCCTTTGCTGGGGGTTGAGGACCACCCCAGAGAGTATATGATTACTAGACATAAAAACTGTAAATACGACAGAAGTGGGTTGGGCTACGCACCCATCTACTCTTGTTTGATATGTACCTGCAATAAAAAAAGGGAAGATATTATGATGAAAATTTAAAAAAAAAAAGATTTTTTTTTTCCAAATTGAAGTATCAAAAGATGTAAAAAATGAAAAAAATATAAAAAAGAAAACAACCTCCTCCTCCTAAAGCGAGAAAAGACTTCAACAAAAGAACTATGAAATAAAATTTTAAAAAAAGATTTTAATAATAAAAATTTGAGTGTGACCTGACTACAAAACTTACAACTAACACAAGACAAAAACTGTACATTTTTTCAGCTTCTGATGTTTTTGCCATGATCTTGTAAGCTGGAATAAAAATAGACAAACTGAAATTTAATCTTGTCTTTATGAAAAGTAAGTTTTTTTTTTTTTTTTTTTTTTTTTTTTTTTGTTTGTTTGTTTGTTTCTTTTTCCTCCCAACACCTTTTTTTTTTTTTTTTTTTTTTTTTTTTTTTCATTCAACTGCTCAACAGGGTTGCCAGATTTATCTCCCAGACTCACCCAACACAGGCACTGGAATAGTGTTGAGTTTAAAATTTGAGTGAGTCTGGAGACAGACATCCAATACTAGCCCCTAAAGGCTAGCTTTGACTTTTGAAAGTGAGCAAGTTTGGGGCAAAGGTTCAATACCGATCTCAAGAGGCTGCAATCTAATCTTTGTTCGATTTCCAAATTCAATGCTATTCCAATGCCCTTTAGGGCTCAATCTTGCAAACCTGATGGCAAAATGAAACATTTTTTCTAATCATTACCAAATGAGTATTTTTATTTTGTTGTTGTTTTTTTAGACTTTCAGATGCTGTAAATTAAAATCGGAAATGATCGCAAACAAGTTGCTCTGTGCTCAACGTTGTCAACTCACCATGTTATAATATATTTTTTCCCTCCCCATCTCCTGTCTCTTCTCTCTTGTTATTACTCTTCTGTCTTTCTTTTTATTAGGACTATCTTCTTACTCTTATTTTGATGTTCTTGGATTTGGTGCGTAGAACTCAATTATTTCATACTTATTTTGTTAATCTTCTATTAGATTAACACATTACCCTTCAAAATTGAATGTGATTTTTTTATATTATGTATGGAGAGATCAATGTTTATATATATTTCTATTTCTGAACATTTTTTTTCAGTCTCACTCTCTCCCTCTCTTTAATCAGCTTCAAAGAGAGTGAAAATGTTTTCCTGGCAAACTCACGCAGAGAAACTGCAAGCCAAAGCAGTCAGTAACACTTTAGCTGCTGGCCATAAAGGTGTACCTTTTAATAATCAGACACAGTTTGCTGTCTTACTCTCTTTGAAGCTGTGTGTCAGTTACACTTTAGCTACTGGCCACCTGGTTTCCCCTCTTCCTCTAGCTTTGAAAAGAGGAAAAGAATAAAAGTTTTGTCTTCACTGTGACTTGGATAGACAGACATATGAACAAACAAATTTGGTGACTATGGTCTTTATATGTAAAGATGGTGAGTCACTAGGAAGTGCCACGGGCTGAGCAGTTAGCAGCATGGAAAATGGAACTGGCAAGCCATATTCAATCTCTGGTTGAGACAATCTGTGTTCGCTTCACTGTAATGCCCTTTGGAAAGACAAATCAATCTTTGTTTCTCCTTGAGCCATGAGTAAAATAGCTGAGCTAGGAAGACCCATTACTTTGTCTAGCACCATGATCAGCTGGAAATGGGTAAAGTAGGGAACATGTTTCTGAAAGGTACAATTAAATAGGGCTCTGATGAAGCTTTGATGGGCCATGCAAGCTGGAAGTGGATTATGAAAAATGCTCTCTTGAAATAATCCTGCAACATTCTCAATGGTATGAAAGGATGGATTACTGACAGACAGACTGGCTGCGAGTCACTATTACAAGATGTTTATGGTAAGTAAATTTCAAATGGAAACAGAATTCTATGGAATGAAGATAGGATAATGGTAGAGAACTTATTTGTAATATTATCTTGACTTATTTTTAGATGTGTTAGTGTTAGTTACGTCCCTTGCTCAGTGTTGCCATTTTAAATGTTTTTCATTGCATCTGCATGACAGAAATTTGTTTAGATGATTCTTAATAAAATAAATAGTATTCTTATTTAATCAATAGTAAAAAAATAAGTAATATTTTTTTATGAAATAAGCAATATTTTAAAAAAATAAATATTGAAGATTAAAGACACATTTGATTTATTAATATATAATACATTTCCTAGATCATTGATGTATCTCTGGTTGAATCTAAGTATTTATACATGTTTTTCACCCCATTTTAGATGTAAACTTGATAATAAAGTTGGCAACTGCCCTTGCTAGTTCTTCACACAAGAAAACTAGCATGTGTAGGGTCTGACTATTAGGTCAATTTATTAGATGAAGCATTGTCAATCATAGTCAATTTTTGACTCATATTCTCATCATCTTAATTTTAGTTGTCTTTCATTAAATTGAGTAAAGATCAGATAATATTACTACTACTAATAGAACTAGTGCATGTAAAAACATTAAAGACTATGAAAAGAAGTATTGGATAGGTTCAAGGGCCAGATTTGTCCTTTTGTTAGCTGTTAGTGTTCTAGTTGCTCAGTCTGTTGAGCAGTTGCCGTTCATAGGCAGGGTTCTGAAGGGAAAAGATCCAGTATGCCATATGAATACAATATTTTTGCTGTATGGGTATGATACATATCCATGATTCATTTGAGAAACAAAGTTTCCAGTCTATCACATTGGGGTAAAGAAAAGAAGCTTTGGATTTAGATCTTAGACTTGTGTTTATATACATTCACATGGTTGTAAAATCCATGAAGTCTAATCTCGATAATGATCCTAACGTTAGGAAATCCCACTGAAACTATATTATTATGACATGTTTTAGTTGGCTGTTTGTCAGTATTGATTTGATCAAAATTACTTTCACCGTTACCAGATAGAGCTAGAATGAGTATAAAACTTGATTTTTTATTGTCAAAATTTTTGTTCCATTGGTAAGGAGGAAAAAAATTCCTGGATCCGCCCAAAAATCAAACAACCTCTTTTCTTAGCCCATGATCGACAAATTTTAATTGAAATTCATTGAGAACTTTTGGAGATATGGTGTGGACAGACCTGTGCATATACATAAATGTATGGGGGAAAAAAATGGAAAAATATTTCTCAATTGAAAAATTATTTCTCCATTTCTTTTTTAGCCCATGGCCCACCCTTCCAGGAAATTTGATTGAAATTATTTGAGAACTTTTATCATGTGAATAGATAGACACAGAGATGGACAGAAAGACACAACCAAGTACGCATAGTTCACCAATTTTGTTGGCAGAAGTAATTATTTTTTTTACTGGTCGGCAGATTCAGCAAGTGGGAATTCGTAGAGAAAACTTGGATTTGGCTTTGTGGGCTTATCTTGACTGGAGTGTGGATCTGATGGCTTAATCTCTATCAGAACTAAATCCTGTCAATCTTGACTGACTAATCCATATTGTGAGGGAATTGAATGTCAGTCACTTTTAGCCTTCATGATTGAATACCCCTATCCCCCCCCCCCAATATGGGCTTTGGTATCCAGAAAGACACAAAAACTCTCAACAAAAACTGTAAAAATAGGTTCCTTCAGATGACTTGTTGGCTACGTATATATATATATATATATATATATATATATATATATATATATATATATATCATAAATACAAGCTAAATCAATGCAGCTTAAGGGATGATATTTTCAGCTTTTACTCCTTATTACGTCTAGAAAAAAATGGATTCTTTGTTTTTTGAAAATCCTGACAGCTACCACCAGCAAATAGGATTCAAACTTGGAGTTCAATTTGTGATGTAAGTTTATGTTAAATTGATCCTTTAGTTTGTGTCCAGCAGCAATTCAGACTTTTTTTGTGATCACTGCCCAACAAAATGTGAGAGAAGCATCTTCTCTTTTGATCACCCCTCGTTCCAGTTTTTCTTTAAATGCTGCCAAATATCATTGTCATGTGACTATTTCTATTGAGTGACTAACCAGACCTATCAAACTTCCTTTCTTTTTTTCTTTCTTTTTTCCTTTTTCTTTTTTTTAATTTCTTTTCCTTTTTTTTTCTCTTTTTTTTCTTTTCCTTTTTTTCTTTTTTTCCTTTTTCTTTTTTTTCTCTTTTTTCTTTTCTTTCTTTCTTTTTTTTTTTTTTTTTTACAGTAATCTTGTCAAGTAATTGTCAAACCATCTGACAGTTTGAATCTCAACAACTATATGTAAATGAGAGATTTGAGGATTTTTACAAGTTCTATTAAGTAAAACCTCGCTCAATGCTATAGCACCCATTCAAATACTTTTCATTATAAATTTAGTAATGTTAAATTTCCAAAATAAATAACGATGAAAGACAGCATCATGGACAGTGTCTGAAATAACTGTATACTCTATGCTTTGGTTAATGTGCCATGTGTACAAGAATGAACACATGCACAATAATTTATCATGTATCAATATATATCATCACCTAGTGAAACCTCACCAGTTCTGGAAACTTGGTACCAGATGAGATACACAGCACTAATCCATTCCATCTTATTGTGGCTCAATCCAAAATGATTTATATTTCCAAACAAATGTTATGATATACTGACCCAGTTAAGTACTTTGATTTTGTACTGCATTTTTCAGGAACATATCCAGAGTGCTAAATGAAGTATCACAGTGTAGTTTAAAGACTTGCATTTTTCACTTCAATTAGAAACCATCGATCAAAACCATCAACATAGGTTTCTCTTGGTCTTTAAGTGGGTCCGGCTGGCTATGTATGCATGATGCGTACAAGCCACACCAATGTAGCTAAAAGGCTAAAAATCTAAACATTTACTTATCTTAAGAAAAAACACTTCTTTGTTTTTTGCATCCCCTCCCCGGGTTTTTAGTTGGGGTTCAATTTACAAAGTAAGTTTATGATAAATTGATCTCTTAGTTTATATCTGGCAGTATTCATGCTTGTTCTCTCTGAAAATTCAGACTTTTTCAATGATCACTACCTGATAAAATGAGAATGAGGTAACTTATTATTAATCACCTGTTACCCAATTTTTTATTGATCATCCCCAACGTGGCATGCTCTCAGAGGACATTGGTCACAATACAGTCTCTATTGAGTGACTAAACCTGTTCAATTTGATGACTATTTATTTATTTCAAAGAGAAATTAGAAATCTACATCTCCAATCTTCCATGATGTGACTGCAGATTTTCATCTATTTCCCCACAAATCGTGGGCAAGAACAAAAATTTCTTAGTCTCCTGCAAAGAGAGTCAGGGTCACCAACGACCTTCACTTTTTAGTGCAGGGGGGGGGGTGTTACTACCTTGGGGCCACAACCCCTGGAGACTGGACTTGTTAAGGCTAGAGGATAAATCCCAGGCTGAACCAAAGGTAAGTTGGCAATTGATACCTTTCCAGTTTTAAAATGGCCACCATTCCAGCTGAAGAATAACAGACACTGATAACCCCAAGACTAAACTTGAAAACACTAATCCAAACTTATGCTTTGTACTTATCAAGATTTTCACTTCAATTTTTTTGTTTTAAGTGGGAAAAAAACCCAGTAGCATCTTGAACTACATTAAATTGCCTGATATCAGTAGACTACTTAATAAATGGAGAAAAAAATGAAAATGCCATTCTGAGAGATCTTGTCTGTTTTAACATGGATAAGGTAATTAATGATTGACGGTAAGTATAGTTACAATGAGAAACTGACCACATATTTGTTGACTGTAAAATATTTATAAGTAGAGGACCTGTGTGTTATATGGATGAAATAGCTTTGTCATTAAAAAAGCCATTTCATCCATAACATATAGAGCAATGGTTCTCACTCTTGGTACTTTGTCACAATTGTGTGCTGCAACTATCTCCAAAGTGTGTGACAAATAAATTTTCAAGGCTTGAAAGTGTCTAGTATGGGTACTCTGACCAACTCCCACCATAGAATTCCCAATCTAGTGGTCTTATCACTTGATTTTGTGGGATCTCAATCTTTTTAGAGACAGATGAAAATAAAAAGGTGTGATGAGTATGCATATCAGTATAAAAAAGAAGAGAATTTCTTTATTTCAGAAAATAACATATATTCCAAACATGTGCACCATAAGGGGAGTGTGATCTCATCTTGAGAGCATTCTTCCACCCAACTCCTCCCTAATTTTTACAAGAAGAAACAAACTTATTTACTTTATTACTACATATATAGAAAGAACTATCAGTGTAAAAGGCAATTAGCTTTAGTGTATAATAGAAGTCTCCCAAATGAAAGCATTAATTCATAGTATACTGATACAAAAGTTTTGTTCATTGACTGATGAAATGTTTTTGTCTAATTCATTTAGTTTTTACGGTTGGTGTGTCACTGAGTCAAATATGTTTCTTAGTGTGCCACAGGGAGGTTTGAGAACCACTGGTAAAGAGAATGAAATGAATTTCTGGATCCAGGATTTATTCTTTTTATTAGGTTGATTCTAATGAAAACTGCCGTGAGTTTCTATTCTTCAGATAATTCATTAGAGGAAAAAAATAAGTTGAAAAGAATCATCAAAAATTTACCGCAACAAATTTTACAAATCATAAAGAATAAGACCAAAGACCTCTTACATCTATTTGAATAAAATTAAAAAAAATAATGAATTTTTGTTTAAAGGTTAATTTATGATTACTTGGGGGTATTCGTTGTTTTTTACGTATAAAATTTCTTTATATTTAAAAGGAAGAAAGCATTAAGCATAATCTTGGAGGGGGGGGGGTCGTGGTCGAGGCCCCCTGACCCTTCTTCCAGGACCCACACCTGAAATTAAATTTTACTCGATTACAGAATATAAAGTTCGATAACCTCTGCATTTCGCGCTAATAGAATCTGAACATAGTTATCTACCCTTGACTGTTAGCGTCTTTCGCCGAGCAAATTTGATTTTAAAAAATATCCTTTAATTCTTCCCGAGTTATTGTGAAATTCTCTGCGTTTAATGGTAAGTATTTTGTGTATAAAAAAAATGCCTTTTTTTTTTAGCTTTTCTTTCTTCACATACAATGACTGATAATATATATTTTGAAGTTCTTTTCCTCGGTCTCCCTGAATGGAACATGGACAAAACACCCTCGGTTTGTTCTCTACTGATGTTTCGTCATTGTTGTGGTGTAATTCTTTAATTTTTTTGGATATCTAAAAATAAATGTTCAGCTTGGAAAAAATATGTGATTAGGATATGAAGCCAGGAAAAAATGATTATTCTGTCACCAACTAGGGAAATTTTTGTCATGCTTTAATTTAACCAAGAATAAGCGTTTGCAGAATCGGTTTAAGATTGCATGGGGCCCTTAGCTGTAATTTAAACAGGGACCCTTCCACCCAGATGATTCTAGTGTAAGGAAACAATAAATTATATTGAATTGTAATTCTATTGAATTTCATCCATGTATTAATAACAACTTTTCTCATTACATTTTGTGAGCCCCCCCCCCCTTTAAATATTAAGGTTCCTTGGCTTCCACCCACTCTGCATCCCCCTTAATCCAACACTCAGAGTTTGTCCTACTCTGTACTTTAAATGATGGGGTGGGGACTGCGATGGGAGGGACTTTGTCTGGGTTTTATCCTTCACCCTCCAAAAATTTAGTGAAGATTGAGGAAAACTAAAAAACAACAACAAAAAAACAAACTTTCTGAAGAAATGAACTTCGATTATCTCTTCGCAGAAACAATCATTGAATGAAAAAGCTTTTGAGAATTTGGCGATTGTGACCTCTCCCGTTTCAAAATGGTCACTGCTCCAGCTGTAGAAAGACAGGCACCGCCACTATATATAACCCTACAAATACTAACTCTAACACCAACCCTAATTTTGCAACTGAAGTGGAGGCCATTTTAAAACGGGGAAGGTAAAAATAGCCAAGAATTCATTCGAATTCTCTTACTTTGCCACGTATTCTAGATATAACTTTTTTTTTTAAACCAAAAACAATAATTTTGTTTTTTCCCCCCCATTATTATTAATTAGTGCGTATGTAGGAGTGAATTGAACAAATCAAAACACAAAAGTTGCCAGGAAAAAATAGTCACGATATTTGCAATTCGAAACAATTTTAATCATTACAAACTTTTCCTCTAATCATTTTTTGATTTCATTTTTATTTTGATTTGACACAAACTCGTCTTCAAAGAATCGTTTTCTTCTTGAAATATTAAAGAAAGGAAACACTATCCACAGATGGTCATAAATACTCTTTTTACTCGGAAACTTACTTGGTCATAGTGATACATTGGGGTACATTAAGTTGTTCACTTGGATGAGAATGTTTTGTTTTGTTTTTTTCTTGACGGCAAATCAGAAAAACGAAAATGCTGAATCAATAAGATAAAAAGGTTTTCAATAAAAACTCTTGTGTCACCTTCAGTCAGAAGCATAGCTAGAGATTGAGAGGCCCGGTGGGATGGGTTAATTGAGCTCCCCCCTCCAACATTTAGTGCAAAAGTTCTCTAAATGGGGGTCCAGGGATCCTTAAAGATCCAGGAATGTCTCACTTGGGTACGTGAACCTGTTTAGGAAGCAGACCTTATAAAACCTGGCTAGAGATTGGTGGACTTTGCTCTTTGGGGACCCCAATCAATTATTTAGTAAGATTTATTTTTGTACTATAATGTTAGTATAAATGGCATTGGTGAACATCGAAGTACTATTCATATCAAGTGTTGCAAGGCAGCAATTTTAAATCGCCCCACCTCTCTCAGCTACGCCCCTGCCTGAAGCCAAATAAAATGACCCAGTATAAGGGAGACAACTCAAACCATACAAACGCGCATCAGAAAATATGGAGCACGTATTTAGTTGAGTTCGTTTTTCGTCGAGTTTTGGCTGATATGAGTTTTTATGAATTTAATTGTTTGGATTAGACATAATAATAATAAGTATAGAATATATATATATATATATATATATATATATATATATATATATAAAGTGAATATTATAAATAAACAAAATAATAATATTCAATATTTTATATCGCATTGAATAAAATACTTAGTTCCAATATTGGACCAGCTGCATTCAGTTGAGTTGCTGTCCTATTATGTTTTGTATGCTTTCCATCCATCCGTAGTTGATTTTCAACAATGGTCACACGCATGAGTGTGTATTCCTAGATGTTTTACATCTTTTTTATTGACTGGTTTCTTGGCAATTTTTTTTAAATTCATTTTCTCAAATTTTACTCTTTTGTCAATTCTAGTGCTTAAAAGTTATGACTGAAATGTGAGTGAAAAATATTGCTTTTATTACTTCCTTATTTTGGATGTTTGAAATTTGTTGTTTTTCTCACTTATTCATTTGTAAAAATATCTTCCCATTTAGACACCCACCACCTTGGTATCCTGAATCAGCCTCAGTATTTACTGACTCAATACTAGAATATTATTATCAACCTATGACTAAACATCCTGATCCATCAAACACTTGTCACTTTGACCCTAATGAAATAACGAAAATTAAAGAATATTTCAACAAGAGTATTAAAATAGAATAAATGAATGATGTATAGTGAATTGAATCAATTTGTATTTATGTTAGGGGCATTAGGTAAGCAAAAGAGATGGATCTAGTCTTTGTAAGTGTGGAAGATCATTGTAGTGACTGGACCCAGGGAAAGGGGAAAACATTTGGCTATGGTCCATTTGTCTGACTGATAGGTGGGAGACCAAATATGGAATGCCATATAACAAATTGTCTAAGTATATTAATGGAGTAGCCTACCTCCTAGAAAATAGTTTGGTTTTGTTTTAACCATGTTGATAAAGATTATGTAAAGAAAAAAAAAATGAATTGATGGAAGTAAGATGGTATATAACATGGAAAAATTAACTAAGTAAATAGTCTTGTTATTCTCAGAATTCAAAGGAAACAACAGATGGCCATTTGCTGAAGAGTGAGAGAGGCATAAAATGTTTATTTTCACAAGGTCCATATTTGTGTAATTATTATCTTTTTATATCAATAGCTCTATTTACTGTCTTGAATATTGAGCACTGCCATTATTAAGACAATATATGCAGTATATTGCTTAATTTGGTCCAACTGACTGTCCAGCTCTGCATAGGGCAGGGGTAGAGCATCAGACTCTAGGTCTGAGGCAAAGGTTTCAACTCTACCTTGCAGCACTGGAAGGGATACAGGATTGTCTATAGCCACACTGAAGAGTTGTAATACAACGAAACAGCTGTCTGTGGATGACACAATTAATCATTTTTATATATTTCTAGAACTTTACAGAATTGGATAAAAAGCTTTGAGAAACCAAATTAACGATACCTTATTCTATAGTGAATTATTTGTAAACTGGTTTATGAATATAATAGTTACAATTTTTAGTTAGTACTATCGCATTCTTGTGGTCTGCATCACAAATAGCTAATTTTATAATGTGCTTGAAAAACTCTTAATATAATTATTTATTTTTTTTGTGACTCCATTAAGAATTTAAAGTAGCATCATAAATGAAAAGATATATTCAAAGAGTTTTTCAGACAAATGAACTCCTTGTTTGTGTTGGTGACATGACGTTTCGGCAGATCCATTCTGCGGATCCATTCTGCGGCCTTCTTCAAGTGTACTATCCCAATGTGATGAATGCAGAAGTGAATATAAAAAATAGAAACTATCTTATCGTAAACTTCGTTTAGATTTTATCAATTTAGTGCACTATTCTACTAGAGGAAATCTAGCCATTTTCAGCCATCAAGGGAATTAACTTTTGTCAATCTTTTGAGAGGCGACTCAATAAGCAAGAATAACTTACTTATCAATCTTATATATTGATTTCATTTTATTTTTGTTCACTTTTTTTTTTTTTTTTTTCTTTGGCAACAATCGATCTTACCTGTTCTCGTGTGAATTGATATTAATTCCAGCTTGTCTGTACAAAGAACGATAACTCCGTTCTCAATTTACGATGAACGATAACTCTCTTTTTTATTTTAAGAACGGTAACTATGTCTCTGTCCTTGATACAAAGAACAGTAACTCTGTTCTCAATCTATGAAGAACGGTAACTCTTTGTTACTTTTTGATCTAGCCCCTTTCGATGTCACATGATCAAGTCTTCATTGTCCGCTTCCTCCAATTTGCCTTTTGATCGAAAAACTTACTTGGTTTTATTTATCTGATCTTCAGATTTTTGGTTAAATGAATATTTTTTCGAAATCATCTTAATTATAAATTTAAATTTCCATTAACTTTTGCGAACAATTTTTTAATGAATTTCATTTATTGGATTAGACACTGTTATCCCTTGTAAACAATTTATTAATGTTAATGAATGAATTTTTGTAATTTGTTACCTGTATTTTTTCTGGAATGCATCTCTTTACTTAATCTTTTGGAATAATTATATTGGTGGATAGATGTAGACTGCAAGCAAACTGTATTCACAAAGGGAGAGTAGCTTCCTCTTATTTTTGAATTTACCAATATAAAATGGATGGTTTCCCCTCAGTAGATAAACAGTTCAAAATTCTGTCTCAAAGATTAACAAGATGAGAAAATATTCATACATTTTTGTTTTGTTTATTTTTTCAATTTTTTAATGAGGATGGAGGATAAGAAGATGCGTCAATAATGGAGTAAAATTGGAGGGGCATTAATCAATAAGTATAAATTATACAAATGACAAAACTATCGTTCCAAATAAATCACTGCCATTCATATATGCTACTTTTTACCTGGTAAATTAAACAGGGCTGTTGGTAAAATTAAGTTACCTTGATGAAAATGTACTACCACCATTGTTGGACTCATGAATTCAACCTTTTTTTTTTTTTTTTTTTTTTTTTTAAAGGTTATTCAATCAATAGGGGCTGTTATCGCTAAAAACTAAAACATCTTTTAAAAAAAACAAGTGTAAATGCTGCTAGACACAAATTAAGGAACCAATTTAGCATACACCTCAATCATAAATTGAACTGCCCAAGAAAAACCTATTTAGGGAATGAATTTTCAAAAAACAAAAGAGCAAATATCTATCAAAAAAGATATATGCTCTATATTGTTTTCTTCCCGGATACTTTTTCATTTATTTTTGTTTCAGTATTTTTCACCCTTCTCTATTAACTATATGTTAAACACTGACTCTGGAGTTGACTCTTAATTATCCTCTTATAACAACAATGAGTCTCACCAAAATTAGAACACTTCAAGGCTATTGAGGAAGCTGAAATTATGCATTCAACCTTATTCTAAGCACAATAAAAGAAAGTTTTGTGTTTTCTGACACCTGACCCCTACCTCCTTAGCCATAAGCCACCTCATGCTTTTTTTCAAATTATATCTAGAATTATCTAAATTTATGTGCCCTTCATCTATATCTTTTACAAGTAAGTTAAAAATTAGAGCATGCAAATAAAAAAGAATACATTAAGCAATTAAGAACCATTGCAAGAAAATTGAAAACTAAGGCGATCAGTTTAATAGATACAGTAAGCAAATTAAGAAGAAAAGTGAAAACCAAACATTGAATCAATAAACGTGAATAATCAAATAATTTCTCTTACAGCTTCAATTGCTGCAAATGTTAATTTTTTTTCAACTTGATTCATTTGAAGTTTGTGTTGTAATGAAATTCAGAGGCCTTTTTAGTTTGTCCTGCCAAAAGTTAACATCAATAATTTTTTTGTACGGACCCACCCACTCACCTCCACAAACTAAATTGCATTTTTTTCTCGCTGAAAAAGATCCCAAAATGCTGGGTCTTTATCATTAGTCCCCAGCATGAAACCTAAAACCTTAGACCTAATCGTAACTCCGAATACAAGGGAATGAAGGCTAATGAAACCAACTTAACACGTCTATTCCCGTTGATAATGAAAATTTTGGTGTGTTGAGGGCGTAATGGAAAAAACAAACAAAATACCTGCTGATTTTCACTTATTTTGAACTTTTGAAAACATTAACTTCTTCAAATAATGCTGCAATGGAACCCAATTTAAACAATGTACAGATTAGAGTTAGGAATAGGGTTTTCGTTTTTGTGGTGGTGACTAACAATGAAAACTCATATTTTGGTTCTTTTTCAGCAGGAAACTATGTGAATTTCTTCTTCTCTCAGTGGAAACTTCTTTTATTTGGGCAAAAACCCTAACCCTTTACTGAATGTAGAAATGGAACATGGACACCACTTGAATCTAATGGTCCACTTCTCAGTTTTGAGAAAAAATCAATTTTAAGGTTTTTGGACAGGGTATGCAAACCTGCCCAAGGTTTCATACTAGTCTGCCCGGATTTGTGTGTGCTGGCCAAAATTGTGCAGTAGGGTGCACGCACCTCACCTTATTTGATTTTGCATGTAAAATACAATTTTCATTTTCAGTGTTGTTGGATTTAGAGTTTTTTGGGGTTTTTTTCTATTCTGGGTAGGCCAGCTAGTATTCTATAAGGAGACTGGTGCTTATATCAAATCCTGACTATTTTATCATTTCAGAGAAATTAGGAATTATTCCTATTATACAATCAATGGTGGTGTATTGTTTGATCTCCTCAACCAATGAGAGAATTAATTGATATTATTTCAAAATACTTCTTCTACCCATAATGCACCTTGATTATGTTGCCTTCTCAAATACTCTTTTGTTGGATTAAAACTTGAATAGAACTGCAGCATTTGCAGGGTTGACAAATCGATTGGATATTGGTAGGTTCGAACCAGAACGATAAGAAAATGAGTGATGACCCAGAATCTGCAGCACCTAAAGAAGCCACACCCAGTCTTGAAGAGAAGAAATCCAGTTTAACAAGGCCATTAAACTTTAAACAAATTATCAAGTTTGTCATAGAAAAAGAAGGTGAGTCGATTTTCATCAATATTATTTATTTTTTCCCTTTATCAATTTTCAAAACTTTGTATTATCAACAAATAGTTAATCCTCATGAAAAAAATGATTTGCAGATGTATTCGAATTTCTTTGAAATGATTTCTTTTTTCTTATTTTTTTTTTTAGAAAAGAAACAACTGAACACTGTTCAGTGGAAGAGTTCATAGTTTCAAAAGATGAGTAGGAGATATTTTCATCAGCACAATTTTTACCTTCAAGTTGAAGAATTACGGACAGAAAAATAGAAAAATTCACTGTTCATTTTATAAGTAGACTGGTAAATCTTGATGAAAAATTTGTGGATACGTTTTAATTTTTATGAGATTGTTTTTTAGAAAAGAGATTATTGAATCCATTTCAGTGGACAAGTCCATAGTTTCAAATGGTAACTGAGAGTTATTCTTATAAGGAAAATTTTTCACCTTTGAGTGAAAGAGTCAATTCTTACAGAGAAACAGAAAAGGTTACAGTCTTCATTATATCAGATGAAAATTACTACATAAATTTATAAAGAAATGCCAACAATATTTGAAAATTTGGTCTAACCCACTGTCTGCTTCATTTCATAATTTATCTGAATTATACATTTCTTTATTCTAACATTCTGTGGTTGATGAATAAATTCCTTTCATTTTGTTGAATTCCCTATCTTGGGATGATTTACTGTTTATCAATATTAATTACGGTCATAAGGTCCGACAACTGCTACATGTAGCTGGTGACAAAGTCCCAGTTTCCTTTGCATCAATTTAGTGATCCTTGCAAGTTTCAAGTCTAGTTGAGACCAGGACTTCATTCTTACTAGTTTTTATGACCACCTCTAACCCCCTTGTAGGATCCAAGTCCATTGAAGGGATATCCCCACCCTAATCAAAAAACTTACTGTGTACCTAATTAGGGGACTAGTTTTTATATCAAATTCTGACTATTTTATCATTTCATAGAAATTAGGAATTATTCTTAGAATACAATCAACGGTAGTGTGTTGTTTGATCTCCTCAACCAACGACAGAAACATTTGATATTCTTTCAAAACACTTCTTCTACATATATATATATATATCTTAGTCAAATTACTGAATGATCCATGTTTCCTAAGTAAATTTTAGTATACATTTTTTATTCTAAAAGAAAACAATTTCTCTTTACTTGCTGGTTTGCATTCCAGGTTATTTTTAAGTAATCTATCAATATGTCCTTGTTTTCCCCTGGAAATATTCTGTAATCGTTGTGAGATATGTTGTTATTATTTTCATCATCCTTTTTTTTTTTTTTACTAATTTCAGTCAATGCTGACACATACGGGTCACCATTGTTGCAGCTCGTGTTTGAAAAGGAAAAGAAAGAGATCAAACAAGTTAGCAAGAAAATTGACATCCTTGATTATTTGCTTGACTCGAGCAATTTTGAGATTGACCTTTTTGAACCTTTTCATGGTAAGTAGTGACATTATCATCATTCTAAGCCAAGGCTTCTTCTTCAAATCCAGTGCCATTCACCTTCAAGTCTTCAACCGTCCACCAAAATTTTCTACCAGTTAACATAGGTTTCTTTAATTTTCAAGTGGTTCTGCCTGCTTGCCTATCTACATATGTGTCATGTGTACAAGGTGCACCAATAGAGCTACTTGGCTGAAATTAAAACAATTACTTTTTATTATGTATAGAAAAAATGTTTTTGGTTTTTAGAAAGTTCAGACTTTTCAATGATCAACACCCAACAGGTTGATTCTGCACTGACCAAGAGATATTGGTCACATGATTGTTTCTATTGGGTGACTAACTAGACCTGTATTTTGTATAATTTTATACTGGGATCATTTTACTTCATGACCTTGTCTAGTCTCCCTTAAAAGGTTATATTCCAGTAAATTCAGGAAATATCCTGCATCTTTGAAATTAGAAAACATCAAGTCAAGAGAAACAAATATTTCAAGTTCCCAGCTCCACTGCCATTATAATGCAGTAAGTGTTTACAAAACACTTTAATGCTTTTTTTTAAGTGAGGAAAAATAGAAATACCTGATTGAATTGATTTATTCACCATTCATGCTCCATTCAACATTCGATCACTCCATGAGTTTCATTCACTTCTAAAATAATTTCATTCACACTTTGGTGAGTGGCCATTATACTAATCGATCTAGCTTTGGGATTTGTTTTGATTTGAAAGAGATGAATCAGTATAGCTACCAGCTAATTCTTTTAGTGGAAACTTCTTTGTCCTACATTTCCAGCTATATACCAAAGGAAAAAGGCTTATCAAGTAGGATTAGTTACAGCAAGTTGACTGTGATGTTGATGATGGAATTTGTAGTTGCAGCAATCAATTCCTCATGTTATTAGCTTCTCTCATTCAGAGTAACTTGAATGAAAAGAGCTAGCCACCAAGAAGCTGTTTACAAAAGAGCTAAGACCCTGGAAGGACTAGCCACAAAGAAGCTGTTTACAAAAGAGTTAGTGGAAAAGAGCTAAGACTGAAAGAGCTAGCCACAAAGAAGCTGTTTACAAAAGAGCATGTAGAAAAGAGCTAAGACCCTGAAAGGGCTAGCCACAAAGAAATTGTTTATAAAAGAGCTAAGACCCTGAAAACATTGGCCACAAATGAATTACTAGAAAAGAGCTGAAGGATAGAAATGGCTAGTACATTAAAGGTTATGCAAGGATACAATCAAGCTATTTAAAAAAGAATGTGAAGAACATGCAGACTATATTCAAGAAGAATATATGGAATATAAATAAAAATAACCCAAATCCTAATATCAATTTGAATGTGTAGCAGTTTGGAGCTGTGCCGTTTCCTTCCCCCTCTATGCTTTGCACAAATAAATTATTATCAATTGTCATCTACTTCTTTTGTTGTAGCTTTTTTTGCTTTTGTTTATATAGTTTTTTTTTTCATTAGGAATTTAGCTTCCCAAGTTGAATGATCCAGTGCTTTTCGGCACGGTATACATGTATTTTAATCTTAGGTAAATGCTTTTAGATTAGTAACCTATTTTTCTAATATATTCATGAAACTAGGAGTTTAATAAGATATGAGTTGAAATTTCAGATCAAAATTCAACTAATAACTACATGCCTTCATACCTGAAAATAGTTATTGTCATTAAATAATTGTACTTCTAATTTGATTTTACAACATTCATTATAGAAAAGAAAGTTTATTCCCCTCAAGTCGACCCTTCTGGAGAGGAGTTTTACAGGCAGCTTTGTGAGAGTGCCAGTAAGTGAATAATCCCCAAAGGGGATTTCTTACAATTTTTTTTTATTTTGACTCTCAAATTCATACAAAGAAAATAGAGGATCAATTTCAACTTCTGATTGAAATTATCCCCCTTAGCCAATTTTTTAAATTAAAAATAATTTTTCATTCAAGTCCCACTATTTTTTATGCTATTTACTGAAGAGTTCCACTGTCAATTACAAGTGCTTTCAAGCAACTGATGACTTTGAGAATTGAAAACAATCTCTCTTGTTTTTTTCCCATAAAACTCAGTTCAACTTTGTATATATTTGCTTTCTCTGTCTTTTGAAAAAAAAATGTTTATATTTATAGATAGTTACACAAGGTTCAAGCAATCTCATCATGTAGAGTACCAGACAATTTATTTGGCTTAAAAAAACCGTCCATTTATGAAAATGGTTCATTTTGAATCTGATGGGTTTAGTGATAGTTTGCTGTTCAGCTGCTCCTAACATCTTTCTGATGAAGATTAATGGATTAATGTTGATTAAACAGATCCTGCTTCTGAAGTGGATCAATTTGCATTAGAAACCATTTCATTGTTTCCTCTTCATCATACATTTTGTATTTTTTAGAATTTTAAGTGGATTAATAAATATCAAACAGACGCTGCCTTAGAAGTGTATTGATTGTATTTGTTTAATATCATTTTATTTTTTACTTTGCAAATTGCAAAAGGGAAGTTTTTATTTGGTTGTTTTATCTCTTGCCTTGCACCCTTTTTTTTCACATCCCAATAAATCAAAGTACAGAATATTTAAAAGTTTACTGATGAAGTACAGAGGAGCCTTGATTATCTGAAGAAGACAGGCAGGGAGGATATTGTTCAGATAACCGATCCAATCTTAAAAGAGGAAACCACAATTACGGGGCCTTGAAATCTTGTTCAGATAATCTGAAATTCTGATAATCAATGTTAGAATAACCAAGGTTTCTCTGTTGTAGAAATCTTTTCCAAGCAACATCATTCAAAAATGAAACTTTATACCTTTTTATACCTTATTGCAAAACTAAGAGATTCAAAAGTGAATATCTTTGAATCTAACCATATACTGCACTTTTCTCTTCCATCAGAACTGCCTCCAGTTGGCTACATATGTGAACACCTGAAAGAGAGAAACTTTGTTATGCATCAACATTACCTGCCTGAAATCAAAATGATGCTCTTTATTGAAGCTCTTAAGGTTAGCTGCAATTTTTATATGTCGGGTCAGACTTGCCAGATTGGGATACAATGGGAGATAATCCGAGCTCTATCTCGGAGACTTACCCAACACAGCCTCTTGAGGTATTGAACATTTGCAACCAGATTATAGCGATTTCAAAATTCAAGGCTATTCCAATGCCTGTGTCGGGTAAGACTCAGAGACAAGGTTTTGATTATCTCCCTTTGTAACTGAATTTGGCAACTTCAAGTGTACTTACTTGTACATCACAATGATCAAGCTTGAGTTGAGGCTTAGCTTGGTCCCAAGTGCCACATTGGTGAAGATAGTTATCATTAACTCACATGGGAAAATGAAAATTCTGATCTCAAACTAGAGCAAAATGCCTTCATCCTAAATATCTGGTAATCTCGTAGTTTAGCATCTCAAATCATCGCCATTGTTGTGCGAACACTATTTTTTATTTAATAAAAGAACTTTTCAGAGTAATTTTTCCAACAGTGTCAACACTTTTTTTTGCAGTTATTTGTATTTTCATTCAAACGATTTTTTTTTCTTAAAAAGCACACTAGCTTTCAAAACTAGAAAACTATGCATGCTCCTGACTATATAGTAAGATCAAATGCAAATGTAATTAACTTGAGTTATGGAATGTTTATTTTATTTTACTTTTGGATCTTTTTGCACTAGGTTTTGTTGATTTGATATCTGCTTAGTTGGTATTTTTATGTAACTGTGCACCGAGTGCCCTCAAAACCACCATGATAATTTGCGACACTGAACCACAAGAAGAGCCTGGCCATCCATTGGCCTCAGAGGTCCCAAGGACACACCCTAAATTGAAAAAATAGCTGTTAGAATACAAGTTGGGGTGCAGATTTCAAGTTTAACTAAGGGTGTATGAAACCTTTGTGCCATGAGATTGCCAAATATTTCAATAACTGTAATATCTTCATTACAGGTGTTTGGTATCAATATTTGCATGTATTTTAAGACGAATAATGAATTGATGAACAAAGGGCTCCTAAGACAGAATATAAAATAGCCTTCTTCCTCGAGTAAAATCCAGTATATCCAAAGGGCATGAATATTCACGTGGTTAGTTTAGAGTAAAATTGGGGAATTACTGACTTTGTGAAGTACCTGAACATTTCAGTAATTTCATGAAATCCCTAGTTCCACAAACAGTGTAATAATGGTTGACAACCAGTGGTGTAAGTTTAATTCTCACTGGGTGCACCTCCCACTGTAGCCTTGAGTCAAACTATGCTAAACTTCCATATCTAATATATTCTGCTTCAGTTTTTACACTGACTTTAATGGCAGGCTGCTCCATACCCTATAAAGTCCAGCCCCATCCAAACACCCACGTTTGGAATGGGGACAGCCTTAGTTAAAATTTTTCCCCTTCTTACAGCAAAACACAACAATGGAAACCCTGGACCTTGCTGATAATCACATCACCTCAGAGAGCATTGTGTTGCTGTGTGAAATGTTAAAAAAAAATACAAAAATATTTACCTTGGTGAGTAAAAGGCTTTAAAATTTATTGATTTTGGAAATCGGTTCCAGCTTGATCTATAAAATTACCGTGTTTAAAGGCATACAAGAAGCTTTACTTTACTTCAGCAAAGAATATTAAGAAAAAGAAGCATTCACCTGAATTTTACTCATTTATCAGCCAATCCAGAAAGATTACATTCACCTTTTGAACCATTTTTTGGTTGAAAAAAGGTGAGGAGAGTTCTTATATGACATCAAATATGGTAAGTTGACTTCAGTAAATACTATAGTACTCAGGTTTGGGGTGGCATAACTGTTACTGTTTGTTCCACCATTGACAGTTGCTTCATAGATGAGATATTCAAGGGGTAACATCCTGATCACTTGAGGTTGAAAGATTTGTAAATGCTGGACTGCAGCTCTGACAAACTCATTATTCTTGGTCTTCATCTCAAACATGACATTAAAGTAAAGTTGCTTTATATACTTTGACTATTGGCCATTCAGTGAACTAGTGCGAGAGCCACAAGTATCTGCTCATAATTTTGTTCAGATTAAAAGAGTGTCTAGACTACCCGTTGCCAAAAAATCAATGTTCCCCCAATATTTGATTGTAACTTATGCTATTTTCAATTCTGACATATACCAATTTCAGTTACATTTGACTTTTTAATTCCTAATGATCAGTCATCAAGGAGATACAGGTTGCCTGAAAGGTAGCAGCATGGGTAATGGAACCAGGTTCCATCCAGATTGGTTGCTTTCATTTTGCATTAATGTCCTTGGAAAAGGTATGAATCTATTCTTCCCCTGTTCCCCGCCTATTGCTAAATAGCAGGACAGCCTGGGCTTTCTAGCTATGGGTTGCAACCAGTCTAGATGGACAACCCTATCACTCCACTTTCTTTTGAACTACATCGAGTAGACCAGACATCTCAAGATCTCCATACCTGTTGCCCGGGCTTGTGCCCTGGTGAGGTCACTTCTAATCACTTACCATCACCTGATGAATAATTAAATATAGAAGAGTTCAGCCAACGATTTGCTATGAAAACAATTTACAGGCTTCATGGATTGAAATAGCTAGTAAGATTATTTTGAACCTTGTTGGATCAATCGAACATATTTGCAGTCATTATTAGAACTAATCAAACAGAAACTATGAGAATTTAATTGTAATGAATAAACCACTCCATATTAGCACCAAATGAATTTTTTCTTTAATCTATAACTACCAGAGAAATGTAAATACAGTGGATTCCACTTAAGATCATCTGTAATTGAGACCTGCCACACAATGTGACCAATCAATCATCAATAATCTGCTTTATTATAACCAATGCACCATTTATTTTGACTAATCAGCTGTACTGATGGAATATGTTTTTTAGTTCTAAAAGCTATAATCTTTTGATCAAATATTTGTTAGCTCATGATTCAAGACATGAGATATAACTATGAAAAGGACTTAGATTGTTGTCAGTGTTATGCAAGTTGATCCCCTTGAATTAAAGAAACTTTAAGGTATCTTATGTAAAAATATTCAAGATGTTTGGTTTGTCTTTAAAGAAAAAAGAATTTTCTTTTTCCCATCAAATAACTCTATTAATATGCATATAAAATTTCAACAAAAGATGTTCCAACTTTTAAGGTGTAACAGACAAAAAATACTTTTCGAATATTAGATTATAATATACGAGTTGTGTGTGTGTGTATATATATATATATATATATATATATATATATAGAAAGAGAGAGAGATTAGATTGGACTATTTAGATTGTCTTTATGATTATCACATATATATATATATATATATATATATATATATATATATACACATATATATACACACACACACACTGTAGACCAGTTATAACACACAATTGGGGGTCCTTAACTTTTCTGTGTTATAAGTGAGTCTGTGCTGTAACAAATTTTCTTTTTTTTTTTTCTTTTCTTTTTTTTTTCTTTTCTTTTTTTTTTCTTTTCTTTTTTTTTTCTTTTCTTTTTTTTTCTTTTCTTTTTTTTTCTTTTCTTTTTTTTTTCTTTCTTTTTTTTTTTTCAATCATGACACCTCATCAGAAGGTAACATTTAGACAAAACTTAGATATATATGTTGCAAAATGTCTACAGTAGGAGTTTAGTTAGTTAACTTTCTAGTGCCAGTAGTATTCCTTCGGTATAATAGATTCAACTTTTAAGAACAAAAAAATCCTATTAGTTCTAAAAAAAAAAAAAAAGGTATACAACAAATGTATCTTTCCAACGGTCACTGATGGAGCTGAGAACCATGCAACATGCACATGAGAATCTTGCTCAACATCACATGGAGAGATCGCAAGACAGCACAGTATATTGAGGAAAAAACAGGAGTCCGTGACATCATAGATTCTATTAGGAAATTCCAATGGCAATGGGCTGGTCATGTTGCAAGAATGTCAAACAATGGATGAACATCATGACTCACAATATGGATCCCCAGAAATCCAATGTGGAACTGAAGCTGGCAGAATATGAGTTGGTGAGACAAACTGGACAGGTTCAGTGAGTATTAGTTCTATGATGCCAACAATAGAGAGATCAAGCGAATCCTGGGGAAGTTTTAAGTCCAACAACAGATGATAAAAGAAAGAATGATGATGATGATGAAAAGGGAAAGAGGTGATGAGTTTTGTTTATTAACTACTGAAATGTTTTTGTCTAATTCATTTCCTTTTTACACTCTATTCTGAGCTATGTTATGACAGGTTTACAGCAATAAAAAAATATATATATATATATATATATATATATATATATATATATATATATATATAATGTATTTGTCTATCTTTTTTCATTTGAATTTTGTGTGCCAAACTGAGTTGTAATATTGTCTAATGTTTAAGTGCTTTCCTGGTGATGTTTTTTATGCCAGTCTTTCTTGCTGCCCAGAACCTGTCCCATAATAATATCCGAATGAAAGGCGTGTCTGCCCTCTCCACTTTGCTGGATGTTACTCCAACTCTCATCAGTCTCTTCCTGGCTCGTAAGTAACTTCAACTCGAATAAAAAAAAATCTTTTTTACTCCCAACCCCACATCGACAGCTCCAAAAATTTGTTGTCCCCCTTCCCATATGATTTGAAAAAATCGATAATGTATAAATCATTATAAAGAATAGATATATGAGCTTCGGGGCACTTACTAAGATTTTTGTAATTTCTTTATTTTGTGAAATTTTGTTACAACAACACTATTACGTCATTGATTCCATACCTTACAGGGTTAATGAGTTAAGCATTAGTTACTATGGAATCTACTGTAAAATTAGGGATTAATAATATAGCAATATCTTAAATAATGTGGTTTTGATTACAGCAGTTTTATAAGCTGAAAAAAATCCAAGACCTTGAACAGTGCAGTTTTTGATTAATTTTAGTACAGATTAACTTGATTTATCAAGGTATACTTCTGTATCTGTGTTGCAATACTTCATCCAAGAATAGATTTTTAAAAAAATAGAAAAAATATTGTATTTAAAAAGATTTCTAGGTCCCAATTGTAAACATCGACAAGTATGGAATATGTAAGGAAAAAGATTTGAGGAGTGAAATCCAGCTTCTCATTAATCATAAAATCTCCATGGCTGAATGGCTAAAAGCTACCAGGTGTATACTGGACCCCCTCTGGTTAGAGAGTGTGAGTTAGATTCTCACTGTGCGCTTTCTCTTTATTTTCTGAATACACTGTTTAATTGTTACTGTAGAATTATAGCCTGATTGTAAGTTGTGATAAAAAGCAACTTAAAGTTAGGCTGAAGGTAAAAAGCTTGTCAAAATTAATAATAATATTGGAAATTAATCAGTTAAGCCTAAAGACAACCAAGTTTCATGCCACAGAACACTTCCCCTTCAACATATTCAAATTGCCCCCTTGTTAGATATGCACCCCACATTCAGAATCACTGCTTTTTGATTTGATGCACCTCTCTTTCTACATTACCTTCTGCTTCTCATGCCTTCAGTTGTCACTAGGGGTAAGTGGTTCCTGAATTCTTGAATCTGTCTCTGATTGCAGGCAACAGTTTAGAAAACGGAGACATTACTCCATTGACAAACACCCTAAAATCAAACTTCTTTCTCACAACACTTGACCTCAGTTACAACAAGATATCCTCGGAAGGAGGTAACTACCTCGGCAGTTGTCTGGTAAAACCAGCTTTTTTTTTTTTTCATTACTATTTGATGCTTGTGTGTGTTGTATAAGGACAGTCTAGTTTATATATGACAGTCATTTAAGGAAAGATCTCTTCAAGTTTATCATTCATTTTTATTATTACTTGTGATATTGTTACCCATTGTATTAATTTTGACCACTATTTGCCTTCATCTTAATTTTTTAGTTGTTCTTATCACCTCTTCAACTCGAGCTGACACTCTTTATTTCTGACTTGCAGTTTGCTCCCTGCTGTTGAGTGACATCCCGAGTTGAGTTATGATAATAAAAACACTAAAAAATTAAGATGAGAATAAATAGCCAACCCTCTTATCTAATCACAATTCTATAATAAGACGTATTCAAAGCACGAAGATCCTGTTTGATGCCAAGATAAACAAAACATTTCATTGCCTTGAAAATGTTCTGCAAGTTTGCTGCATAGATTTCTCCATCTACACAAACTTGTTTTTTGAGCCTTGTCCTACTTCCAGCACAGAATTGCCAGTCCAGTGGTTTTGTCACTAGATTTTGTGATATCTCAACACGAGTCAGATATATTTCCTAGAGTGCCATTCATCATTTAACAAAGTTTGAGAACCACTGGTGTAAAATTGATAGAAAAACCAATAATTTAAAGTCATTGCACACTTGATTGTTGATAAACAAATTAAAACAGCTAAAACTACAACTTCATTAATCTATTAAAGAATAAATATAAGTTGACATGAATTTTTCAAGTGCTGAAAATAATTTCATAATTGCACTGTATTTGAAAAATATATATGATTCTGTGCATTTTCTCTATGTTCAACCAGAACAATCGCAGATTCTTACACATTTGAAAAAAAAGGGAGACTGCTCTATAATTGGCATTTGATAGTTATCTCCCTTGATAAATATTATAGACAAAAATATACACACATAGATGGTGTTTCATATAAGTAGATTATTCTCTTTTTTTGTATGTATGATCATTACGCTTTCAGACTACCATTAATTCTCCTCTTATTTTTTCCTCCTTTCTTTTCTGCTTCCACACCAACCCTTGCAATATAATGAATCCGGGTAAGAATCAAAGAAGGTACTTATGTTTGTATGGGAACAAAGGGAACTTGACAATCATTATAACTGTTATGGATTCATTACTTATCCCTCACTAGTCTGAAGCCTAAAAATCATTTTAGTAATAGATGAAGGAATACAGACAGAGAGCAAAAGTAATCAATAATGACAGATATATTGATTTCATTTGCCTTTGCATGTTACCATAGATAATATAGATACATTCCATTTTGGTAATAGGTTACTTTCACAAAACTATATACTTCAATTGCAGCAATATAAATACGAGAAAGATGATATGTTAGTTGTCAACACCTATAGAATTTCCCTGATTTCAGCTAGAAAATCATTACTGCTTTGTGGAAAGATTTAGAAATATATTTTCCAACGGCTGGCCTTTCACTTAAATGATCAAAATTCCAAACTTTTCTCCTCAGGCCATGAATGAAACTCTCAACATTTTGGATTTGCATTGGTGTCAGATTAATGGCAAAGGGGCTGCAGAATTAGCCAAAGGCCTTAGGGTGAGACTTATTATCATTATCATTATTAATGTTATTATTTTACCCATACCATCAAAAATGACCTGGGAGGACTTTCCTTGTATTTACAATTCCTAAAAAGGTGAATAGTACAAAGGTCTGTGGAATGGAGTTTCGATTTGAAGTGCATATATGCATTGCTGATCCCATCCTTTGAACCAAGGGTTTGCATGCCATGTTCACTGAAATGGAAAAATGGAAGCAAGGTTGTAGGTTTTGCTTGAGCTAGCTGTTGAGGTCTGCCACCCCTTTGAAGGAGTACTTTTTTTACAAAAGGCATTTCCAACAAACAGACAATTTAAGCGTTAAGGGAATGGCAGAAAGTTGAAATAGAAGAAAGAAGTTGGTTATGTATATTAGTAAATGAAAAGTAAAATCAATACTTAGTGGACAATTCATTAAATTCAAAACTCAGCTTCAATATACATATCCTCATTTTGATTATTTTCTCTCATATTTCCTCTTATGTTTCACATCTTATCTTTGCAGCAGAATCCCAGTCTGAAAGTCTTGGATATCAGTTGGAATGGATTTGCAGAGGAATCCTGTTGGTCCCTGGCTCTTTCACTGATGGTTAACACTACCCTCAAGATCCTTGACCTCACGTATACCGAAACTTCACTCTTATTGTTAGGTTAACCAACTAGATCTAAGTTTTGAGATCACCAAATTCAATACTTACTCTCTGACTCTTATAATCAATATCTAAGGCTTGTGATTCTTTCATTAAATCAAGTCTATAAAATCCATCTGGTCTTTTGTGGTCAACAATCATCTTATTATTATTCTGCTTGTTTGTATGTACAACCATTGAGTTTTCTGATTATTATTAATTCTCCTCATATCTTTCATCCTTTCTTTTCTCCACCTTGCAATATGATGAATCTGGATAACCATCAAAGAGGGTTCTTATTTTTAAATGGGAACAAAAGGAACTCGATTATTGTAACTGTCATTCATTCATTACTCCTCCCCCACAAGTCTGAAGCCTACAAATTAATTTATGATAAAAGACAACAGGAATATAAACAGGTAGCAAAAGTGATCAATAATAACATATTAATTTCATTTGCAACAAAATTATATACTTTAATTGCAGATATATGTAAAAGTAATTATATTGTCTTAGTTGTCAGCACCAATGGAATTTCATCGGATACAGCAAGTTTCAATTATTAAGACAACCAGCTTAGAGTAATTGTGTCAATGAAACTTTTAATTTGGAATCTTTGTTTTACAGCAAGAATCGAATTGGACCTAGAGCTGCAGCTCTATTGACTAGAGGCCTCGAGAATAATCAAGGCCTTGAAATTCTTATCGTAAGTTTAGTCTTTACCTATTATATCTATCTTACTTAAGTACTGTCTCGCTTGACATGGGTCTATGTAATTGGAACTTGAAAGGTTGATTTCTTTTTCAAGTATTGAAAATGTTACATGTATAAAATTGTGTTGATACCTGGAGAATAGAAGTTATTTACAAATTCAACATTATTCCAATACCTGTGTTGGGCGAATTGTGGAGATAGAGTTCAGTGTCCATATTAAGGGTTTTACAAATACAGGCCTTCCCCATTTTAACATGGTTTATTATTACGTAGTTCACATAACACAGGTGGACTCAAAAATATTGATCTAGCTCTGAAACAGCTACATTTAGCTCCAAAATAGCTAAATAGATCACTGCTTGATCATAGACCCCAACACTTGCTTTATAACAGGTAAGGTCTGTATAAGACTGTCTGCTTGTGGAAAAAAGGGCTTTGTAGTTAGATTATGGCTCTATCTTTTTTTTATACAGGGTATGTGGTGGGAGGTGCAGGGTGGCATAATGGTTACTGGCATGGAAAAATGCCCTAATGCCTTCGGGAAAAGCATGAATCCACTTCTCTCCCCGGCTTGGTTCTCTTCTTAAAAAAAAAAAAAACAGAGTATTTTGAGCTGTAATTTTGATGTTTTTAATTTTTAACAAATCTTTCTTATATTTTCTGCAATTTCAAAATTTATTCAAAATGAGGTCAGATTACCCATTTCATCCTAAGAAAGTTTTAAAAACTTTTATAAACCAAGTTTGATGGTAAGTTTTCAACTCTTGTCACCAGTTGACACAAAAAAAATGTGTAAATTATTATTTGAAATTATTATTAGTTGAATGATGAGGCAAGTCTTTTATTTTACAGTTGGATAATAATCTTCTGGGTGATGATGGAGTCAAGTCTATTCTGCTGGCAATGTCCAAACACCCTACACTGCAATTATTGTCACTCCAGGTCAGTCAACTTCATCTTTCTGAATATTTCAACTCTCAAATTCATACATAGGAGATATAATGCCAATTTCAAGGGATATAACTCCTGAATAAACTTATGTCCCTTTGACTCTTTGGTGAATTTTATTATCTAATTCACAGAAGAGTTCCACTATTTGAAACTGTCATCTACACTGTCAAAATAGGTTTCTTTAATTTTCAAGTTGGTGCAGCTGACTGGCAATGTACGTGTGATGCATATAGACCACACCAATAGACCTATTTAAACATTTATTCATTATGTCTAGGAAAAATATTTTTATCTTTTGGAAAGTCCACCCCTAAATAGGTTTTTAGTGGGGGGGGTCAATTTACAAAGTAGGTTTTTGCTAAATTGATCCCTTAGTTTATGTCTACTTTTTTTGTTTTTTTGATTCATGTTTTTTTCAATGATCACTGCCCAACAAAAGGCAAGAGAATTAGCTCATTCATTGATCACCCCTAACATGTCATGCTGCCAAAAGACATTTATAACGTGAGTTTCTATCAAGTGACTAACTAGACCTGTTTTTCATGCTATTTATTGAAGGGTTCAACCATCAATTACTGGCAGTTTATGAATTTAAAAGTTAAAAGAGAAGATTTTCAGCTACTACTGAATACTTATCCTATGGATGGGTTATCCAGCTAGTATATTTAAAACATGAATTCATTTTACTTTTTAACATCTTGATTTTTGAAATTTTGTTCTGCTAATCCAAAAAGTGTAGTTTTATTATTCATTGTTCTTTGGAGAGGTGCCCAACTTCAAAACCATTTAGCTCAGAGCAAATGCTGACCCCACACTATTATAAATCAGTTTCAAATCACCTTTTGCATTCTCTAAGTTAATGCATTTTATGGTCACCCTGAATCGATTCCTCTGGCTACAATGCACCATTCATCTAAGATGACTTAATGATAGGTTCATAGATTTAGGACAAAGTGTGTGTGTAAATGAATAAGATTCTACATTGAGATAAAAGATTAATGAAAGAATCTATAATTTTATTCTACTTGTTCCTTTTGTTTATTGAAACCAAAGAAAATGCCATCTGGAACTTCCAATCCAATATGTGTGTCCTCTTCTCATTCACTAGTCAAAACAGTTTGACACATAGATTCAATTCATAATTCACAACAGTTATCCTCTTACTAAAATTAAAGTGTAAGAAGAGAATAGAAAGTTAGGTAGTTTATTGGAGGGGGGGCTAATGGGATTTTTACATGTGAAACTAATCCACATTTATGTAACATTTAGAAGAAAACATGGGCAAAGGAGAGAATGAGAAGATAGAGGCATGAGAGATGGTGGATCACCTTAGTTGTAAACACCTGTGGAATTTCCATTGGTCCACCAAGTTTAACTTAATCTGATTTGTGAATGTGTTAAATACAGATATTATACAAGTACCAAGAAAGTTCTAATCACTTGGCAGTATTTTTGCACAAGTGTTTTACCACAGCTGATGAGGATTTATTGAGGTTTGATATTGGTTTGTCCCCTGACCTTGAAAAGGTTTACCTTATTCAGTCTTGGGGGATCAGTAAACAGAATATTCCAAGCATTGTTTTTGCTACCTAAACTCCCAGAAAATGACATTTCAATATTCATGGCAGATGCAGAGCTGAACATTTGGGGTCCCTGGGATTGGGAAGTGGGGATGCTTATCTCCTTGGGAGAGATTAGTGAAAAGAGAAAATTTCTTTTTATAAAACTTTGGGGGCCCTCCACAATAGATAAACATGAACAGATAGAAAAAGAGAAAAATCTGGGTTGTAAGGTCATTGTTTACTGCTACATGATGCATAAGTGGGTGTCTTGTGTTTTGTATTGGCATGTCTATTCCATGGTTTTATTTAAGGCAATATAAATAACGACAGAAAATGAAGAGTAATAGTCATCCATTGCAAGATAAAAGCCCTGATTCACTGATATAACTTTGAGGGTTAGCCATAAAAGTGCACTGACAGAAACAAAAATCAACTCTGCCAATTATGAGTTGATCTCTTCAAAAATGAACCTAATAAATTTCTTTTCCTGATAGTTGATCTAAGTCCATTGTACATGATCCCTATTTCTTAACTCTGGAGCAGATAATTCTTTTTCATTGGTAGGGTGTTCGTTTTACTGAAAAGATATATCATCAGATAGTAACGATGCAAAACACATCAACATCAACAGTACTACAGGATGATGCTTTAGATATCCACAGCCATTTGGAAAAAGTAAGTTCAGATCGCCTGAATATCTTCTTACATCTAGTATGACCATCATTCTAGAGCAGTGATTTCAAAACTTTTTCATCTCACAGCACTGATCCAGGCACTAAAATGGTCAAGGTAAACATCAGTATTTAAGGATAGATTTGATCATTTAAAAGAAAATGAATGATAATAATGTATTCATAAGTTAAACAAATAATTGATTCATTTTATCACCCAAATTGTATTGTTTTCAAAAGATTTATTAAGTTTAATGTATATTTGTTATTACTATACACTGAAACAAGATGACACTCATTAAAAAAGAAGAGATTAGGGGTTCTACACTATGGAATTCATGAGAAAATTTCAAAGTGCCAATTGGGTCTTCAATGAAAAACATCTTTTCAATGATGTATAAATAAGAGTTTGCTGGGTTTTTTTTCTGGAGTTCATTAATGTATTCAAATGTTTTGTTGCTATAATGAAATACTGTTTGAGGGAAGATTGACACTTCTTAGAACTCCTGCAGCACATCTACTGAAGTGTCACAGCACATGGGTTAGAAAAAATTACTGTTCTAGATCCTCTTGTTAAACAAGGATCCGACAGAAATTCATTTATCATATTTCAGTCTATGACTTCAAATATGCCAGGCTCCTCTCCAGGGGGGCCATATGGTTCCCATTGAGAATGGTGACTCCAGCCAAGACTGTTTACGTTCATTTAGCACTAATGCTCTTGAGAAAGGAAGGAAGAAGAGATTGATTAATGCCTAACAAAATGTGGTTATTTTTCTTGAACTTCACTTATTTTTTCCCTTTTTGTATACAACTATTAATGCAAATGAAATCAGTCATGAAGTTTTATATAGCAAAAATCTGAATCATACTTTCCATTTGATTAAAAAAATAACATTGAATTCTATTTTTGTCCCTTTTTATCTCAGCTCTGCCATATATATTTGTCTTGGTTGGAGAAGTTTGTGCTGCAACACAAGACTTCTCTGCAGACCATGTTTGAGAAATATGATACAGATGAAAAATATCACTTAGGAAAAGAGCATATGAGATTTTGTTTGGAAAAGACAGGATTTTTCCTTTCTTTGGTAAGTTATTTACTTGTGTTGAAACCTTTTCAGATTATAAAGAATTCTAGTCTATCCATGCTGTCAAAAAAACAAAAAATGGCAGCATTATTTTTATAATTTTGCAATTGCACTGGACTTATAAAAATATCAAACATTATGTTGCTCTGCATTCTTCTTGTTTATGTTCAATCAGAATGAAAACGGATATTTTACGGGTTTGCCAATAGAAATAATAAGGGAGACTAGCATTTGTACCATTCAAAGGAAATGTGCATGATTCTAAAACTCATTGTTCTCCAGCCTACTGAATCAGTCTGCCATTAGTCCTTTGCAATAAATGTATTTGTACTAAAATACAAACAAAAAAAAAAAAAGACATACTTCAAACGGTGTTGATTTTCGATTTCTTAATAATTTCAATACAGTAGTTGGGTTAGAGAAAAAATTGAGATAGTAATAGTGATATTACCAGCAGCAGCCCATTTTGTATTTGTTTGCTTACAATACTCCTTTCCTCTTACTTTAGTGGGATAGAAAACTGATACAATAGGATTCAATGAAAAGACTGAACTACACATCATCTGAAATGATTACCTAAACACTTTCCTTCTGTAATTCTTTCAGAGACACATGGCTGTTTTGTTGGGGAAACTGAGAAAGAATGAAGAGAATCTTATTGCTTACAGGTAAGTGATGATACCCACAATAAAAGATTTGCACAGGAGAATTTAAATTGTATTATTACAGGATCTTGTCTTTTGGTTGTGGTAATAGATTTTGTAGTTACCAGTTTTCCATCAATCCAAACCAATAAAAGGATTTGTTTGGCTGGAGGAGTTCACTAAATAAAAGTCATGGTATTATCTCATCATATAAAAGCTGTGGTCACTCTTTGTTTGTGTGTTGTCTGTTTTTTGTCACACTAAAGTAAAGTCAGCTTGTAACAGCCTATTGCCACTACTGCTCCTCACATTTAGGACATACAAATTTCATTTCACACATCAGTTTACAAGTTAGAGATAATAACACATTAAAATATTTACTTAATATCTATGATAATTTCATCCTGATGAATAATAAATAAATACATTTATACTAAAATAACATGAAAAAGATCCGGTTATTTCTTTCTGGGTCCTATGCTAGTATATAAAATGCAATGTTTTAACAATCCCAACAGAAATAACACTATTTTGGAGGGGAGGGGAGAGGAGAGGGGTATTTTTTTGATATGGGAAATTGTGATTTAAAGTTAAATTTTAAAAGTAGCCACACAATCTGCTTGTGTCAATCTTCTAAGAATATTCAGTTATTTTTTTTTTATTTAGTTAATATTTGTTATATCTTTTGCCAATTTTCAATACTAATTCTTTCAAGTCCATTCATCTTGAACAAAAATAGAATCAGTCAAGACCAATTTGTAAAGTTTGAAAGCAATGAATCAAAGCAAAATGATTGAAATATTAAAACCAAATCCAGAATTCAGGTGAAAAAGAATAAAATCAAAAAATAGTTGGGTGGGGGAACATTTGCAAAGATTTCTATTTTCATCTCAAATAATTCAACCAGATTTCTGAAGGGAATAAAAAACGGTCTAAGGGAGGTAATTACGGGGATACCGGATTTCTGCGCATTTTTATTGCGAATTTTTTCTCCTGGTTTGGTTGAAATTTAAATATTGTCAATTAAGAAAGTCGAAATCTCTCTTTAGTGATTTTTAAAATATCGTAAATTGAAGAAGACAACTAGAGAAAGAGTAGAAATTACAATTCAAGTTGGGACATTAGGTCAAGGCTTTTATTTTGCAATAGATTATCTTGCAATGGACATCTTTTACTCATTTTCACTTACTACTATTAATAGGTTGAGTATTCCACTTATTAGAGTTTCAAGTGGAAAGATTGATGAAAGAAAAACGTTCAGTGCAGAAGAGTCTAATTTTAAGTGTCCAAAATAAATTTTACCTTCCAAATACTGAACCACCTCCCTTATGTTTTTTTTTGTTTTTTTTTTTACTTACTCTCATATTTAGACTTACCTTTTTTAGATTTGCAAACTCTTGCATCTGAAATGCAATATATCTAATTTATATTTTAACAACTTGTAAGTCCCTGTTGAAATGTCAAAGAAAAAATATCACAAATAGAAAATGAAATTCAATATTTGTAATCAATAAGAATGAATTTTTACAACAAAGATAAATGATTGTTACATGAGAAATAAAAATACAAATACTGTCCATAACTAAAGGAGAATTTAATTCTAGACTTTAGTCTGAATGCTTTAAGGAAAAGTACTTGGAATGCCAAATCTGCCTTGGACACTAAACAGACTTTACCCAACTTTTCTACCGACCTGTATCTTGTGTTCATATTCTTTGCAGACCCTTGTTTGATGGCAGCATTTCTAAACTGATCAAAGCTGAAGAGCTAAAGAGAAAATACAACACTGGAGCAGCACGATCTTATTTCATGGGACCCAAATCAGCATGGAATTAAAAGCAGGTTTTCAGAGGTAAAACTATCTTTTAAAGATAACTTCAAATTCGGTTTTGATATTTGCTGAAATTTTTTTTTTAAATTATAAAATAAATCATTTGAACAAAAAATATAACTACCTCTGTCCCATAATGGTTCTTAAATTGGCATATATGGAGACAAGATCTATGGGACAGGTGGTATCATTTTTACTGAACTTTGTAATTTAATTGATTCATTTCTATATCTAGAGCTTAGGTTTGCTATGTGTCTGAACAGGAAAGAAAAAGTAATTAATTGAAACCCTACATAATTATCACAGCTGCTTCAAAGTTTCAGAGTCTCAAAGTATGGGTCAGACAAAGGGAAGATGTGTTTGGAAATGTTCTCTTTCAGATATAACAACCCCAGCAGTACTCTTAATATATTATTTAGGTAACATGGATTTTATAAGATTGTTATTCAAAGTTATTTTCTTAGAGAAAGAGAACCTTATGCTGAACTTTTTTTAACAGAACGAATGTTGCCTGATCTTTTAGTTGAAAATTTCTGAGAGCTGTTAGTGCGAATGAAAAATGAGGTTAAGAAGTGTCTAAAACTTAATCTTTACACATTCAGTGGTAAAGTGGAATCTACCAACAAATAATAATTGCTGATATGAGTAAACTTCATAGGATTCAAGAGCTGAGGTTATTTGAAGAAAGATATTGGCTTTTTTCCAAATAAATGCTCAAGCATAAAGCGTGCTTAATAAGATAAAAAGATAATTAAGCAGATATTCAGGAATTTAAATGCCAGTTTTATTACCGTTGTTTGCAAGTTCATTCTGATTAATTATAAGTATCATGAAGTGTACTGGGAGATAGTTTTCTACATATTTGTTCATTTTGGTGAATATTCCAAGATACTCTTTTTTCTGTCCCTTTTCACCCAAAAGACGTTTAATATAAATATAAGCCAGTTATGTTGAAAAAATATTAGTAAGCTTAGCCTACTTTTCATAAATCAATGTTTTTTATAAGCTTTACATACAAGAAAAATTGAGAGAACTCAGAATTTTTCCTGGAATTTAGAAAATGACAGCTGCTTGTATTTTCAGTTGGTAAAATTTCTGGGGCTTCTAATATGAAATGTCATTAAGATGGATTTGATTTATAAAAAAAAAACTCATATAAAGCAAAGCTTAGGTGCTTTTTTCATTCATGTAAAAAAAATTTGTGTTGAACCCTCAATAACCTCTCACAGAGCCTTGGTTGAGAAAAGCTGATCTAATAAAATGAATTTTCAGGGTATTGTAATAAAAATGTAATATAATAGTTTCTCATTAGAAAAAAATTCAAATGCAGAAATATCAATTTTCTCCCAATTACCACTTCCTACTTTGGCCATTCAGAGGATATAGTCTATCATCCAGTCAGGCACTTAAAATGATTAGCCCTATGACCATTGATTTGGTGCTACCTAACCGTTAACCTCTGTCACCGAATTGGTATAGCCAGCATCAATGTCAGATGTGCTCCCACAATATGGAATGAGAGTTTACTGATTCATGCTACTTGCTCAAATGGCTGTAGATCGTAACAACCTGAATGTTATGATAGGAAGCAACAATACAGTTGAAAGAAAAATTATTTCAAATTTATAAACTGCTCTATTAGTCCATTGAAGGAGTACACCAAATGTATAATAAAAGTCAACATCCAATTCTTATAGAAGATGGGATTGAGTCAGTTGGCAATGAGTTAAAATCTTTGTTACCTCATTTCTCAATATTCTATGATAATCTGAAATGAGCTTCCCTCCTATCTAATATGCTGGAAAGGAGTATTTTTATTGGCTCAGTTTAGAGTCATGTTTTTTTTTCTTTCGGTTATAGCTACAAATCTCATGCAATGACAGTCATTTGGTAGATTTTAACTCAAGAACAGCTAGAGTTATGACCAAATTTTCTGTAGTTTCTAATGGGGGAAAATTACAAAACTTTCAAAGTTTTCATCAAAGAGAGGGTAGATTTACAATGTAGGTATAATGCTATATTGGACTTTTACTTAGTGTCCATCAGCTTAGCTAAACTACTATAATCCTATAGACATCTAACCCCCCCCCCCCTCTGCTTGTAGGGAGGGTTTTCAGATAGTTTAATGAATTTATCAGCCAGGATAGAGTATTGTTCCACCACTGAGAAGTTCATGTTGAAGATGACAGTAAATTTGGGAGAAGTTGAATGGAATTCAGAAAGCAAGAAAAAGCAGAGTCGTATAAATAAACAATTTTATTAACAATTTTAAAAGACAGCACATATTCTTACCTAACAAAAAATCACAAATCCAGCCCTTCCCAGAATTCAAAATTGGAGGAGGAGGAGAGAGGAAATGAGTCTCTACAGGGGGGGGGCACTTGGCTGGCTGGCTCCTGCTTTAAGCACACAATATGTACAAGAAAAAAAAAACCTACTTGAGAAATTCCAAAGATAGCATTTAGTAACATTACTGAAAAAGAAAAAAAGGTCACTATAAAAGAGAAAGGACAATTATTATGCCTTTCTTTTCTATATGCATGAAACCAAGATAGCTGCAGTCCAAAAAACAGCCCTCCCCTGTCTCATAAGGCAGTCAGCGATTGAACCCAAGAAGCCCCGAACCTAGTGACCTCTAAAGTAGCAGGCACACTATGAATGGACTACACAAGGTGATTGAGAAATACATCACCCAAATCTTACCCAACAGAAACAGTTAAGGCAGTTAGCAATGCATGGGACAAAAGCAGTTTCACCCAGTTTGCCTAAAGAGCTATTAAGAGAAAGTTAACATTTAAAGTCAAATGTGTTTTCATCTTAATTTTTTTAACTTGTTTTCATCACAACTCAACTGACACTCTATGGCAGTGAGTGAGAAGTCAAAAATAATACAATATCGGGTTACAATACTTCATCTAATAAAAGTAAATAATTAAATATATTTTGTTCATTCATTTTCAATTTTTTTAGAAGAAATGGTATATTTTTTTTCATTCTCCATATATATTGTTAGCAGTTGAAAAGTATGTGTTAGTGGAAGAAGGTTTTACTGGCCATTTAACTTGCAGACTTCCTTAAAGGAAAACAAGATGTCTCCCTTCTGGATGGGGGGGGGGGATAATTGCACACAAATAAATGGCATACACTAAATAATGAAACAAAAAAAGGAGTAGGAATACTTGCCTGGCCTCTACTGTATGGGTATCTGCTTGCTTACAACATTTTCTATATAGTAAACTCAATACACAATTCAATCCCAACAAAAAGTTCTTTTTAACTATCTAGCCTCATCTTGGTTGTTTTATCTGGTTCAAAAATCCTCTTTGTGAATGAAGAGAAAATAAAAACACTACCACAAATCATGTCACTTGATTATCAACATGGAGGAAGAAAAGCAACAAAAATGAAGTCAAATAGTTGGAAAAGATCTCAATCGGTTTTCCCTTGAGAATAGTATGCCAGATTTGGCTTAATAGGGGAATCAATCTGAGCTTTATCACCAAGACTTCCAATGCCTGTGTTGGGTAAGTCTTGACAATAAAGCTCTGATTATCTCTCCTTGAAGTTCAATCTGGCAACCCTATTAGAGAAGACAAACTGAATTGAAATTTGATCCCTTTTATCAACAGGCAGCAAACGTGGAATGCAATCACAAGATTTTTTTTTTTTTTTCACTACTTAATTTAATCTTGTTTTTCCTGGGACTTTTGTTGCCCTTACAACTCACATATCCCTCCATTCCCCCCACCCCAAGAGTCACAGAGTGCATACACAGCCAATAAAAGAAGAACAAGATTCAAACAACACTCATCACATCCCAGCTACGAACAGTAATGTGGCTAAAAAAAATTGGGATTTAACAAAATTGAATTGTGTGTGGAAATGGAGAAAAACTGAAAGAAAAAGTCAGTTAACAAAGGGGAAAAGAACAGAAGTTGTTGAGACTTTCATTTAACATTCAAATGAATAGAAGAAATCTGAGGATTTTTGCTGCTCATCAGATTTTTCACAGGTTATAAGCCGGAAAAATTCAAAGACTAAGAAAAAAATTGAAGAGAAAAAGATTTGACCAATTTCTTTTGAATTGAGATCATCTTCCAACACAGACCGATTGAAATCTTTCAAAATTTCAGTTTCAGTTGTCAGAACAATCCAGGAACTTGTTCAAGAACTAATGATCCAAAAAAAAAAAAAAAAAAAAAAAAAAAAAAGGAAAAAAAAGGCCAACGTCGTCATCAACAGGGTGTGGTGGCTGGAGATGTGATTCTTGTTGATGCTGCTGCTGTCATCAGAGACATTATCGGTCAAGATCTGGAATTGTACCCCAGAATCCAAGAAGAATTGAACCCTGGGTAGATAAACATTGGTTCCACTCAATCTGTATTGTGTTGGCAGATCAGGAGTCGAAAAATTGAAGAAAAAAAAAGAAGAAATCTCCTGAAGAGCAACGCTAATGGAGATAGGTCATGTGAAGCAAAGACAACAGCAATGGTAGACTACCAGCCTCTGTCCCTGCTAAAATGTTTCTTTCAAGAGTAGCAATAAGGCCTGCCACACTAAGCAGTATCTTATCACCATAAATGGATTTCACGGATTTCACCAATAATATGACTGGCACGTTGTAGGGCCTGTGAAAGAAAGAGAAAAAAAAAAGAATTTAACCCAATTTTTGGACTTTTTTTTTTTATTGTTGATACTTATTGCTGGATACTATATTCCTTCATGTATAAAATGATTCTTTTATAATAAGTGAAAAATTGGTATAAAGTTGTAGCCTCTTGTATAATATGGGTACTAGATTTGGCACTACAGTTCAGCAGAGCCACGTGTTTTTCTATTTCGATGTTCCAAATGTGTGTGCTGCAAATCCAGTCATATAATAAGTGCCCACTATTTTTATGTTCTGTATTGTTATGATTGTTTTTATATTTGTTTCATTTGTAAAATAACATTAAAGTGCCTTTTAAGTTTTTATTTTTTTTGTCACCTTTAAGAGCAGAAGGTTTAAAAAGTCAAATATATTTCTTGGGTGGGGGCAGCTTTTTTCATTGAATAAGCTTAATTTTATTAACTTATGAAAAATTTATTTTAAAAAAAACTTATTAACTTATGAAAAATTTTCAGAATAGTATGAGTATAGCATGACCCCAACCTGTTTTCACTCAGATTTAGGAATAAATTTATATTGTTATACACAAATGAAATCCGACAAAGTCGATTTTTTAACAAAAACTCAAGATCTATAAATAATTCGCTGAGATACTTTGCTATTAAAAGGCAACATATGATTAGATTGAAAAATTTGAAACGTACACTAGACAGCCATTATTATGGTACCATCAAGGAATGCTGTAATGAATGTGACGTTGTAATAGGTGGATTAAAAAATAAGGCATGCAAATCATTCACTTTTCAATTTGCTTAGGAAAAGGTACAATCTCCATTAAGAATTTTCAGAGAATATAAAAACAAAAGTGCATCATCCAATGGTGCTGTTACAACACAAGTACAGTAGAATGGATAAAACAATGATACATTGAGATTGCAATTCAATTATACAAATCAATGCAAAACTCCGGAAATCAAACTCAAAATAAACACTAGTTGGCCTTCTGGTATTGTACATAACCTCCCCCTAGGATTATGCAAGCCAAATTTGGTTAGGCAAATCAAACATCTAGTATTATATGAATATAGATATAAATCCGATAGTTATGATTGGGGTGGAAGCAGAGACAGATCACACATATTTTTTTTTACAAAAAGGAAAACCATAGGCAAATTTTTCACTCAGATGTAGCCTATTTGAGGGTTGACTGGAACTGTTTTTGGCACTAGGAAATGTCAAAAATCATTGAAAAGAGGTTCAGCCAGAAATCGATTATTGTAAAATAATAGAATAGATAAAATCTATTCCTTCCATTCTACCACACATCTATATGCGTTTCACAATTTCAGTTTTGCAACAAGAAACATCAAACTTTAGCATCTTGAATACTTCATTAATTTTGAACATTAACATCCCAATAACAAATACCTGAGTCCCCCATCAGCCAAGGTGTGCTTAGAATGGAGGAATCGTTGTGAATAACAAATAAGGGAAAATGACTGACCTGCAGCATTTCATGTCCCTCTTTTCTCCGGGCCGCAATATGTTCGGATTCATCAAGTAGCATACTGATCTCTTCTTTTTTGTAAAGTTGGCTGACCAGTTCACTTTGCAGATTGTCCTTGACATAATTGACCAGAAAATGCATGATGGCCTTGGGCACACTGTCCTGAATGCCCTTACGGACAATCAAAAAGTAAGCTTTGATTAAACGCTCTGGAAAGAGAAGATAAAAAAAATCAAATCAAATGCTTAAACACAAATCTAATCATGATTTAACATGAATCTGGGATATCTAGACAAATGAAACTATAAAGACTAAAAAAAGTAGAATCAAATACAGAATAAAAACCCTAGAATTGAATATTTGCTGATGTATGTAAGACTGGTGATGTAGAGGTGATATCATCTGGTGATGATTCAAAATGTGTGGACTGCTTATTCCATATTCAATCCAGAGATGCTCAGTGAATGATTATCTTTGCATCCCGTTTTCTTATGATCCAGATTACTTATTTTCGCTTAAATATCTAAGAAAATTTTTCCTTTTATGAAGAAAATAATTATTTTGTATAGTATTTTCAATACATTCTGTAAGTATGGATGCAACTCGACCCTGGTGTAATTCAACCATTATAGGCCATGATGGAAATGGGTTTTGGGAACTGGGTGAACACTAAAGTCTGTAATGCTGAGGCTTGGAAGGAAGGAGCAGATCCCCTCCCTCCTGGAGACCAAAATGTAAGGGAACACCATCCTCATTTCCATTACATGGTGAAGTGAAATATACAAACTGCACTACATAAGATACTGGAACATGTATATGCCTACCTCTATATTGTACATATATTTTGTCTTTGCAATCAGGCTTAAGTTGATGTCTTGGAAGTGATAGAAAACATTTGAAATGGTTGATGGGGGTATCAACTCCATTTCCAAAGAATCAGATTTTTGAGTTCAAAGAAGAGTTGGGAATAAATAGTGAAACAGAGGGACATGAATGAAAATCAAAAAGATATATGAAATTAGGATTCCAAAAATGGATATTATTTAATTAACCCATTAACTGTAAAGGTGGCAAGTGTAATAGACATCCATTGCAAGATAAAAGCACTGACTCTAAGATAGTATAAGTTGCCATCAATCACAATAAAATGGAAATTTTATTGAGTTAGAAATTTCTGTCATTGCAGTTCTATGGCAATCAACTGCTGTTAATGGGATGATCGTATCAGAATTGATCTGTTTTTCTTTCATTTCTGATTAAAAATTTAACAACTTTTGTAAATATTTTACGAGAACACATTTTCAAAAGTTGTACAAAAGAATCATTTCAATAATCCTTACTAAAAAAATCTTGGTTATTTTTTTGATTACTCTCTAAAAAGGAACACGGAGACCTTCTATACAAGTAATGTATATTCAATAATAAAGTTTAGAGCTTACCAATAACATTACAGTCTCTCTGTTCACGGGCTGATAACTTCCTCATTGGTGTCTGAGTTGGCTGCAAGGAGAACAGAAAGTTATCAATATTGAATAGAAGAATCAAAGAGTGAAATTTAAGCGACAAAGCACCAGACAAACAGTTATAAAAAGCTAAAATTAAAAGTATTCCTGCTAAGTAAAACAGATTTTACAATAAACAAGGTGTACACAACACACGAGATTGACAACTTTTACTACTTCACATCTAGCAAGCCAGAAATTTTCAGAAGGAAAAATCAGGTTTCATGTGGATGGTTCCAGCAGGAAATCTATTTTCTCCAAAAGGAATTGAGGAATTACGTGGCACTTCATACAACTGACTCAAGAAAACAATCGGAAAGATATTCAAGAAATATCAGAGATGAGGTTGATAGCCAATTCTGTAAAAGGTGATGTGTCAGACATGTGTCAGTGATTATTGCTCTTGTCCAGTTTCACAATAAAAGCAGAACACAACCAATTTTCCGTCTTCCTGTACGTCATACATTGCATACAAGGTTGCAGTTCTAAAATTCATCAAATCTGAAAAGCAGTCAACTCTCTGCGAGTTGCACATTGCATGCCAACTCAGAAAGATGAATGGCAGCAACTAATATTGAGGCAAGCACTGATTGGAAGGGCACATGTACAAGGAGGTGAATGATTTAAAATCTTTAAATGTTGAATGTACAAAGAAAAGCATATTGACAGTAGGTTCCAAGACTTTAGGAAGGAAAAAAAAGAAAGTACATCGAGTCAAAAAAAAAAAAAATAAAGACTCAAATAAATTGCAGAGTACATCTCACATATGAACTGTTATTTTGAAAAGGAAAGTAATCAGAAGGTATGAAGAAGAAAATATATTATCTCGAATTTCTGACTGGAGAAAAAGTCCTCACCAAATGATATTACATTTGCAAATAGAAGAAATTACTACTAAAAGGTAACAACTATTATGGGACAAAGGTAGTAAAATAAAATTGTTAAAAAAGGTGTGGAAGGTTATGAATGGCTATGAAAGATTGCAACAAGTGGTGTCTTTTCAAATGAAGCTTTCCAGCAACCAGATGTAGAAGACAGAGAGCAAATAGCATGATTCAATGAATTCACTTTCTATTTGATGGAATATCAAAATGATGTGCTGAACTGGTACATAATGTGCAATTATATGAACTCTTCTACTGAGCCAAAGTTCAGAACAAACCAATTTCTTTTTTAAAAAATTGTTAGGCAAACAATGATCGACATTTTTCTATACAAAATATTACAATTATAAGGACCAGTTTGAATAGTTTAGAGTTGTTCAGTTAACTTGCATGAGGTTTAGTAGAATACAAAACAGAAAATGAGGATGTCTGCATCGCAAAGACATTTCATTAGAACATTAACTCTTGAATTAATATAAGAAAATTTAAATGTTAATATCAAAAAGAATAACTACACATCAAATTTATCTCCCTTTCGGGTTTGGGAAAAATTTTTCAATTCTTTCTGGCATAATAAATTCAACAGAATTTGTTTCTTCCATCAAAGAACTCCACTGTCGATGGAGAGGTATCGAGCGGTTAATGAATACAAGAGTTAATGTCAGGTTGGAAAGTCAATGCTGGGTAAAATTGTCAGTAAAAAAAATGATCAACGTCTCAATATTTCTGGCTCTGCAGATGTCATTTTATCACGAGAGGATGACATTTGAAAATTGTCAAGAGCCTTGAGTGACACGTAATAGCAAAAGCAGAAGCTGGAAAAAACAAAGAACTTCATGAAGTGGTGATGTATAAACAATTTGGATGAGAACAAAAACTACAAAGCACTCCGATGGTGCATACCTCTGCCAAAATCATTGGCTCTAAAAAAAAAAAAAAAAAAGATTTTTAATTCCTGGATCCTCCTCAAAATTTAATCAATTATTCCTTGGCCCATGACCCACCCTTCTAAAAAAATGTCATTGAAATTCATTTAAAACTTTTGGAGATATTGTGTACACAGACAAACAGACAGACATACAAACATGAGTGAATACATATATCACTGTCCAAATTCATTGGCAGAGGTAAAAAAAATTGATTCTGTCAACAGTCTGGACTCCTCTACCCACCCATCTTTCATACTTGATCGGTCCGAGAGAAAGAAGGATATTTTTTCGGTTGGTAAGTCTGCAGAATTTTGTTCAGAGTCAGACTTCCATCAATAATTCAGTGGTTAGTAACCACGTTCCAAGTTGTTAAGATAGTCGATAATCTTGTTAAGTAGTTAGAAGAAGCTTGTTTGGAGGGGGTGGGGGAGGAACTAGGTGTTTGGGGGGAGAAGGAAGAAACGTAGCAGGCCAAATGCGTGTTGACGTGTTAGAACAGTGCAGAAGTTAAGAGCAAAGAAAAGAATGTGAAAATAAAAGAGAAAAACATGCAGCGGTGAGTTAGAGGATACTGACCACCTCAGGCAGGAGATTCAGCCCTTTCTTCTGGTGCACAGGTGACTGCACAGCACTACCAGGAGCGCTACTCGGCCGTGATGCTGCCGTGCCTCGTTCGGCACTCTCGTCTGCCACCAGCATTTCTATCCGGTTGCTCTTCACCCATGAAGAGATCCAGCGTGTGCCGTTGCTGGCGGGAAGGGACATTACCTGCAAACAGGAAGGCACGAGCCACAGCAGAGAGAATGTTACTCACTCAGATCACCAACAGTTTGTTCACCAATTTGACAATCATTAGCAGAGCAGGACACGGGATTGGGGACCACACTACATTATAAGAGAGGGAACTGAACAAGCAAGTTAGAAGGGAGTTTAAGAAAAAAAGCAACATTCCGAGAGGGGGTACCGACCAAAGTTCCCTCTAAGCTGTGCACAAGTGCACACACACACACGCACACGTTTTGCAACCAGCGTACAAAGGAAATGGAGGTGTGCACAAAAGGTTAGTGACTTAAAATAACAAAGTAATTGATAATCATAATATTATAATCATAAAAATCGAAAACAATCTTCAAGTTATCTCTTTCTGTTAACTACTTAGATTCTTAAATACCACATTTGCATTTACTGCATGAATGGAGTACTCAATGTTTTATTTAAAGGAACAACAAACCGAACAAAGTATTAATTAAAATACTAACTAAATACGTTAATTTAGAGAATGCAATCATACTTGTATAACATTACCACATGCCAATACAGTTTTAATTTCCCCAGAGTGATAGGCTGTACCAAAATTATCTCGAAACAAATTCAAATTTACATTTTCCAACATTCAATGCGTACATACTTTTGTCAAAGGAAACATTTGCTCACACTGACCGCTAAAAATTAGAGGGAACACTGGTACTGACCCTAGCAAGATTGTGTACTACTAAATAATAGATGCAATATCTAAATCTTTTATATGTACGGGTGCATGTATACGAGTTTTCATGTGTATGCGTGTATGGTTGGAATAGGATTTGATTTAGTCCAGACTAGGTCTCTTCAAATGAATGTCTTCTGTCCATAAATAAAATTTTAAAAAATGAGCAAAAATAATTTCAATGTCAAAGTCATGACTTAATGTCTTCAGAATAAATCTGGAAAAAACAAACTGCACCACCCCCCACCCCCAATGACCAAAATTGTCTGAAAAAAACTTGTGAGGCCAACAGAGAAAAGAGCTCCACCCCCAACCTTTGGAGCATTTTTTTTTTGTTGTTGTTTTCTTTTAATCACCCTAAGCAAGACTCTTTCAGGCTTTTCAGATCAGAAAAAAGTAGAGAAAAACCAAGATAGATGTTAAGGTCAAAATAATTTTTATTTTATTGTTTATACATCACCATAGAGAGAAGATGTGTGAAAGAAGCCGATCTAAAGCCTTTCCTATCTAATGATCTGAATAATTCATATCTCAATGGAAAAATTGCACATCTACAAGCAATGCAGATTGTGCAAATGTGAAATGAAGATGATCTCATCAAGAGAAAGCCTAAATGATCAATTCAATATTAACAGAGAAAACCAAAATCTCTGCAACTCATGTGGGACACTGACATTGCTTTTAAATTAATATTCATTTTGTCAGAATAAGGAAAATAAAGTGGCATTAAATTCATGTAATCAGGGGTTTGTACTTTAATATCAAACATGACTAGGCACCAGAAAAAATAACTCTGTGAAAATGAATGGTAACAAAGTGAGAAAGTTTTATATTTAAATAATTGAAAGTTTCTACCCAAAAATATATTGTATATTAGCTTTAATGATTCAACTTTAAGCCAAATAATCATTGAATCCCAAGATTTGATTTTAAAAAGATTTTTAGCTTGTGGAGGTGCCTGGAGTCCTGAGAAAATACTGACAATATTAGGGTAATGGTGGTATTGCAAAGAATGACTTCTAACTGAAAAACAATGACTCCAGCAATAAATATAGGTAACTTTTCTAAACACGTTCTTTATTCTTTCCACTTCAAAATGATAGAACTTATTACATCTTTGTGACCACAGCTACCCAATATCTTGGAAAATATTAAAGATAAAACCTTGAGGTTTTCATCATTTAAAGCCTTGTTTTGAAGATTCATTCGGATCTTTTTTTAAATGCACAATGTGGATTGTCAAGCTTTTAAAGCGAGAAACTAATGAAGATAGAATAGAGTTTTTACTCATAGGCCATTATTTTAAGATTCATTACATCTGAGGCAAATGGTGTTTCCAGGAGTAAAGAATTATGGTATTTTTCTGAAGTAAATCATTATTGGTAATCCTTGCTTATACAGTTGTAAGATACTGCAGCTGAACACAGCATACTAACAACATTATTTTACATCTTTATCAGTATGGATTACCTCCCTTCCAGTGTATCTCAGGAATGGATTAGGACTTTTGGAATGTTTTTACCTGTTAGAGCATCAAAAAATATTGACTTTGTTCCAGAATTTTTCTGTGTGATAGTGAATCCTTGTTTACATTCATTGTGGGAGTGAGGAATATTACATCGTCACTTTGAGTGAGGATTTGTTACCAGTAATAAATTGAAAATGTATTAACATAACGTTGAGCATTTGTTTACTAATTTCATGTCCACATCTACCAGCTTCCTTTCCATATTTCAAGTGTAAAATTCATGCTCAGATTCCAGACAGCATCTGAGGGTTAAAATATGGAAGCTGTAGGTTTTAGAGTTCAGTCCAATACAAGATACATAAGGATCAATAACGATGCCAGCAGAGGGAGAAAAATCCACATTGGATCAGATAGGACTTTTTAGCTAGGGATAGAATTCATTGAACAGTGAGCGATTGTAACTTTTTGTTATAATTTGCCTGATTATATATAGCAAAGAATACATAGATAATACCAAGCTATGAAACCCTCTTGACATGGTGAACAGCCAATTAACACATTTACTGATACCACAACTTTATTTTGTTGAAAAAGAATTATTGGGATTATCTACCAATTGACACAGAGTAAATTTTAAAATCTCAAAACAATAATCACTTTAAAACCTATTTGGAAAATCTATTTTGTTAATATTGAGGAATAAACACAGTAGTAGTATTAGTAGTAGAAGTAGTAGGTTAGATCAGTGCTTCTCAAACTAGGGTTCCGATACCCCAGAGGGGTTGCATAAGGGAGGGGGGTGCTGAAATGTCCAAGGAGATAAAATTTCCAATCTCAGTTGAAACTTTAGCACTCTACATTCTTTTCTAAGATGTGCACTTGATGAACTTTGAAAGCCTGTAACTTGTATCATAGTTCATGTTTGACATGTTCCAGGCTCAAAATACAGGTTTTGTCTACTTGGAACAAATCATACGGCCCCTGGAAAATAGTTGTGGGATACCACTGGTAAACAGTTTTGATAACCTTTTGTTTCTATGTCAGGGGTGGTGGGGTCGCAAAACAAAAATTGTCTGGTTCAAAGGTTTCGCAAGTAGAAAAAGTTTGAGAAGCCCTGCATTAGATCAATAGGGATGGATTCAGAGTTTATTTGAGCTGATGATCAAAATGAAATATTAGTATGGGTACAAATGGGGTGCAGATCAAAGCAAATGGTTTTCTTTTGGTAAACCATGAAAAATATTGGCCAAACAGATGAGAGAAATTAAAGTAAAAATGTGGACATCAACCTCAACATAGAGAGAGTAGAAAAAGTTCAAAATAATTTATGAATTATATCCATTAGCAGAACAAGCAAGCCAGAGAAATATGACAAGAAGAATGAAAATGATGGAAAGAAACAAATTCATGTTTCCAAAAGGTGATCGATACGCATCAGTCAGGGTTGCCATTAGTTATTTTCACAACCAAAATTGGTCAATATTGGTACTGAACAAAGTTATTTGGTTCCCAAAATAAAGATTTGGTACTGAATGAAAATTTACGATAGATAACAATCCCTTTCACACAAATAATATGACATGAATCTACATGAACGATAGATAGAAAAAATTTGCATTTTAATCCATGTTTTCTCCTATCTTAGTCTCATGATGGATTCAACATTTTTCAATTATTGTCATACTGAAGCTATTCAATTTGGTCCCAAGAGACACATGGCAACCCTGATGGAAACAAGCAAATCTATCAGTGAAAGAAGGTGAATCATTGATTGATGTTTGAGAGAAAGGAATAATCCAGTTATGTTTGAGAAATCAGGGGAGAAGATAAAAACAACATATAGAACAGCAGCTGAGACTGAGATATCTGATGATAAAAATAATGTTAAAATAATCTTTATCGACTAAAAAAACTTTTATGAGCAATAATTATTGTCAATGAAACTCAACTGATCAATTCATGATACGATACCAGATCATTTACTGGCAATCTTGAGGCCGGGGGGTGACCAGGGTTTTTGGATTTACTAGTTTTCTGGCCCAAAGCTTAAAATGTATTCAAAATATGAAATGAATAAAGAAAATCAAAAGGATAAAATACAAATTAATACGCATCCAAAGCAGGTCTGTTTGATCTTTTTAATTGAGAAAAATTCTTAAAATACTATAAAATATAGAATATACAATGAAAAGTAAACAAAATTGTTTTTAATAAATAAAAATTGATTTGCATCAAAAACTCTGTTTGATCAAAATCAATTATTCAACCATGCCACAAAGACTTAAACAGAGACAAACTACTATGTAGCCTGTGAGATTCAAAACCAGTTTCAAAAAGAGCTGCTTTTCAATTTTTTTAATTCCAATTATCTGTGAGCCAAATAAATGGTTCAGTACTGTAGTTAATAATAAGGGTTTTTTTTTTTCTAACTTGACGATTTTGAAACTTAACTTTTGATGATTTTGAACATTATTATAAATGAAACGTTTAAGACACATTTCATCTTTTTAGTTCCTGTTCTATTTGAATAATTCTTTCTGATAGTGGATTTACTTCTCTTAATAAGATTAGAAAATTGCTTATTTTAATTTATTAATTCTATTATGACTTATCAAAGGGAAAAAATCTGCTTTTCTACAATCTAAAAATATTTTAAACGAGCAGGGGTACCCAGCATTACCTGAGGAAAATTAACTTCAAATGTGACAACAATAGAAAGTATGTTTTTTTGGAAGATTTCTTTGTACACAACGAATTGAAAGAAAAAAAAAAAAATCATTTACACCTTATTCTTTACTTACGATTTGTGCTGTTTACAAAAAGTCAAAGTTTTGATTGAAGTTTTCAACATTTGTTTAATCACAGAACCTAGACAACTGTACAAGATTTGTTTGTGAAAGAAATTATTTTGGGGATTTTTTCATTTCATCCCATGAAAAAAAATTGCGAAATATCAATTATGGTGTTCACAGTTTATTATTGAAAAAAATACTAAAATGTATCCAAAACAAAATTGGTATTCACAAAATTACTCAATTTGAGACATTTCAAAATAAGCACCAATATTCTGTATTAGATTTAGAAAAAAAAATAAAAAACTCTCATAATACAATTGATCTTAATATTTCTCTGAAAAACCCAATAATCTTTACTCTGAAGAGATCTCCCAATACCTAGTTATATCATCTGATAAAAATAAGCAGGCAAGTTCTTGCCACACTATTAATGGTTGCTGAGGGTGCTGCTGCTGATATCAAGTTTATTTGACCTACCTTGACCTCTTTTTCTACCACTATCAGGCATGCACACAGACATGATTACAGACAACCAAATTTATATATGAAGATGCTTGAGTCTTTATTAATAAAAACTTTCCAAATTAATTATTGTGACATTTTGGTATAGATGTGAAGATGCCACTAAAAGATTTGTTTAAAATAGAATTAATAGAGCTTCACAAGTTACAGTAGTTCATAAAAAAGTGTTGGTTTTTTCAAGTTAGGAAAAAAAACATACAAATTTTGAAGGCTCTCATAAACAGTCACAAAAAATGATCCCTTCAAGGAAAGTATAGTAAACTTATTCTAATGACACAATTGATACTAATGACATGCGTTCGAACAGCATGTTTGTTTTTATATTCAAGCAAGACTATTAATTAGAGATTAGTTTGAAGCAACAGCATATGAAGATTTCAGTGCATTATTTCAAAAACTAAAATTAGTAAAGTCTTAAAATGCCATTTGAAATAACGCGAGACATTAAACTGTGAAAAAGTGAGAAAGTCATTTTTGTCTACTTTTTGGTTTCTCATATGCTTAGTATAAAATCCAAATGTTATAAGAGCGAGCATTCTTGAATCCCCAAAGTTGCTGAACAAATGGAAATCTTACATAATAGATTCAATAAGGAAAACATTCTTAACTGCTTGAATGATATTCAATCCAAATAACACATTAAAATGATACACTATCCCAATAATTATAACATTGGTTTCCTGCAAGAGTCCTATAATCTCAGAAATTATTTCTTTTTTCATTAACAGCAGCCACTTTCTGTAATGATTCGCTAACCTTTGAATTAGAAGGTAATCTTGTCTATATTTCTCTAGTAAAATCAAAAACAAGAAGGACAGAAAATGTTTCTCTCTCACAAAAATTAAAATGATGTGAGGAAAAATTCAATAATCAAATATAAATGAACAAATGATTACAGGAAAGACAAGAAATTGAAACCTAAGCTACATTTTCTATATTTGCCTTTTATTAAATACAAATCTGACTACTTATAATAAAATGCTATGGTGACATTTGATAGTAATTGTGAGGCTGGTGTCCATCACCACCCACTACCAATGGCTAACACCATAATGCAACAGCACAAAACAGTTGTAGTAGCCTCTGTAAGTTTTTCAGAATAAATCTTGCAATCCTGTAAACGTACATTTTGAGTTGATTTTATTGTGTTTATGGACCTTGCATCCCACGTTACACTATTGAATGATTAAGATTTCAATAAAACTCCAATCCATGAGAAATCAGCTAGATTTGCACGTATGTTGAGAATTGTTTTAAAAGTAGGAATTGCAAGATCAATTATACAATTGTTATCAATGCTTTCAAATGAACAAAAGAAGGCAACAATTTGGGGAAGGGAATCAGAAATAGACGTAGGAGATTGAATTATGATTGTCAGAGAAAGAGCAGCTTTCAATGAAGAGAAAAACTATTTTGGTGGAGCAGGAGATAAGGTTACTTGGATTTTAGAAGATGAAAAAAAAAAAAGCATTAGTAGTTACAAGACAACTCTTGAACTCATTACTGCAGCAGGTGTTGAACAGTAATAGTTATCCATTGCAAGATAGAAGCCCCTATTACTGCAAGATAAAAGATAATCTATGGCAAGATAAAAGCCCTGACTCACAGAACTGAGTTGCCATCAATCACAATAAAACAGAATTTTTTTTTTTCATCTAGTAAGCCATAAAACTGCAATGAAGGAAATTTGTATCATTTACTAACAACAGATTAACTTCAGAAATACAGTGAACCCTTGCTATAACAGACTAAGAGTGGGGGGAGGGGTTAAGCCAAAAGTTTGTTATACCCAAGGGTTGTCCCTCAATCATTTGCAAGTAATAAGTTTTATAGTTTGCTTTGATTAACAAACTTCAGTCGGTAAATCCAAATGCATACCTGACCTTCCTGACATGTTTGCTGCATTCATCAAATTTCTTTGGATAAACGAGGAGAAAGTTTGCTACTCCCCAATTTCATAGTTTGGGACTAACACGGAAAAAAATCCCCCGTGAAATATATTGTGTGACCTGAAACACTAACCATGATGAAAAATTCTATCTTTGCACAACAGAGTTCATGATTTTTTTTGTCCAAATCTAAAGTTCTTATTCAAAATTAAATCCAATTCACCCGAATGTTATCCAAAACAATAACTGAGTAAAAGAACTGTCATATTAAAATGACACAGCATTATTAGTTTTAGATTTAATTTCAATTTCATAATTTTTTCTAGCTTTTATTTGATTCAAATTTTTGCTACTTGGATTCAAATTAAATTGTTGATAAGTATAGCTAGCACATACAAGGCCACTAGAGACTCCCAATACCTTGGATTTATTTTGTTTTAAAATTTGAAATTTTAAAATTAAATTGAAAAAAACTTTGTACAAAAATATTGTGCATAGATTATTTTGCATTAAATAGTTTTTTGATAAATTGTTTTTCCTACATAAATTATTGTTTGTTTTGTGAAAAGTTGAAAATGAAAAAGAATTCAATGAATTTGATAGAAATATCTCCAACACGGTTATTGTTTCAGATAACACCAGTATAATAATTAACCAGGGATTAGTTTTGTGTTTGTTACAACCCACAAAATCAACAAACACCAAAAATTCACTACGGACCATGTGTTCACCACATCCATCAAACATAGTTAAGTTCAAACTGATCCACATGTTAATTAAAGCCGGACTTTGTTATAGCGAGGGTGTACTGTATCATCAATATAGAAAATTACATAATCAATTTAGGGTAAAGGAAGGAGACATTGATTTTTCTCCCAACATTAAAAAGGTTCTGTATTTTTAAAGTGATCAATGTTCGGAGTTTTTTGCTAAGCCTTTAGAAAGCTTTAATAAGTGAGCACTTGTGAGTAAATTGCATATGAACACAAATACATGGGATATAAACAAATACACTGGATTGATATCAAATAGAATTCTTGATATCATTCATGATCAGATGGTGGCATGAGAAAAGAAAATGCTAGTTGGTGGCACACAAAACGGCAATTCCAGTTCTCCCTTCAGCATGCGATGTAGGGGAGGAGTGATGAGGAGCGGGTTGCTTTTTGGCTGTTTTTGGCTTTTTTTTTGTGGCCGGAAAACTTACATTGTGGCCATCAGGAGGGTAACTGGTGCCATCAACAAGATGAATGGTCTTTGCTTCAGGGACAGAGTAGCTTCTAGTTTGGGAATGCTCAGTAGAGAAGTGAACATTCTTATTGACTGCATCCTGACAAAAAATTGGAGACATCATACAACACACACACCCAGAAAGATAGACAAACGTTTGGGCTGGGAAAATTACATAGACAAACTAGAAAGCACTCACAGAGTGCATACCTCTGGCCATACACTAACTAAAAACTGAATGAACATAAAATAAGGGAGAGAACTGTAAATGTATAAATATTGAGTTACTTTCCTTGAAATTTAAAATTAGCTTTTTTTTTCTTTAAATTCATCTTCAATTTTTTTTCCCCACAGAATGAAAAAGTTATCCCACAATTAAACAAATCCCTGGATCCAACCCAAAATTCAATCACTTCTTCCATAGCCAATGCCCAATCCTTCCTGAAAATTTCATTGATCTTCAATGAGAACTTTTGGAGGTATGTGAATGAAGAGACAGACACTAGTGAATACATATACCTCTTCCAACTTCTTTGACAAAGGTGAATCACAGACAATGAGAGTGTGGAGCAGAAACAGATTTACAACATTGCAACTTCTAAAAGACAAACAAGACATTCACATCAGGATAAGAGAGCATTTGAAGAACCAACATTGTTACAGTTTGGGAAAAACTATCTTCTTTAGTTATTCAACTAATTGTCTCTGCCAGCCATATAATAAATAAATTTATACAGTTTTCAGCCGAAGCATCATTACTACTAACCCTACAGCAGTACCTCACAACACCACCAGGCTTTGTGGGTTTTCTGTCATATCATGGGAGTACCAGATCCATACAGATGTAACCTCTGCCTAATATTGGAGCCAATTGATACAGATCTCCTTAGATGGTAAAGGTTTGTTACTGTTTTGCAAACTAAAATATCAAAGAGAAGTAACAAATGAAGTTGACTAGGGTAGTAGCTGCTGCTAATGTATTAAGGAACAAATGAAAGCAGAAAACTTGACCATTTAAAACTTTATTTCATCAAATCTAATCATAAAGGATATTATTTGGGGTTAGGATTAGTTTTGGGATTGTTTAACAGAATTTTATCATTTGTTGCTAATGTATATTCTTTTGAATTTTATAATTATGAAAATGAATGTTTTCCAGTTTTTTGTTGATTGCAATCTAACCCTAAAACTACCCCTGAATCATATCAGTTATAATTGAATAGTTTTAAATGGTCAAGTTTTCTGCTTTCATTTATTCCTTAATATGTTAGTAGCAGCAGCTACCTTTGATGACAATCTGAACGTATTCGGGTATTTGAAGGCCAAATTGGCAACAAAACCTCAACATGCAACTAAAATAGAAAATATCTTGTTGGTCTGGGCCATAAAGAAATTTCCTCCTTTCATTTCTTTTCTGATTTTTGTGATTGTAGCTCAAGTGATAGAGGAATGGACTTGAAGCCACAATATTCAATCTTTTGTTATCATACTAAAATAAGAACATCATTTCCAGACACATCAACAACTATATGGGTCACAGAATGTAACGCGTTTTGTCCCATTGCATTGATTTGGGATCGTCATTAAGACAAAAAAGTAATCTTGATATTGTGGAAACGGTGGTCGTTTTGTTCCTTCACAAACCCACAAAAATTCATTTCATGGAAATTCCAATATACCTGTGAATTTCTCCACAGGTAATAAGCTAAAAAGATTCCCCAACAAATAGGATTCTTTGCAAAAAGCCAGTTGAGTAAAAGAAGATGAAAAGGTAGACAATTGAATAGACATCATTTTTAGAGGAGAAACTAAAACCCAGCCAAAAAAACAAAAACCAAAAAGAAACGGGTAACAACTAAAAAAAAAAGGTTAAATCTAAGAGACACCTACATAGATTACCCGTTTACTAATGCTGTTCCTAGAGTAAACAATGCAATAATTTGCACAAACAACAATTACTTGTTGTTTTTTTCTTAAGTGGACGCAATTACAGTTGTTTGGTAGGTGAGGATCTCAAGTAATACCTCCCCATCCAGGTGTATCAATTTAAGCCATTCAAAGTCAGAAGTCACGTATATGTCTGTGTACTTTTGAAGGTGTAGCAGCATGTCATTAGAATTAGGATTAGAACAATTACCACCAAATAAGAAATCTGTACAGGGTTGATAGATTGGGGTGATAATCTGAGCTTCATAGAGACATTGAAATAATGTCAAATTTGGAAATCGAGCGATTCTGGAAGCAGAAGTTCAAAATCAATCTCTTATGTCAGAGCCTCTGCCTCAAAGCTCACTAGATTTCAAAATTTGACACAATTCCGAAGCCTGTGTTGGGTGAATCTCCGAGATTAACCTGGATTATCTCCCCTCGTATTCCAATGTGCAACCCCAACTCTGTTAACTAATTCACCCAACATACCAGGTCCATTTTCAAGAAAATATGGCAAAATCTAAGGGATGTGTCTATTAATTCCTCAGTTACATGAATGTTCCTACCATCTAATGATTCATTCAAAGGATCTCACTATCCCAAAACTGTGTTTTTTATTCACGATTATACAACCTGCTATTAATGGACTTCAATGTACAGAATTGCATAGGTGCACAATGTACTCAGTGCATAAATAGCCTTGTATATGATATTAATAACACTGTAACACAATTTTTGTTCCAGGGTAGTGAGTGTTATTTTTTAATTTCTCATCAGTAAAAAGTATAGAAAATGGCTGTTACTCCCTTCAAACAAGCTTTTGTGATCAGGAAAGTTATATTCATATGTAGTTGTTTTTCTCTCTTTATGTGATTAAAAATGTGCAAATTTGCCCATTGTCTGATTGAAAATAAGTAGATTTTAAATTATTTCTGTCCTGGTCACAAAAGCAAAGTTAGAAGGGAATTATAGACATTTTTCACACTTTTTAGACATAATCAATTAGAAAATAGCACTTATTACACGGGAACAAAAAAAAAATTTTTGATTTGTTACATGATGTAATCTCTTGACTGTTTCAATTCAGTTTATAATTCAATCACAACAACAATAGAATATATTGGAAATACTTTTAAATGAGAAGCCGAAATAAGGAAATACAAGCATACGGAACGATGAAATGACAACAGACACAACTCACCATAATGAAAAAAAAAGTATTTGACTTTTAGACTTGTACACAGACTATCGGCAAAGACTCAAATAAATGGACACATTAGAATAGTTGATACAAAACTAGAATTTATTCCAATGTTGAATGGTTATTTAGTTCGTAAGAATCCTCCTTTCTGTTCATAGAGGAAGGAAGGCCTTCTTCCGTCTTGATAGACAATGGAACAACAATGAAGTGACCTCCCCAGGGTGTAAGCCTGGGAAAAACATATGGGGATCATGAGATGCCCAATCGACAGAATCCCTGGCTCAGCCTCATTAATGTCATCCAAAAGAAAGTGAAGCACAGTATGTTTGGCATCACCTCAGCTTAAATAGCTGCTGGAAGGATATCAGGGTTTGCATTCAACCACCTTAAAGGGTATCTGTTCTCTGGTTTGGAATCAGAGTCGGCCTTCTCCTAGACTGGCTGCCTACCCAAGGCTAAAGAGCAGAGTCAGCCCTGCTATTTTATTCATACTTGTGGTTGGAGGTATTCATGCATTTCCTAAGGACATTAGCACAAAGTGGACATAAACAACCATGACCACAGCTTGAACTCAGCTTGGCCATTTCACCATACTGCAAACCACTACACCACTGGTACTTCTTTTTGGTTCATAATTCCCTTTCATTTTTCTTTTGATATCTTTGAATCATCTACATAGTATTTCATTTAATGACTGGATCTCTCTCATGAATATTCACAATGTTCAGCCAGAAGAATAGGTGGAATAACTAACAATATTAAAGAAAAGTGTAAATACTTAAATAAACAAACAGAAAAAGTATCACAGAAAAACTTTTGCTTTTAAGAATTTGAAAAAAAATGTTACAATTCAATTTTTTAGATTGTTTTTCTTATCTTTCACTGACCTATTTTGCTTTACTTGAACAAAGGGTTGCCAGATTGGGCTACATGGGGAGATAATCCGAGATGGGTCTCCAAGACCAAACTACTGTTCTAGTGTCTGCGTTGGGTAAGTATCCGAGATAACACTTGGATTATCTCCCCTTGTAGCCCAATGTGTCAACCCTGCCTGAACACTTAACAGAAGCCTTTATTGAATAAAAGCAAGCCAATTCCCTCCATAATCATCTCAACAGTCAATGATTTGCCCTATGTAAACAAAAGGGTATGGAAACAGAGTCAAAGGACTCAACCTACTCACTGGTCCAAAGTGGTAAACTATAAGTATAACTATCATTACTACACATGCAGGTGAAAAATCCAAGAGGAGTTTGAGAGAGAAAAAAAACAAAAAACAATCTGCTGCCTACCTTATTTTCTTTATTTTCTAGAACTTCAGGAAGAGGTACTTTGGCTGGAGTTCCTTCTTTAGCTGCCACCATTCGACGCTCCTGAGTATCTTCAACGGCTGTTTTGTGTACAGAATGAGCCTCGGCAAAATCCGGGTGTTTTGTGTTGATATAGGCTAATTCAATACACACTAGATTCTCTACCTGGAAAATAACGAGTAGATGAGACCAGAGAAAACAAAACTTGAATGGTTCCCAGTTAGTGGTTCTCAAACGGTATGCTGTGGCACAATAGAATGCTTCAACTATTTCTTCAAGAGTACAACTTGAATTGCACACACACACGTACTTTGAACCTTGAACATGTCCAGTATGTCTGTCCAACTTCCATCACATCTAATGATTTGATCGTTAGGTTTTGAGATCTCAACCTCTTTAAGTAACATATGAAAGGAAAAAGAGGTGATGGTATATATATATCAGTATGCTGATATAAAAGTTTCATTCAGACTACTGATATGCTTTTACATAATTAATTTCATTTTTACAGTCGGTGTGCCATGTAAGTCAAATATATGTCATACAATCAAGATTGAGAACCACTATTTCAATTGAATAATAGTTAGAGTACCTATGGAACTATATTTATCTTTGTAACAAAGCAGGAGGTTTATATAAGAAGAGATAATGAGGGGGTTTAGTTTTTTTGTTTTTTTTAAATGAACTACCTGGGGTACTAAGTATTACCCAGGGAAAGAAAACTTCAACAATATTACTGCATAATAAAAGACAAAAAAAAAGATATATACAATACAAATTTGTACTTCCTCAGATGCATATCGTGAAGGGAGGGGCGATTTGAGAATGATGTAATAGGATGGTAATCTCCTTTGATGCACAAAGATAAAATGTACTCACTACACCATCCTTGACCGGTTGGGGTCTTGCACTAGGCTACAGTATTGATAATGACCATTTTTATGATTATTAAGGTGGGAGTTAGATATTAAAGTGAAAAAGAATAATCAGGATGAGGATAAGTCCAAAAGGATATGTATGATGAGGATTCGTCATCTGAAGAAAAGGAGACAAATTTTTTTTCTTTCTTTTAAGCCAATGAAAGAGAAAATAATTGCAGAACATTATTTCTATTTCATAGAATATTTGCTGTAAGAAAAACAGGGTTTATTGTCAGGTTAATGTCTGATTCCTATGATAAATTGTGCAGAACAGGCATAACACTGAGCAGAAAAAAATTCTCATTATGGTTACATTCTAAATAGGGCCCCTTCTGGAATAATGGCAAAAAAAGAAATTTGAAAAAAAAATTAACAATGTCAGTTCAAATAAAAGGTTACCAGAATGTTGATATGGTTCCATAGGTCTAACTATTAAAGTTATGGGAAAATCCCAAGTTAAAAAAAAAAGAAAAAAAAAAAAAAAAAAATATTTTTTAGGAAGACTTTTTCATAGGTCAGAACAAATTGATTTTTTTTTTTTTTTTTTTTGGTTGCGAAATTCAACCTAAAAATGAGTGCTGTAGGTAAATCAAGAGCTACTGATTCCGAATATACTTTCAAATAATATTTTAGATTTCTACTATACAGGATGTCTGAAAAGCAACAATTCATTTTCTTTTTCTCTTCGTAATTTTTGGCCAGTTTCTGTGAAATTCATATTAAGCAACAATTCAATTATTGAGAATTTTTTTGAAACTCAAGTTTTGAAACTTGAGCACCACCTCTATCCTCATTATAATGAGGACAACACTAGCATTAGAATGTAAAATCTCAGCCTGATTAGGGTCAGGGATTTCTCTTCAAGTGTTTACATCAAGAGAAAAGTTTATGCAACAAGATTAAAAGACCTTTATGAACTCAATGTAAAACATCCCAAATAAAATATTTGTTGATAGTGTCTATAGTTTTGTGAAGGGTCATTAACATTCAAAGTGATTCTTTAACGATTAAACTCCTCCTTGTTGTTTCATTCCATCCATAACCTTCTTCAGGTGTATTATCCAAACGTGAGGGTGGTAAACTGAATTTTTCCAGTGGTAGTAACACTATAACGTTGGATTTGGATTTCTTTTTCTTTTCTTGTTTTGCCTGGATTTCTATACATTGTCCCTGTTGAGCAGCAGAAGCCACTTAGGGTTGAACTCGGCACTTGTCTGACTTATACACTCAAGTGACATGTTGGTATAGGCTGCCTCCTTGATTTTTCTGTTTCTAACAGCATTCCCCATCTATGATACAGATTTCTTCCTGGAGAGGAAAGTTTTTGCCCATCTTAGACCTTTCCGATAATCTAGCTGAAGGTCATATAATGGATCGACCGAAATGTTAACAAAAATGACAAGGAATTCTGTTTGAATGCTTGTTGACGTTAGGAATGGTCACGTCAGTTGCTGGCTAGGCTGAAGTGCTTCTGATTTGAATTTGGCTAAATTTGAATAACAAAATTCAAACAAGTTATTCTTATTTGAATAACGAAATTCACAAATATTCTAGTTAATATGTACCAGCTTTCCAGAATGTGTAGCAACTTCTGAGACACCCTGTATCATTCAATATAACCAGTTTGACTTGGGCCTTACATTGCCACCATTCTCAAAATCCTATTACAAATGTGACCATTATAAATGTTCATTAAATCACAATACTACTGAAAAAAAATTGCTATCTTCAAAACTAAATACCCAAACTTGGCAAAATATACTGTTATATAAAATACTGACAAACCAGAAGCTACGAACTGAAACATCTTTTGTGCTTCATGCAGCACTTAAAAAAAAAAAGAAAAAAAAAAAAAAGTATTGATTTTTGTAGGCAGAATATTAAAAGAGAGAACTCACCATAGAATTTGTGGGAGGTAGACGTCGACGAAGAAGTTGAGTAACTACATCTACAATTCGTTCATGGAGTTTGGGGAATCTTAACATTTCTTGCTGCAAAGGAAAAATATATAAACAGCTTAAAGAAAGCAAAATATCCTGAAATTCTAATGAGTGAAGACAAGAAACAAAGCAACTAACTATGATGATGCTAACTTTCAAAGTTGGGTGGCTCACTCCACACTGAAAACATCATTGTTAAAATACAACCAAAGGCGCATATTTCAAGTCTCACCCAATCCACATGAAAACCTTGCACCAACCCTGGCCGATTCTGTACTTCTCAAATGCTTAACAATGTCAATTAAAAGAAAAGAAAAAAACATTAAGCCTCACTGCATCTCCATCGTAAATACTACTAGGATTTTTAGTTCCAAAATAAAAGTAAAAAATTTCCAACCACCATTTTTATATTTGCTGATTAGGGATGCTCAAATGATATAAATATCTACCTTCACAAATGTCAATGTGAAAGTATACTTCTGGTAAATGATAAGAGTGCTTATTACTTATCTTGATATAAATACAAGCAATAGAGATAATTTTTCTCTTCATCAAATACAGGGTAAACCCTAGGAGCTGTGGGGACTCATGCAGAATCTTGATGATATAAATAAAGTTTATTATAGACTTCATATCACTATTGTAGAATGGAAAGCAATCAAAAAGTCAGCTTGAAAATTTCAGATAAATCAATTTTTATGCTGCTCTTCACAGGTACACCTTGATTAGTGCGGTTGATTCATTCCCAAATTTTCTGTACTCTTCAAAACCACACTGTGCAAGCTATCATTATAATTTATTTATTTTTTATTTCTAGCTTGTATTTAATAACATTAATTTGTACAATGATACTTTAACCGTTCTACTTTGAATGGACCAAAACAGTATTATTCAAGGTATTGTTGTAATTGATTATCATATTTTAATTCTAATCCAATACAAAAAATTTCAAGATATAAAACAATGATGTAAGAATCCAGAAGAAAATTGAACTTGTAGCTGTTTTCTGTTAAACCTACAATGTGATGTTTATTTAGTGGCATATGGTGCTTTGGTTCACGGATGAGCTTTGTGCTATGGATGAATAAAAACACAGAAATATTTTAAGGTTTTTAAAAAGTGATGACATTCATTAGAGGGCGACCAGTTATGCTGTGTGGGAATAATTTGAACAACTTTGAAAAATGACGTTTCAAAATTGGCATTTTGAATTCAAATTGATGTTAAATCAAAAGGTTTTAACATGAAAGAAGAATTTATTTTCAGGCTAAAATCTTTGCACATCTCTAAAGTGTTTGTTCGCCATTTTACACAATATTTTTCAAATTAATTCAAATTATCTCCATTTTCTCAATGGACCTAGTGGAATTTTGTACCACAAAAAGACTTTTCATTAATTCTCTTATTTATTTTTATCTGTTGTTTGTTAGATTGAATGAACGAGGGTATAAAACTATACAATCACAACTACCTTCCTTACATTGTACCAAAAAGGCTTTTACTATCCATCACTCTTTACAGACACTGAAATATTGTTGTGTTTTTGTGCCTCCATAGCTCAGAGCACACCTGTGATACAAAGCACCATATGCCACTGATGGTGTCAGTTATATGCCACCATATTTAATTGTGAGTATTTGACAAGACCAGAGTAGAGTACCCTAGTACGGGTGGGCCCCTTAGGGTCTAATTGGCTTAAAGCCAGCCCTAATCAAAGCCCCTAATGCACAAGCAAAAGACCGCAAGAGATAAAAAAAGGGATTTCCTCACAACTCACCTGAGTCCCACAATGTTGAATGATTCTCTGCATCTCTTCGTGTACGAGTTCCACACAACGGAGACTCGGCTCTTCCAAGCGGCGGATCTGTCGTTTAACTAACAGTTCAAATGAGATTTCAGGAACAAACAGGGATGGCCGTGGACCCTACAGAAAGCAAACAAAAAATATCCCCGTTTGAAAATAAAATGTATAGATGAAGATGTTTGTTCTGATCAAGGATAATGTTATCAAACGGTCATTGTTATCAAAGTCAGTCGGTCCTAATCACAAAACAGAGGTAGAAAAACTTGCTCAACTTCAAAATCAAGTTGAACTGAAACCAATTGAAAATACAAATCATTTAGCGATTGCATTCTGCTTTACAAATATCAAGGATATTATGTTGCTCTACATTTTCTTATGTTTGACAAGAATCAACCCAGATTTTTTGCACATTTGCAAGAAAAAAAAAAAAAAAAAAAGAGACTACTCTATAATTAGCATGTAATAGTTATCCACCTTGACATTGATACAAACAAAAAATATTGACTTGCACGTAGTGTATTATACAAACAGATTATATTTATCAACTTATGTTGTAATATAAACAGAAGTTTCTGTAGTATGACACGAATCATTTCAGTTATTGAAAACAAAGACAGTGACACAACAAATTGAAAATAAAAAAACTTACTGTGGCATTCCTTATGGCAGTAAGTACATCTAGAGTTGTGAGTCCACCAAGGGGATCAACAGATTCAAGGGTACGACCAAAAGTTTCATGAAAAATGTAACAGATTCGAGCACCACCACAACTAGAAGAAAGAAAGAAAGAAAAAAGATTTAAAACAAAATTATTCCCAACAATTTATGTATGTTTGTTTCTGACGACTATACACCTTCATTTTTTGACTCAGACAGTCAATCTACAGCAGGGAATAAACAGTGCAGATCAAAAATAAAAATGAGCTTTTGGTGAAACTTCAACTTGCATCCCTAGTAGAAAAATATGTTAATGCCCAGCTGGTCAGCTAAGCTACAAAAGCCAGTAGGCTCCCAGACAAATCAATACCTATACTCTATCCTAGTGTTTCACCTTGATGTTTGCTTTTAGTATCAGAGCAGCAATTATTTTATTATCTATTTTTATCAGATGAAGTATTAAAAATCATTATTGAGATGGAGGTAAATAATAGTCAAAAACCAGTGATGATTTGTGATATTTCATCTAACAAAAATAAATGAAATAACTCCATTACATTTCATTGAATACATATGGGCTGTATATTTTGAACTCTTAAATTCATAAACTACTTGTAATTGGCATTGAAATGTTTCAATGAATAGCATAAAAATAGAACTCATCTGTGAATTGAATGATAAAAATTTAAAGAATCCACCAAATGATCAAAGAGTGATAGTTTTAATTGGGAGTTATTTCCTTTGAAACTGACATTCTATTTTCTTTGAATGAATTTAAGAGTTAGATGAAGCATATTTTGGGGTAGTGTTCTCTTTATTTCATTGTACTTTTCATCACAGCTTTCTCATTCAAATACCCTCTCACTGTTAAAGACAAACTCCCTGGACATAAAATTCAAGTTCAAAGTTTAATTAAGAGCTACTTTTTTCAATTTTCACTTTAGACTGCTTAATTTAATGGGGGGGGGGTATCCTACCCAGTCAAGATGCAATGAATTAGGCTAATCCATGTTTTATAAATAGAATTAAATGCGATACAATTAAGAACAAAGTTCTCAGTCCCTGACTAATATCCTGTAAGGAAGTCATACAAAGAGAGATAAAGAACTAAGAAGATAAACTTACAGTTCTGTTGTTTCAATGTTTTTAGCTGTGCCTTCAATGGTATTGCAATAGGCAGCAGCAAATCTTGTGATGATTTGAAGTAACAACTGACCCTGAAAGAGGAAAACCAAATGGGCATGATTAACAATTGATGGAGGAATTTTATAAGAAATATTAGAAGCCATTCAAATTTAACCAACTAGGGAAGTGTCCATTCAAAAGGTGTAACTTTGGAAGGGCCCTCACTCTATGGGTCGAGGAGCAGTCTGTCATAATTGTCATGTAAAATGATTTTCTGTCCATTGTACAAAACAAGGCTTCAAATTATTTCGGTTATTACTTTTAGTGTTGCCAATGTAGATATTTCATATCTAAATTTTAATCTACTGCCAATTTAGTTAACTCGTATCTAAATTTAGATCAGTAATTCTAGATAAATGATCTATAGCTGTCGTGATTTATTCTTATTATATTTCACTAGAACCTCTGATCCAAAAAACTTGTAACTCAACTTTGCAATGCCTTGTGTGCTGATTCATATATCTGGTGAATGTCCACTTAGTACAATGGCCAGTTGCTGAGTTATTGTGATGAATTAAATTTTTCGAGAACCACTGATACAAGCAATTTCAAACTAGACACTGGTGTGCTGACTAATATAAATGGTGAATATCAACTTCGTACAATGACCAATGATCAAGTTGTCTCAGTGCATACACACACACACACACCTAAAGAGATTTCTTCAATCATAGCTAAAGTTTTGGTAATGAATGTAACTTCATTACTATCAACAAAATATCTCAATGATTCAGTTGTTAAAAATATCAATAACAAAAACATCATTGACCTTTTGAACCTATTTCAGGGTAAGTGATATTTAACTATACACTATAAAAGGGATGGTGGGAAGGTAAACAAGATTATCTGCACTGAAATATCAAGGTGTTTTGTGACCAATCTTCTTATTTTGTGAATTCTGCAATGAATGAGACCAACAGAAATGCTCCTGGTACCAATCAATGAAAGTGTAGTAAATCTATTTTGTTTACTATGCAAGAAATGTTGCAGGCACTTGAATAGTAAAGATGAAGTCTTTTTGGGGGCATATGAAGGAGGAAAATTGGAGAAAAGGAGGAAACATTACTATATACTTTATGTATCATTTATTTGTTTTTGGAATGAATGCAGGTGGTAAGATGATGCAAGATTTGAGCTTTTCCCCATAGGAGCTCAGTGACAAAGGGACAAAAGTCCAAGTGCCATACAAGTGAAAAGAAACTTCCCATTTTATTTTGCACAAACGTTTTTGTAAAGTTTACTATTATGCACATATCTTTCAAGTAAAAAAGTGAGGAATTTTAAAAAAGAAGATTTGAAGAGGAAAAGTGATTAAGCATGCATGACATTAAACTGAGCTTTTAATGATGAATGAAAAAAATAAAAATAAAAAAAAGAGGCAAAATACTTACTTTGTCTTCAACAGGTTCACCAAAAGAGCTGAGTAAGCTTTGGAATTGGGCAATTAAAACATTCACTCTGGTTTTCAACTCTGGTAAACAATCACGAATGTGGTGCATCAATAACTGAAACAACAACAAGAAACATCAGATACAACCTTAACATTTATTTCTATAGATCAGGGTTTACCAAACTTTTTTGGACTTGGAACATATATATATATATGTATATATATATTATATATATATATACAATAATTATACCTTGAAAATTAATGCAAAAATAATTAATGTGAGGGAATAAATTGTTTAGATAACAAAATATTTTGACTGCAAACAACACTACTGTAAAATCAATCTTTCAGACATATGACTAAGCGTAGGATGTATCAATTTGTATTCTTCGCCCCCCCCCAATTACCCCTTGTCTTGAGTCTTCTAGTGCCTGGGGGGTTGCAGTGTAGATGAACATAGAGAAAATATAAAGAAAGTTCCAAGATTCAAGTCTTGACTTCTACAAAGATCCCCCCCTCCATTTTTAAAAACTCAATTTTGAATCAACCTAAACTGCTGGGTAACATGGGAAAATAGCTGATTCTCTTATACGAAAACAAACGATCTGACATACCCACGCATATATGGTTTACAGTAAGGCTTTTCAAAATTTTTTTACTTGCCACCCCTTTTGATGAGACAAATTTTTTCACATTTCCTCATTCATTGTTATTAAAGCAGTAAGCCCTCACCAAAACAAATTTAATTGGGAGTAGGGTGTGGTCGTTGAAGCCAAAAGTTTGTTATACCTGATGGATGTCCCTCGTTTGGTGAATAAGAAATAAGTTCGATAGTTCACTGCATTCAATAAACATCGTTTGGCAAATCCAAAGGCAGTTTACAGCTGTCCTTTGTTCTATTTCCAAACTTACCTTGCGTGTTTGCAGAATTTATTGAATTTCATCAGGTAAATATGAAGAAAGTTCAATACTTTCTGATTTCATAGTTCAAGACAAAAATGGAAAATATCCCTCGTGAAATATCATAAGTCCTTTATGGTTCATGCATTTGCCACATTCATTGAACTTCATTAAATAATTCCAAAGTCAATTTGGATAAATCCACAAGTTTGTAAAAGCCAAAATCTATAATATCCAGGTTCGTTATAGAGAAGGATTACTGTAGATTCCAAGACAATATATTAATCTTCAATTGTGATATAGCAGTAACCTAACACAGATACTAAGATAAAAAAGAAATGTCAAGAATTGCAATGTATTTATATAATTTATAATAACTTTTACAATATTTATAATGGGGGAAAAAATGCTCTGGACTCTGGACCCCTATTTTGAGAAGCCCCAGTTTACAGAGTAACAAGCTTCATTCACTGCTACATTCATAAATTCTCTTGTCTTATTTACTTGCATAACCAGAAGAAATTTATATCCATAATCAGACATTTAGTGCTCAGAGTTTTCATACAAATTGATGACTTTAATTTTGAAATGACTTTTCTAAAAACTCAACCAATTCTAATAAAATTTAAGTCATCTCGTAGAGATCTCCATTGTGAGTAACTTTTTTGATTACATTGACTCAGAAAAATTGCTCTGAAAAAAGTTATATACAAATTTTTGCTTCAAATTTGATATAACACAATGTACATCTAAACTGTAGAAGTGAATTACACCAAACTTTCCATATACACTTAATTTGACCATGTGAATGATTTTTTTTAAAAACTAGGATTCTAAACATATAAAAGTTTAAGTATTGGAAATAAAACAGATTTCAAAAATCAGGCATAAATGGTGTATATTCAAAAATAAATTATTTCTATATTTATAGTACATACATCTCCGTCATGCAGTTGATTAGTTCATTTTTTAATAGAGAAATTGGTGGTTTGAATCAACCAGTAAGAAAACCGTGTATCCACGTAATTCATTGAATCCATTTTTTTACCCTTGTCAGCACATCATGGGCAATCGTGACAAGGTAAGACCAATCACCCACCTTGAAAGGATGATCTTTTTTTTTAAAAATACTGTTCTTCTGCTTTTCAAGCAGTTTGTTTTTTAAAATTTAAGCAATTTAAATTTTCAATTTTCTGTGTGAGAAGTGAGGGATGATTGTACAACTCACCCTATTGAGTGTTTTAGCCAAATGTGATGATCCATTTCTGTTGGCAATTGAAGGATATTTGCGTTGAAGAAAAGAGGCTTCATCTCTCAAACAATCAGGCATCGACTAAAACAGAAAAAAAAAAAGGTTATTTATCAGGGAAAGAAAAAGATGTAAAAATATGTAAGAAAGTTAAGCGAGTTTACATTGTCTAATACAAGTACAGCCATAAATTGACTTGTGTCTTGGTTACTCTGGTAGTATAGACCCAACTCAACCTGACATTAATGGAAGTCAATCATTATAGGCTGATGTGAAAAATACACACTCAATATGAGATACCATGATACATACTTATCTAAACATCTATATATTGAACATATGTCTTCTTTGCTATTCTTTCACAAAGTTATTAGTTCAACTCAGCAAGGTGTTTTTTCTTTCAACTTCTCCTTCTCACCTTCCCTGTCTTGAGAACATAAAACAAACTTCCATATACACAGCGTTCTCTTTACAAGCTAAAAATAACATGATGGAAAATTTTGTTATTTGCAGTTAGGCCATAGAACTGCAGTGATAGAAATTCCTGTCATCTGCAGTTGATGGGTTTTGAGCACTTATGATGATATATTTACTATCAGGCATAAGTTGACATATGACTGTAGCCTCAAAATTTTTTCAATTCATCAAGTTAGTTCTATAGGATGTAAGTGTGTATAAGCTTGGGCCCCATGCTCTAGACATCGCAATTGGAATTTAATTTTGAAATTGGAAACGGTACAAAGAAAATTTACCAGAATAATACATGGATGGACTAAAAAGGTTAGGCATTACTACATTGTGTGAGAGGGGGGCAAGAGGAGATAATCGAAACTTTCAAGGTATCAAATGGTTTTAGAAACAACAGAATTCTAATGTTTAATAAGTCAGATAAGACGGGAAATTTTCTTTCAAGGTCTATTGCAAAAAAAGTCAAAAAAACAAATTGATTTTTTCTCTCAAAGAATTCTGAAATACTAGAATATTTTGTTAACTTATGAAGAAAGTAGTACAAGTGTAAATAATTTCAAGATTAACTTAGATAAATTTAGATTATCTCGGATAGAAAATGAATAGGGCTATTTGAGGAGTTATCTGCTTGAATATAAAGAAGAATTTTGGAAAAAGAATAAATTGTACCTAGTAAATGTTTCACTGTACTGATAAACTAGTAATTTTTATCAAGTTTCATACATTTATATCACTTGAATTAATGTGTATTTTAACGTTGAATACATATTTTTACAGCAAATTGTTTATGAAGATGTGCATAGAGACATTTTTATTTAATAGATAAATAAATCATTTTGGTCCCTAATTATTTCCAATCATCAAATCTGTCTTGACAAAAATGAAAAAGGAAAGCAAAAAGATCAATAATATTCAATTAATAAGGCTGTTGCATGTCTTTATAAATCTGTAGAGATTTCTTTGCAAACATCTTCAATGAGATAGTTTCATTTAAAATGAATGTAATATTAGTATACAACCACTAAGGTAATATTTTTTAATTTTGCAATATAAGATAATGTCACATTAGAATCACTTTGACTTCAAAGAAAATCAACAAATAACATCAAGATGCAGAATATTGAGTGAAATGATTAAAATCCATGCTTATTGAATTTTTATTAATTGTCCTAGAGTGGCATTTCATTTTTATTATACAAGGTGTCTTGAAAATGATTGTAAATTTTCTTTTAATTTTCCTTTTCAGATTTCTGTCCAATATCACTGAAATGGGTATCAATTGATGGCTCAATGTTTGAATATTTTGAAACTTTAGTCCCACCTCTATCCCTATTACTATGATGATGCTGCAAGATCGCAGCCTGGTTAGGGTTAATGAATTCTTCTTGAAGGTCTACATCAAGAACAAAGTTTATTCAACAAAATCAAGAGAACTTTATGAACTCAAGACAAGAATCATATACTGTAGCACAAACATGCCACTCAAAATGCTTGCTGATGTCAGGAATACCTATGTCAATCGTTTGCTCAGCTGAAATGCATAGAAGTCTAATGTGAAGCAATTTTCATTCAAACTTGGCAAAATTTGAATAAGAAAATTCTGAAACATTCTATTCTACATGTATCAATTTTCATTAGTTTTGTTTGTTTTGAAAGAAAATTGCTAAAAAAGAGTGCATAGTGACTTGTGAAACGCACCATATTTACATCAAAAGTTATAAATAGGAAGAAATTTTTTTTTTCAATTACTGACCAACACAGAATTCATTTCTAACAAATAAAAACAATATAGATTGATCCAGTGGACGCACAACTGAACAGTTGCATAACCAGGCACGAGTGACAAAATTTTTAAAATAAAAAACTTGCCCTATTTTTCAGTGTATCAATAATTGTATTCAGTAGCCTCTGAATACACAAGGAAGAAAGAAATTTGTATCACCTTCTAAACTTCTATATGACCAGGTGTCATAATGCTTGTACATTACACATAAGTTAGCTGGGGGGGGGGGTATTATAATTTACATACTTTCATGAAATTCAAAGAAGTGCAGACAGATATATCAAAAATACAGATTCCATTTGAATTTGGTGAAGGTCAGTCAAAAATTTCACCCTGGGGGCTGCCGTACATACAGACAAATACAGAAATTAGCCACATGTTATAAGGATGAACAGGAAGAAGAATGAGTGAAACAGAAAGAGATTGAAATGTTTTCTTACCACATGTTTCACACTTCATAAATAAGTTATCTTTAAATTACAGAGGTAGCCAGTAACAAGAGGAGCTTAAATGTATTCTGCCCAAATCAGTTACCTTTTTCATGTTGATATCAGCTTGGCTTCGATTGACAACACCAATGATGCCTAATTTGACAGGGATGATATGACCACACAGAACTTCCATTGCATCCGTACCGGCATCCATCAAATCAAGTTTAGTCACAACAGCGAGGGTGCGTCGGCCTTAAAAGCAGAAAAATAACACAAACACATTAAGTAAAACTCAATGTCTCTAACTTTTAAATTCATGCAAGAAAACAGGTCTGGTGAGTCACTCAATAGAAACTATCATGTGACTTTTGGTAGCATGCCATGTTGGGGGTGATTAATTGAAAAATTGGAAATAATCAATAGATAAGTTACTTCGTTCACCTATTGTTGGGAAATGATTGCTAAATAAGTCTTGATTTTCAAAAAACAAGTGTGAATACAGCCAGACACAAACTAAAAACCTATTTAGTATAAACTCATTATAGATTGTATTCTCTGATAAAAACCTATTTGTGAAGGGAGGGAGTTTGAAAAATCAGGAAGTTTGCAAAAAACACTGACTTTACCAAATTCATAAACTATACCATTCATAAAATTGTCAAATCTAAAAATTTATACGGACTTTTTCAGCTGAAACCAGAAGTGGTAAACAGACATGAGAATGCATATATTAAATGATAGAAGTGTATACTTGAGGGATCAATGCAAAGTAATTAATCTTAATACATTGTAGACCTGTTATTTTGTGGCTCAATATAACACAGAATTGCTTATAACGTTTTTTGAGCATGGACCCTAATTTTCAAAACATTGAATTTGGCTCTCAAATTGATAGCTAAATACAAAAATAGAAAGAACCCCAAATGAATCAGATAAGTAAAAAAAAAAAAAAAAAAAATTGCAGTTGAACAAAATTCATCGCCCCTTCCCCTTTCATCTGTCACTAAAAAAATAACTAACATATTGTCAAACTCCTACTCTAGACATTCACTACATGTGTATCTAAGTTTTGTCAAAATGTAACCTTCTGGTGAGGTGTTACGATATAACCAAATTTTTATATTGTATTTCTGTTTTCCTGCCAGACTGGCCTAACCCTACCCCCACTGTTTTCATTTCTGCATGTAGTAAGTCTTGAAGTTGGGGGTGAATCAAAGTTTATAAAGAAAGAAAATTCTTTACAATGTGGACTCACTTATAACACAGTAGAAAATTATGGACCCTGACTTCCGCATCATAACAGGTCCACATTGTACATAAGAAAGAATGAAGCATACACACCTTCAGGATCGACCTCCCGAGCCAGAGCAAGGGACTCTGAAGTAGCCATATCTGTATTTGCAGCAGTCACAGAGAGAATAATAGAGTTAGGATTTGATATGTACTTCACACACAATTCTTTGATTTGTTGTTCTATATCTTCAGGTTGGTCTCCAACTGGCACTTTGGTGATTCCAGGCAAATCCACAAGAGTCAGGTTCACAACATTCTGGGAGTAGATCTTTAGATTGATAGCATCGCCAGAGATACCCTACAATAGAAGACAGCAGGGAGATGACATTCAATTGGACACAAAAAGACTTTCAGTTGACATAATTCAGTTCATTTAGATTGTACAGATTTCTATTTAGTTCAAATCAAAATAAGCATGATTTTCAAACTAAGCCTAATTTTTAAAGTTACAACATTTTGTAGTTCTCACAAGATTTAGAATTGATTATGTTATTATTATGAGTCCCTGACTTATGAACAACTCGTACATATGAACTGCAATGATGAAAAATTCAATCGGTAAAGCAAGAGTTACCTACCTTGTTGTTTCCTGTCATTCTTTCAGTTTCAGTTTCAATTTCTTGACGGATTTCATCAAAATCCGTGTAGATTTTATTCTTAGTGTGTAAAAATTTTCCCCATTCATCCAAATTCTGACCATCTGAAACATCAAATACATACATCATCACCACCCAGCATGAGAATTAAACAATTACAAATCTAATTTTCCTCAATCGATTGTTTTTATACACACACAAGACTTTAGTCGGAGATTAGTTTGCAGCAATAGCACATGAGGATTTCTGTGCATTATTTCAAAACTAAAATTAGTAAACCATTAAGATAATTCTGCTTAAAATAATCTGAAAAATCTGAAAAAATTCAAAAAGTCTTAATTAATGATAAGCTTTAAATAATTGAGAAGGTGGAGACAGAAATAGAAGTACATCAATTTCCAAATATAACAACCGCTTTTCTACCATGTACAATATAAAAAGTTTAAACTAAACCTTAATGGAGCATTTGAATGTAAAAGAGTAATAAAAAGTTATTTTTGATGGTACATTTTAGTTTCTCATTATCAATATACTTTACTGTTATAATGATGCTCTTAAATTCCTGAGAGTGTCATAATAACTAGAGTCTACTCTATTTTGTTCCTGAATTTCTCCATTCAACTTAACCGACCTCTCCAAAACATTTTTTTGGATAAACTGTAATAAAAACAACAGGTACCACTTGTCTAGACATTTTTTATTGATAACTTTGAGGAAAGTCATTAACATACCTACCAACTTTGTTTTGGACAATTTGAACTTTTCTTCTCATCTTCGATGTGGTCATGTTTTGGACAATTCATTCCTATGGCCCTCTTTCGGTGTAAATGTAAAATCCATTTTTTTTTTCTGAACCAGTGGAAGAAGGGACAAATAGGAGAGACTCTTTCCTTGCAAATATTACATTTACACCTGGAGAGAGCTGTAAAAATGAATCGACCAAAATGTTGTGATTATATCGAAGATCAGGAGAAAAGTCCATATAGTCATTTTTAATGAACTGGAAAACATGATTCCACAGAAAAATATAACGATCATCATGTTTTTCTTATTTTGGAATCTAATATTCAGACTGAGTTTCAATGGGTTGAATCGTATTTGGACATGTTACAAAGAAATTCTAAAATTGGAAAGAATAAACGTATTGTCTCTGATTTTGAGAGGTAACATCAACACTCCAACTTTTGGTTGGACAATCCAATCTCTTCTATATTTTTTGATGCCTTCAGTGCTTTCCTTCCAGATATTACATATTACACCTGAAGAAAGCTGTAGAGTGGATTAGCCAAAATATTGTGTGGTAACATCAAAGATGGGAAAAGTTGGAATGGATAGAGTCAACTTCATATTTTGTAAAATTACCAGAATTTTGCAATAGATATACAAAGATACTATAAAAACAATTACAGTAAACCTTTGTTTATACCAACCTCAAGATAATAAATCCTGCCTTTGACAAACTCATGGATTTACCAAACAAAGTTTGATAAATACACACAGACCGTAAAACTTTCTCCTTATTTTTCAAATGAAGTTCGATCGAAGTGGTGTACATGTGGATCATATATAAGTGGTGAACACAGGGACTATAGATTTCTTATTTACCTAAATCAGGTATGATAAATGCAAGAAGCAATCATCAATTGTGTGTGTGCTGAGACTGATGGTATACATTGGTGTGAAGGAATTCTGGAACATGCATGTCCAGTTACAGCGTAATCTTCTTGGATACTTATTTGTGTCAACACATTCTTCATTCTGTGCCAATCACACAGCGTTTTTTGCATGCATTTCTGCCATGGCTTATGAATGTATTACACCCACATCTACATCTTCAGGGTAGCGCAAGAGAAATATATAGTCTTGGAAGACAAAGCAGGGAGGTAAGATCAAAAATAGAATGAGGGGCAATCAAACTGCCTTCAGATTTACCAAATGATGTTTCTTAAAAGCAGCAAACTTCCAAACTTACTTATTTACCAAACGGAAGGCAACCATCAGGTAAAACAAACTTTTAACTTCAATGACCCCCTCACCTCATATTACTTAGTTATAGCAAGAGCTTACAATAATTCTAAATTTCAAGGGTCTTATTTTCATGATGAACACATTTTTTTTTTTAAATTGAAGTGATAATCATGTCTGGAAGAATTGAAAATCTTTTTTTAAGTATGGAATTTTTTCCTGGTGTGAAAATTTACTATAATGATATGCCATATGTATTTAGACATTTATTTATCTATAACAACCCAAAGGAAAATGAAAAAGGATAAGTACAATATCAGTATGCTAATATAAAAGTTCTGTCAGTTGATTACTCAAACGTTTCTGTCTAATTCATTTCATTTTTATAGTTGGTATAGTAAGGACTTAACGAAATATCAATCTCATCTGTCGTCATTTTTTAAGACACTGCTACACTAGTAAACCAAATAATTATTCACCAATAGAAAATAACTGATGTTGAGGAGAAAAATCAAACTGAAAAGCTTATTCTTGAAAAATTAATTATCAGATCAAAAGTATGAAGTGATATTTGAACTTTTGTCCAGACAATCTAATCTTTTATTCTCTCCTTTGATGTTGTCAATACATTTCAGATGATTCATTCTTCAGCTTTTGTCAGAGTTTATAACCCAAGAAAAGAGGCAAATAAAAAAAACAGAAACCAAACAGGCATGGTTAATTACTCAATAGAAACAGTCAAGAGACCAACATCTTTCAGCAGAAGGCTATGTTGGTGGTGATCAATTAAAAGGGGTGATCAACAAATAAGTTACTTCTTTTGCTTTTTGCGGGGCAGTGATCCCTAAAAAAAAAGTCCGAATTTTCATGAAGCGTGAATGCTGCTGGATACAAACTAGGGGATCAATTTAACAAGAACTTACATTGCAAATTGACCCCCCAACTCACTAAAAAAACTATTGAGGGGGGCTGAGGGTAAAAAATTCTAGACATAAAGAATAAATAATCAAATATTCAGCCCTCTAGTTTCATTGGTGGTCTGTATGTGGGATATATACAAATCCAGCCAGCCAGACCAATTTAAAAACCTGAAGAAATCTATGTTGATAGTTTTGGTTTACATTTCTTAAAAGGTTTGTCTCTATTACACCTGACGGGGACTGAAGAATAGATCAGTCGAAACACCAACTTCCATGATGGGAAGAAAAGATTTGATTGAACAAAACCTAGAATGTTAATGATTTTTCTCAAAGTTATAGACAATACAAAGTAACCGGTTTTCGAAGACACAAAGCAAAAAGTATTAAATACAGTCATACAAAGACTTCCTTCAAATTGCTGATACGTCCTCAAGAAAGCTTAAACCTATTAACTGCAGTTAATGTGAATTTCACTCATTGCAGTTCTATGGCTCAATTGCGAGTGACTAAAATTTCCATCACATTAATGTTAGCTTGCTAACGAGGACAGTGTATATGTCATCTTTGTTTCACATTCTCCAGACAGGTAAGTCAAGAAAAAGTACGTAAAAGAGCAGACATCTTACAGGGTGGAGTTAATGACTTGGTAGAACCAATGTAATGGATGGCATTTGTTCCTATCCCTTCAGAAAGACATAGAAGACATATACAATATAGAGATTTAGATAAATATGTATACCTTTTTTTTTTACTTCACCCAAAGATGGTCAATGCTCTGATCAAGTTGCACAATACTATCTGAATGTGACCCGACAGAAGCCAAAGCATAATTGCAGTTTAAATTTGCAGTAGCCAACAAGGGTGTAACCATCTCAGAACATAAACAAGAAATTCATAAAGATCAGGACAATGAACGTGAACTACTTACCTCCTGACTCTTGTTTTCGGTTTTCTATCTCTGTCTTACTCAGATGTATGAGTTGCAAAACAAGAGGCCTCCGTGTAACAATGCCAGAACCTCTTGGGAGGAAATCTCGACCAACTAGGCTTTCTAACACAGAACTTTTACCAGAACTCTGGAGAAAAAAAAAGAACAAATATTTAAAACAGAATATTTAGAGATTCAAAGCGTTGTTTAGATGATTGAACCATGCTGTTTGTGATGTGAACACAACATTACAGCTAACTCATTCTATTACATTAGATGGACAGTATTTCAGGATATATCTAAAATTAATTGAAATGATAAAAAAAACAATCTTATTCAGTGTATTTATAAAGACCATACAAAAGATGGACAAATATTGGATTATTGATTGTAATATTGGGAATTTCCGATAAATGTACAGGATGATCAATCATCTCAGATATCAAGTTACACATTCAACAAAATGACAGTTCCACTCTAATTCAAAATTGATCTACATGAATAAAACAACAAACAGAATTAAAACAGAATTCTGCAGTCATGTTTTAAACATCAGGGATTGAGGACAAAATAATAAGTGTAGCTTTTTTTCTTTTCTTTTTTTTTTTTGAGGTGCTTTCCAGTCGGTCGGTTCCAGTTACTTCAAACATCAGAAAGAGGAAGGAAGAGGACATGTGACGTCATTTTAATCAATACATCAAGTGTTTGTTTTACAGAGTGACAACTGCCTTTTTTTTTATTTTTTAAATGGCTAAAATCAGCTAAACTTTTCAATTTCAAGCTAACTTTATAGCTGAATATGTTGCTCATTTAAAGCCCACTTATCAAATGAAATAACCACATATCACGACTCCAGAAGAATTTACTGATAATTTTTTATTTTTTAATGTTTAGATTTTCAGGAAAACCATCCTCACTTTCCTCTTCCTCCAGCTACAACAACTAGTAATGCTACAACTACTTCATTTAGAATCCCTTTGAAATTGGAAATCATAGATATGGACGTAAGGATGGTGAAAACATCATTGAATTTATGGTTTTTGTTTTAATATGGTCACAATAACACAAACCAAAATATTTCATGATAATTAATACCCAAACAAAGCAAGAGATTGAACAAAATTTTTTTTTTTTACTTATTTAATCCTCTTCATCCCGGCTGAGACATAAGGCCCCAATTATACCACACCATTGTAATCCTGTCTGGCGCTTTGGCCTGTGCTTCACCCCATGACAGACTCATCTCTTTCGTCATCACATTTCCAACATCTGACCTTAGGTTTACTTGAACATATTTTTTTTAAATCTAAGTAGAAAATATGTCAAGTCCATAATGTAAGATTAACCTGAGGCAGCATGCATGTACCAATTGTTAATGCAAGGAAGGAGGCATAAAATACTAACAGAAAATCATTTTACGACCAAAACCAACAGAAACATAAAAAGGGGGTGAATATCTGTATGAGATCAATGCTATTAATCCTTCACATTCTTTTTTTTCTTCTGTAATTTATTCAACTGACTAACAAAGTACCCAATGAAAATGATGGAATTACATATGGATCAGTACTTTTGCCTAGGATAAGAGTGTTGCTCCACAGTTGTCTGCCTAGGATCAAAGTGTGGTATCTGCGTGCTCTAACAGGAGTTACGGACAGAAAAACAAAGGAACAAATAAAAAATTCCACATTGTTCATTATATAGATAGACTATCATTTTCAAGAAAAATACCACTTTGTATTCGACTGACAAAATTTTTTTGCCATCAATTTTAATTGTTGGAAACTATAAATAGTTATGAGCATTATTATGGGATAATTCATTATTTATTAACGGGATACAATTGCTGATGTACAGCCACAGCAGGAACACATTAGATCTAATATAATCTAATAATGAACAGAGTAATTTTTGTAGTTCGCTGGTCGGGGCAAAAATTTTGCTGAGAAATATACTTCCTGCCCACCATTTCAATCTATGCATTCTTCCTGATAAACAAATTCAGTTTTTTTATGAAAAAAAAAAAAAATTCAAATATATCAATAAATTTTTTCATAAGATTAACTTACAGTATAGTTTCGGTAACTATAAATATCAATGGCTTATATTCAAATATAAAAGCTGTAAATTTAAAAACAATCTCCACTGAAAAGTCAGGATGACCATTGCCCCCCCCCCCCCTAATAAAGATAGAATAAGATATTAGACCAATTAATAATAATTTACAATACAAAATATTAAAAGTTTTAAAGAGATATAATTACTAGCATGTTACATCATCTGACACAAACACATGACTGACATGAACAATACATGCTGAAAACAAAAAGACTATTTATTTCTAAATTGGTTGGAAAAGAAAACAAAAAATACTAACAAGATCACTAAAGTAAGTTGGGAAATTACCAAATAAAATGTTGAGAAATTCACTTCAGGATAAACGTAAAAATCAAAAAATTTATAACCGGAAAATCAAAGCCGAATGATAACTGCTGAGTTAGAGATATCAAACTAAACCCTTTATTCAATCTTGAGTTACCGTCTTTAACAGTGATTATAACAACCAAAATTAAGACACTAGTCACAGTAAATCAGCATAAAATAATAATTCCTCCAGCCAGAATTTAGGATAAAAATTATTTTTCATTACTTCACCTTTTTCCACACTTCATTCTTTAAGACAAGATTTGACAAGATTTCAAGAGAACCTTATACAATGCTATAAAAGCTATATAGATCTGGTAAATCACTCATTAGAAACTGTCATGAGACCGATGTCTTTTGGCAGCATGCACCATTGAGGGTGATCAATTTAAAAAATTGGAAAAAGGAATCATCAATGAATAATTTACTTCTTCCACTTTTTGTTGGGCAGTGATCAATAAAAATGTCTGATTTTTCAAAAAAACAAGTGTGAATAATGGCGAATACGAACTAAGGTACCAATTTAGTATGAATTTACCCTGTAAATTATTATAACATTATTTTTTTTTTTTTTTAGATAATTTTAAAAAATTTAAAAAAAACATTTTCCCTGGACATGAGTAAATGTTAAAATTTTCAACCCTCTGGCTCCATTGGGGCGGCCTGTACAATTGATAGATAGCCAGCCAGGCAGACCTACTTTAAAAGTGAAGAAACCTATGTTGACGAGGAAAGTTTCTGATAGTTTAGATATACATACCATTTCAATTAAATCTTTTGGGACTTTTCATTTGAATCAGGGGTCAGAAAATGTTTTGGGGAAGTGAGCCAAGACAAATTCCAAGTAGAACTATGGATATGGCTAAAACTAAGACAACAGTGAATTTTCTAATCATCTATTATAAACCACGTTAAATGATATTTCCTATTATGGATAAACAAACTATAATACAATTCTTTCAGCAGTAGACTTGAAGATAGAGAATTAATAAGCATGATCAAATCGCATATCGAGTATTTCGAGTGAACTCGACTCATCGATATTAATTGTTACATCGATTATTGAAAATAATGAAAGCAAATAATTTATATAACTGTAATTGAAAACCAACTCTTGACTACAATCGCTGAATTTTTTTATCATATCTATTTTCAAATGCATCATTATCAAGATATTTTTAGTGGTTGATGTAACAGTTGATCTTGGAAGGTCAAGTTCAGTATAAATTTGAATTGATGCAATTGTACTGTTGATATTTTTCCATGATTAATTGGGTTAGTTTTCTCTTATGATTAGAAACCATTTTATCAAATATTTCCAAAAATAAAAAAAAACATTTTGACATATCATTCATTGCATATATATCTATTAATATTAGATAGATATAAAATGAAAATATCTTTTGCTTATGTCTGTAATGATATTTAAAAAGAAAATATGAAAATCATTATAATATATAATAGCACATTTCATGTGAGCTGGAGTTCCCCCTCAGGCCATGAAATCAATCTCTGAATCTAAATAATGGACTTTTTCATTCATTCATCACCAGGTTCCTTAAAGAAAGCGTATGGTTAATGAGTGAAATATCAAATTCTGTAATGTTAGTAGAAATATCTAGCTACTGGTACTATATGTGACATTTGCGGCAGGAAGGGAGAGAAGAGCAAAGAAAGTTAGGTAGTTTAATAAGGGGGTACAAAGGGAGCAAGGAAAAATAAACTTAGGCACAGGGCTACAATAGCAGAGAATGCTTCAAGAATTGAACTTACTACAGAAGTGAATAGTCTGCATGACTACCTAGTAAACCATTGCTCTATAACAGATACCTATTTTGTAGGGCGCCTAGTGAGGATCGAACTTGCTACAGGATTAATTGTCAACAAGACTAGCTTACTGACTACGGCATCAATGAGGCATCCAGGTCAAATGCCATGTATAAATAGTGTGAATTGAATTAAAATTATTATATAATCCCACCTGTATAGGCTTTCTAAACATGCAAGAGCTAAAATCACCTTCCGAGCAGGTTACTAGGACATCTGAAGAAGGAAGTTTGTAATTGTACTCTTTTTCGATTATTAATTATATAGACGATAGAAGGGTCTGGCAAATCTTGAGGAAGGTCTATGTCCAACAACGGATGCTGACAAACTGATGATGATGGGTCCCTCCTTGATCAGATCCATAAAGTGAACTGAGTTCCTTACATGTATTGGCACATTGTCCAAAAGTGATTTTCATAGATCAGCCAAGATAATAAATACATTACATATATGATGAAAGACAGGATTCGCTACACTAACACATTGTTTCTGCCCTGCTTGGGCTTCTTCAGTGAATGATTGATCTTTTTTTAGATCCCTATTTAGGACGTTTTTTTTTGGGGGGGGTCTATTTTTTTAGGGTGTAGAACCTTCTCTTATTCTATTTATATATCTTTTCTTTATTCTTCTCCTTGTTGAGTTGTAGGTCATTGCTTATTTTGTTTATCTGATTTACATAGTAGAGATACTTTACTGCCTGGTATTCATAAATTAGCAGGAGGTTCTGTAAGCATTTTCCTTGTCAGTATCAGTTCTTTTATTTTTCCTCTCAGAGTATTTCAAATCAGTTTCCCTTAGAGGTTCAGACATTTCATGCAATTTCAAGATAGAGGGGGGTCACAAGGAAATTTGAATGTATGAGATGGTAACATAGGTCCCACTTACATCAAATAACAAAAATAGGAAGGACGGAATGATGGTATGTCATTAAAAAGTGTGACATCATAAAAGATACATTGAAAGAAAATCTATACCAATCAAATTTTTTTACCAGCTGCTAATGACATCATAATAGAGGAAAAAAGCCAAAAATGGTGATTCATGATTTGTATTAAAAATGATACATGCAGATTATTTCATATCACAATATTTTACAAGTATGAGAATCAATTGAATCAGAGAGACAACTTACACTTTCTCCTCTTGCTACTAAAACTATGAAGGGGAGACGCATAGTTGAACTTATGGCTCTTGTTTTTGACTAATTAACTTGTTTTTCTGCTATGAGCCTATTACTAATAATTAGTAAATATTTTTCATTTCATGGGATTATTTTATATCATTTCACCAGTCCCTCAGCTCAACATGGTGGGAAAGCATTATTCAGTATCAAAGTCCAACCACCATAGACGCATGACCTCTCAGTCTCTTCGACTCTTTTTTGGTGAAAAATACATTAGAATCTACTATACAATGAATAATCTCAATCATTTCTATCAAGTGTCCAAGCTCCCTCCTTTTTTCTAACAGTGTCGACCCTAACTCCTTCAACCTGTCTTTATAACTCATACTTTTCAATTCTACTATTAAGTTAGTTGCTTGTCTCAGGGCTTTTTCTAAAAAATTTCTGTTCTTCTCTCTGTACGGCAACCAGGCTTGAACACAGTGTTGAAGGTGCTTGTGAACATGGATCTTACACAATACAAAAATATGCTTAATCAACCCCAGTACTCCGTTCACCTTAGAAACAGAATTGGTAATGTACTTGGAAAACAAGAGTTTGTCAGTTACTATGATACTAAGATCCTCTTTGTTGTTTACCATATCTAATAAATTTACATTTGTATATTAACCATAACATGGGTTACTTTTTCCTATATGTAGCACCTTACATTTATCCTCGTTAAAAGATAACAACCACTCTCTTGACTGTGACGCTAAACTATTTAGGTCTTCTTATAATCTAACTTGGTTGCTCAGTCTACAGATAGAATGGTACAATTAAGTATCATAAGCAATAATTTACGATTTATTGAGATTCTCTCCAGTAAATCATTAATAAATAGTAAAAATAGTACTGGTCCAAGTACTGATCCCTGTGGCATGCCACTAATTACACACCCTGATCAGACATACTCTATTTCCTGCCCTGTAGAGAGGCTTCAAGCCAGCAGATTAACTTACCAGCTATGACATATCCTTGTAGTTTACAGATCAATCAACCATTAAGAACTGAGTCAAAGGTTTTTGTATCAAAGAGTATACCCTCATTGTATAGAGTTGTCCACTCTTCAAGTAAGCAGATTCATTAGACAGGATATATCTTCTCTAACAATGGGCTGTTCATTGCAAAATATACCTTTATCCTCAATGAATTTTACAATTCCTTTCTTCACGTGTTTTTCACATATTCTACTCACTTGCAAGGTTAAGCTCGCTGGTATATAATAACCATAAGTTCATCACTAATATCAGGACCATCGTCTGCTTTAAGTTTGAATATTGTTCCCCTTGACTGTCTTACTATTTACATACATGAGGAATAGCCTTAGGATTTTTCTAAACTTCTTCAACAAAGATCTTTCTTAGCATTTCATAATTTCTTACTTGCTGCATTTTTCTCTTTACATACACTCTATACCTAATATATGTTTTACATTCTAGATACCTCTTCCACGCATAATATATTCTTTTCACCCGCCTATCAACTATTAGATCGACCCAGATTAGATTTACCTTTTCATCATTTGTAATCTTGAGCAGGGACATACATTCTTTCACAGGATCATTCTAGTACTTATGGAAAAACTCCCACACAACATTTACATCAGTATCGTTTACCACCATAGACCAGTCTTGTTGTAGTCATATCTGTAAATGTTTTTTTAAACAAGTTAGATTGACACTTGAGTGGAAATTTAATGTTGTTACAATATGATCAGCTTTACCAATGTGGCACAATATTTGAACCCTGCTTACATCTAGTAAACTATAAGTGATACCTCAGACCTGTCTGATGAGCGAGTTCTTCAAAGTGCTGCGTGAAAAATTTATCATAGAACTTTCGCAAAACAAATTTTTGTTAAACTTAACCATACGATTCTTCCAAATCACATTCAATGAATCAAAAATTACATTTTACTGCTATTCTAACACCACAAAATTTGCTTCCAATCTAATTTAACTATCAATGTATTCTATACTAGCGTCACCTTTTCTATACCCAACAATAAACAGATAGTTATTCACAGTAGTATTTTTTTGGCATATCTGTTAAGTATCCTTGATATTCAAATCATTCAATTCCCTACATAATTCAACATCAATATGATCTTTTACCAGTATAATAACACAACCTCTACCTCAGTAGTTTCCGGCTTGGCAAACCTTTGTATCATGATTGAATTGTCTTTAGATTAAGATTAGTGGATCAATATAAATTGAGCAAGCCCTGGCTTTGATGTGGATTATTGGTAATATATATATATATATATATATAGGTATGTCTGTGGATGAATCAGTTATTGATTATCATTATAATCAACGCTCCTCTATTTAGGGTTGAGTACTCTTTAAGTAAGGCAACTTATTCATTATAAGGTATAAGCAATGCTCTTCCAACTCTGGAATAGAGCATTCTGGTGGATGGGGGAATTGTGCATAAGTAAATATATTGCTTAAATTCAGTCTTACTGACTATCCAGTTCGGCGTACGGCAGAGGTAAAATGCCAGCCTGTGGACTGAAGCGAAGGTTTTGATCCAACCTTGTGGTACCAGATGGGATAATGGATAGTCTATAGCCACACTGAAAAGTTGTAATACAATGAAACAGCTGCCTGTGGATGACACAATTATCAATTTTATATATATATATATGTGTGTGTGTGTGTGTGTGTGTGTATTTATGTATATATAAGTGTAGGTGTATGTATATGTGTATACATGTGTGTGTGTGTATGTATATATATAAGTGCACGTATATGTGTGTATATATATATATATATATATATATATATATATATATATATACATACATACATACATACATAGACACACACACATGTATATATTCTTTTTATGATCAGTGTATTGTTTTGGATAATGATTTATCAAACACTATTAGAGAGAAATGACAATTTCAGAAGACCATATTTCATACAAATGAAATTTCTCCAATCTATTTCAATGTTTCACTCATGTATAAATACATTCTTTAAAATTCTATGATGATTAATAAAGATCGAACAGATCCTGCTTTATAAGTCTATCAATTTGCATCAGTTACGTACAATTTTGTTTTTCACTTTACGTTGTTTATTCTATATATATTTCAAGTACATATTAAGCCTTGGTCCAGCAATCTGGGTCACCTCTAGTCCCCAGCTTGCATGACGAATGGTCCAGTACTGCACTGTAGTAAATGGAATAATATTACTTGATTGGGTAAGTGAATGAGATGAGTCAAGTTAGTATGAGGACGCCTAATGACCAACAAACTTCCACCTGCCTCTATTGGCCACTGGCCTCAATTTTTTTAGTTCCATATAAATACGTAGATAAAAATAAATATTGGCAAAAGGGACTCCTTCATAATGGATCGTACACCTGAAGATTGCTCTAACACGGATCAGCCGGGTTGATGTGGTAACAATAAAAAAGTCCAAACAATTCTTAGAATGATGATGACTTTTTGAAATTACAGAAAGTATCTTTGTGGATCTATTCAGGACTTCAGTTAGACTAGGACTCTAATTTGCCAGAGTGTGAGGCACCCAAAACAAATTCAATGGTCAATAATGTTACAAACAAATTGAAAGTTTCAAGTGAAACTTTTATTTTATTATTTAATTAAATAAGAAAAAAATGTTACCTAGCTAATTTTGTTAAAATGTGCATAAATGTGCAGATGTTGAATATCTGTCTAGGAAGTTAGAGTGTTTGCCAGCATTTTCACAAACCGTTCAATAGCTACTTACCAACAGAAACCCTATTCTAATTATTCAAGTAAGCTGAGAATTTTTTTTTGCCATTTTTTGCAAGTTTTTCATTTGGGACATTTTGGGGGCATTTTTTGGCTTTAAAAAAAAAAAAATTTACATTATGAATTCAAATACAAAAATTGCAGACATTATAAAAACGGTGGAAAATCAGATTTCTGGTTAACACCCTGGAAGTATCCAGCCACTTAATATTAACAAAAACATTGTCTACCTAGGACAATAGTTCCCTTCAGGCTGAGTACATGTGTACACGCACATATTTTACAACCAGCCTTCAACGGAAATTAATGTGTGCACACAAGAATTCAAATTCCGTAGATAGCTTCATTTTTTTTTTTTATGGAGCTATTTCTTTACTGATATCTTCCTTTTTGACCCCTAGATTTATTGTGCTTTCTTTCATTATCATTTACAATGGCTTCCAAACAAAGAGGTGGTATTCATATTACTAAGAAATGTGGGGGTGATATCAGTTTCTCAAAAATTAGAGCTGATAAAGAAGTTGGAGCCTGGTATGTCGATGACACAAGTGTGCAATGAATAATGCACTAAGATAAAGTCAGTTTTATTTCCATAATTTAAAATCATTTTATATTCTCTTACAATGGTAATTACACCTATATATCGTGTCAGGTATGCATTTGGGCAATTATTATTTTGGGACACTTTTTTTTTTCATACATAATTTGGTAATGGACACCTGTTCCCCCCCATTAGTCTGTTAATAATCGGGTGTACAGTATATATTTTGGAATAATTGTGATGCATTAGTCAAAATCTTTCAAAAATCCCCAACTCAAGTACAGCTACAGACATCTAGCTTATCAGATTATGACATACAAATGAAAACATGCTTTTGCACACTAACTACATATATAAAAGCTAGACACCTTAAAGTTTCATTTCCCTCTGTACTGGTAGGTGTATTTGCTTTTGTCAGTAGTAGCCATAAAATGAGTGATAACAGTTACAATAATAGAAATGTTTATATGATAAGATATGGTAGATTTTTCAAATATAGAAATGAGTGATAGACCAAGATTCTATTTTAAGGGTGATTAATTAAAAATTAGAAAATTGAAAGACCAATGAATAAGTTACTTTTTGCCCTTTGCAGTGCAGTGATCACTAAACAGTCTGAATTTCCAAGAAACAAGCTGGCTCAAACTAGGGACCAATTTAGCATAGACTTACATAGAATCCCCCCCTCCCTGAAAAATAAGGGAGGGTAAAACAACAACAACAAAAAAGTTTTTTCTAGGCATAAGGAGTAACTGGTAAATTTTCAGCCCTCTAGCTCCATAGGTGCAGCCTGTATGAGTGATACATGCAAAGCCAGCCACACCAACTTGAAAACTGAAAAAAACTATTTTGACAGTGTCTAACTGGTATATTTACTACTAATATTACTGCTTTGAAAATAAACGCGTTGATAATTATCTCAGTAGTAATAGTTGTCATAATCATGGCTTAGGGAGTACTTTGGCAAACCACTCTCCCATAACTACTATACCTGTCCAGACAGTAACAACAAAAAAGCTGTTACCACTATTGTCAACCTTAACAGGAACAAATCAAAACAGTAGTTGTCAGAGACATAACAATAAAAGTTATGGTAGTAGTTAGAGAAAGAGTATTGCCATGTATTCTGTTAGTATGAAGCCATTTGATTTGCGAAGTGAAATGCCCGGCACAACATAAGAATCTGTGAAACATACATATTTACCTAAGCCTTTATATTTCAAATAGATTTTTACTTTCCACTTTCTGAAGATGAATAAACTAATTTCATCCATTATGTGATAGGCATGGTATTTGCACTTTTATCTTCTCCTTCACACTTTTCCTGTCTGGAGAACTTGAAACAAACACAACATACACAGCAAGCTAACAATAAGAAGATGGAAATTTTCATCAACTGCAGTTGAGCCATAGAAGTGTAACTACTTGAAACTGTTGAAAAGAAAATAAAACTAACTAAATGTCACTTGTATACAACAATGATGTGCCTTCAAGCCAAAGTCATACACAAACAACACGTAGATAACAAAAATAAATATAGTAAACTTGTTCTGACAGCATGTTTGTTTTTATGGTTACTATAATTACTTTTTGGTTCATTCATTCTATCAACAGATCTGTAACCCATACATAGAGCATTAGATTGTGAAAAATTAATAAAAAGTAATTTTTATCAGTGTGTTTTTTTGTTTCATCTTAATACACTCATCAAATCCATCCGATAAAATGCAGAATTCATTGGGTTCTGTAATAACTGGAGCCTATAGTACTTTCTACCAAACCTAATGAGGAAAACCCAGACTATTTTAGGAGGGGCCACCCCAAAAGTTTTATAAGTAGTTCACATACTGCATTTCTACTATACAATAACAAATCGCACTAGATGTTGGAGGGAGGGTTCAAGAGGCCAAACCTGCCAGGACCCCAAATCTAGAGCTATGGCCCATCCCAGAATTCCATTTTATGGAGTGACATCATCTAAAAAGTCTAGACAAGAAAAGAATTAAGAGTGATTTTACAGCATTGCACAAACAAGTGCTTCCTTACATTATTTCAGAGTCATTCACTCTCAAGTCTTTATAACAAAATTTCATTCTTCACCCAGGGCTAAATTTTGTGATGTTTTGATTATTTCCATCTTATTCTACTTGGTGTATAATTTCATTCGTAATCCATTTTGCATCATGAGCAAAAAAGCATAAATCAACTCGTTTGTTAAGTGTTTTTTTTTTTTTTGATTATTCATGAATATGAATAAAACAATTGAATATCCTAAAACTATGTAAAGAAAACTAAAAATGATAGAATTTTTCTTGTTTGCATAAAGTTAGCAAATAAACAGTCTTAGTATTTAGAATCTATTTACCACAAAAATTTCCTTCAAGAACTGGTACACCGTGATTAGTGTTGTATTGATGTAGTACAGTTGAGGTGCTGCAGTACAAATTAAAGAAACTAAGTATAAGCAGAAAACAAAAACATTACAGTATAATAAGACCTTGAACAGTGTGAACAGTTAAAAAAGTATGGGGAGGATCTAACTACACTAATCAAGGTATATCTGTATAGAATAACATAAATATCTGAATGAATCAAGGCATTCACCATTCATGTTTTATTCACTCAAAAAAATAATTCCACCAGTTCAAGAAACACTGGTTTAGGCTCAAATGGAGAGACTTCTTCATATTTTCTTCCTTCAAAGTGAGTATGTCATCAAAAACAATCAACCTCCTAAAAAAAGGTTCTTTTGTTAGTAGAATCTAGTTAGTATTTTACTACTGTATCACAAAGCAACATTCACTAATACTAGTAGTAGTAATAGTTACTTATATCCTTAGGTATTACAGATTTTACACATACATGGATGACCATATTTTTATAGACACAATATGGCCAAACCTAGATACAACTCAGGACCCTAAATTCAATCCATCCATATTTGTCGTACTTTTTCAGGTGCCTTACACATCACACACTTGGGTGATGATCATGGCTCCCTCACAATGAACAATGCAGTGTCAAAGATGTCTAATACACTTTGGTTTCATTAAATATTTCACATTGTCCATTAATTCACTTCTTTGTAATCCCTTACCAGATTTCCCCATGCATATACGGCCTTGTAAGGTAAGACATTCTATTTCTCTCTTTCTCAGGACATGGACCAGGATAGAAGATTTCTCTCATTCAATATTCACAGAAATGATATTTTTGTGTGGGCGTATAAAAGTATTGCATTATTTGTTATCCTACCACTGTAAGATATTTTCAACATTCTTCTGAAGAATCATGTTTGTATTAATACTGTTAATTACAGAAATCATCTATTTCAATGAGAATCATAACACTTATGTCTATGAATACAAACAGTAGTTACAGAGATAGTTTCACTTGGGGCTTATCTATAATACTTTGTATATCTAAACAAGAACCAAGAGTTCAATGAGGAGTCTACCATCTGTGATGGTAGTAGTGGCAGGAGGAGGAGAAAGAGCAGGTAGTTTTTCTCCAAGTCAATTGTTTCTCATACTTGTAAAATATTGTGGTATGGAAATATTCTGCAAGTATTATTCTCAATAGAAATTGGCAATTTTTGGCGTTTTTAAAATACAAACATGCGGACCTTGGACATTCTATTATGACATTGGCAGCTTGTAAAAAATAAAATTGATCAGATAGAACTCTTTTAATGGGGTCATACTTTTTAACATCACACCTTATCCTTCCTATTTCTCTTGTTTAATTTAACTGAGTCTGACTGACTGAAAAGCATCCAATAGAGATATGTCAACACATCTAAAAATAAACAATATGTCATTTAAATATTCTAGTGACAACTGATACACAGCAGTAATGACTATTTAAATGGGTATGAAACGAGCAGATATGAAGTGGCTATCTATGTGCACTTACAAATACCATGTTAGTCAACATATATCGGAAAAAAGTTGTTATTCTATAAGCCAAGGCTTCTAAAACTTACTTCACTTGAGACCTCTTTCAATCAGACAAAATTCTTTTGTGACCCCCATTGAATTGCATAAAAGCAATAAGTATTAAGACTCTATAATTAGTCCTTAGTTGTGACCAACAATAACTAAGCATAGATAAGATATAAATAAAGACAAAATCATTCAACCGATTCACAAACATCAAACTTTTTTCAATTCTTCCAATGAATACCTTAAACTGGTCATTGCTAATTTCAGTATCATTTGACTGCAGTATTTTCCCTTATTTGTCTGCATATTTTTTTGTTATTTCATCCTCTTGGACATTTCTTTAGATGTTTATGTGACCTCCAATAACCTTTGCACAGCCTCTAGTATGAGATACCATGTCATAAGTTATGAGGATAGCTCTTTCTGGGTGTAAACCTTTTCTACATAGAGCAAGGAAAACAGACTACCTACCAGAGACAACATTGAAAATGAACAGAAACAAAAAGATGTATCCTGCTGATGGTTTTAGCAGATCATTGAGCTTTCTCAAAAGCCTATCCTGTGTTCATTTCTTCTGTAAAGAATTTTGTTCACCTTTGCCAACAAAGTTGGAAGAGGTATATGTATTCACTTATGTTTGTCTGTCCATACAGGATTTATGGGAGGTAGAGGCACGGGCTAAGGAATCAGTCAAATTTGGGAGTGGATCAAGGAATTTGTTCTTGATCAAGAGATGTTTTCATATATTAACAGGTACTGACGAAAGTTTGGAGAAAGGCTATAAACACTCAAGCCATAAAAAAGCCATAGTCAAAGGCAAAATAAAGGAACCTGAAATGACTGACGACATCTGGAGAGAGGAAGGCAAACAGTCCGTGTTATTGACAGCAAATGCTGTTGGAAACTGAGAAAAATCAAGGAAGCAGCACACATTAACAAGTCAACTGAGTATCTGTGAGAAAAGAGCAGAGTTCAACCCGAGATGGCTTCAGCTACTCAACAAGGACAAGGGATGAAAATCCAGGCCTATCAAGGAAAGAAAAAGATATCACCCAGATCCAACATTATAGTGTTGCCACCAATGCAAAAATTCTGTTCACCACCATCTCATTTGGATAGTATACCTGAAGAAAGCCATAAAATGGATCAGCCGAAACATCATGTTTACAACCCCATGAATTCTATCATCTGAAAAAATCTGAAAAGATGGTAAACAATACCCTAAAATATGGAAAATTGAAACAGAGTTACCTCCCCTGCATCGTAGCTGGATATGAACGGATTTAATACAGTTTTTAGATGTGTCCACACATAAGGCTTATTGATTGATCAGTCAGTCAGTCTAACACATTAAACAATAGAAATACAAAGAGATGTGATATAATAGAATATATGAGATTGTCATTTTGTATAAAAAATTTTTTTAAAAAGCCAAAAATGGCCATTTACAATTTTCATTGAAAATGATACTCTTGGAATATTTTCATTTCACAAGGATTTACACACATGAGAATCAATTGACTAAAAGAAAAAGACTATTTGCTCTTCTTCCTCGACAGACATTTGCTGAGATTGGTTTTGTTTCATACAACCAATAGCATTCCTTTCCTGTTTCTAATGTTAATTTCCACAATAAAAAGATTATTTGCACATTATGAATAAAATGATTGTTACTCTAAAACTCTGACGTGAATGAACATTCTATAATAACCTCAGAATTGCGATTGTACTGATGTGGGATGATTGTCATACACTACTCACATAAACAATCAAATCTTTGAAGCCAAACAAACAGCCCACCCAATCAACCAACCAAGTGGGCTACAGATTCTTCTCTCTTTGCTTGTCAGTGTCTATCTCTGGGTACTCTTGGTCACATTCTGGGAGCTTCAAATACAGGAGTACACCACTACACACCATCTAAAAACGTTTTGTTTTTTGTTGTTCTCAAAAAAGCGCTTGGGGAAGGGGGTCTCTTTGGTTATTTTGGACCAACAATGCCCAAATCTTGTGCTGTTTTTTTTTTTTGTTTTTTTTTTTAGATAGTTCTAATACACGCTCGGGCTATGGTGATTCTTCTATGCGAGGAACGTACATCTGTTTTAGTTCTCGCTTAATAATAAGTAACTCACTGGGAAAAAATTACATCAATTTTAGCAATTACTTTCAACCCTGCAAACCACCATTACACAATACTTGCAAGTCATGTACAGACACACTACACAACAACATTTTACTGGTGATAAAAATAACGGAAGTGGTTGAGATTATTTTGCTGACCAATATAATGTGTATAGCATGTACATTGTGCCTTGAGGCGGGGGGCCAGGGGGTTCAAGGGCATGAAATTAAATAGAAACGAAAGCCTGCTTCTTGTCTTGCTGTCAGGTTGATGGCATGTCAATTTGTTGAGGTCCCGATCTATTATTTGTTTTCTCGAGAGGTAAAAATGAAACAGTAGCACTATGTGTTTTATGGAAGGAAATAATTGGGAAAAATTTGTAGTAAAAGGGATTTTGCCATTTGGACCATGTGGAAAGGTTTGATTCCATTACCTTAATTTCAAATTTTCTTACAAAATTTCACCTATAAACTTAACGTTTGATCTTTGCTTGCAGTAGGCGAATTTCAAGGGCATGAAATCAAATAAACAGAAAATACGTTATGCCTCAAGCCTGCCTTTTTGTCTTTCTGTTTGAAGCAGGACAGGTCGCTATCATTTATTATAGCTGCTACAGGTTCCAAGAGGTAAAGGTGAAGCATTAACACTAAATGCAAAAAGAGCAGGTCACTGCAGATAGACTTAATGAACAGATAGAGAAAGGAGGAGTCAAGTCATTACTGAGACATTTTTTTCGTTTTGATAAAAATGTAGGGCATAAAAGAGGACACAAAACCAAATACTACACATTCACAGTTTTGTACGACGGGTGGAAAGTAAAGGCCCACTTTAATTACATTGTAGATAGAACCACAGTCATAAAAACAAAAACAAAAAATCCATTTTTCCTAAAAATTATTTAAATTCTCGAAAGAAACGAAAGTCTTATAGAAAGCCCCCCAAAAAATTCCTCGACGAAAAATGTTCAGTTTTTAGTCATTTGGTATTAACCGAATCCTAACCAACAATACCAGAAATATCAAATTTTACAATTCAAGGACAAATTAAGGTAAATTCATTTCAATTTGTTGATTAAAAAAAGTCTGAATTAGCTACAATTTTAACAAGCATATTTTTTTAAGATTAACACTGTAGATAAATCAACATTAACAAGCTATAACGCAAAAAAATAGTTAATAATGAGAAAACATTTTCAGATCGATAATCGAGGTGTATATCGATATATTATTAATGTATACTACATCGACATTTTATTTGAACGTAACAAACGATAAGCCGACGTGTACTGAATAACTAGAGTCTTCTCTTGAAGGTCAGTTATCAACTGTGCAACAAAGGATTGCCATTGCCAAATTAGCCATATTCCGGGTAAGATCAGGCTGATTTCTTTTTTCAATTTAGCAGATAAAAATCTACGAATAAAAATAAAAATTAAATTATATGTATGATTTTTATGAATTATTTGCCCGGGAGTCTTATACTAGAGTTATCTTATATCATAAATGGTCTTTAAATGAGTAGATAAGATTTTAGCTAAAAGAGTTAGGTAGAAATTTAAAAAAAAACTAGCCGGTGTTAGCAATTTTCAAAGATTGTTTCAGCTATAAATAACAAACTATAGTTGGCAACAAGGGTACAGCTCTGCCGCTACAGCTACCGTTAGGGTACAATCCAAAGACCATAGTAAGCTTAGTTTAGGATAGCGTCAACCTTGAAAATCGTCACCACCTACAAGCCCCTTTCCAAGAATAACACTTTAATAATGTCATGAAATTCTTGAGAAGATACCTGTAACTAAGATGGAATCAATCATTAAAGAGCTATAAGTAACCTAGAAAACCGTATGTCGGATACTTATGTCTGCGTGCAATAGCCTCCTCACTACAATTCAATGCGTCCAGTTTTGTATTTTAGTTACATTGTAAACAGACCCCCACACATACTAAAATCTAAATTAATGTGCTTATCCAAAACTGACAATTTTCTAAAATGTAATTGTTTAAAAAGGACATGAAATTTCTAAGGAAAGATTTAGATACGATTTTCACCGTTTACGGGTTGACCACATTCAATCTCCTCCTCTCAAGTGAGTTGACAGTTCTAGTTTCGATTTCGACCTGAAGAGTAAGTTGACTTCGGGTCTGTGTTAAAACTCATTAGACCCAATAATTGAAACGAAAGTATTCATGGTCCAAGATCGATTTTTTCCATGATTAAACTCTTTAAAAAATGAAAAAAATATGATAGAGAGAAACTGAAAAATGCCGGATAAATAATTTTTTTTTTAAATCTTGTCGAAAATGAAGACATTTTTTTTAATTTTAAAGAATTAAATTGCCTACAAGAAATACGGTGTTCGTCAATGAATGTTGACTGCTAACAACGGTCCAAGAACCTCATTTTGAGAGAGATTATTTTTCAACATTTCAGTAATACGATTAATGACAAAAATTGTATTCAAAATTCATTCACAGAAATGTGTATGCTTTAGAAAGAAAGGCTAAATATTATTCATTCAAGAACAAGCAAAGCAAACGAGCACTCATGATTTTAAAAATACTAGAGTCGTCATTATAATCTTGCTTGCCATTCTCAAATTGTTAGAGATAATATTACTAATTCTTCGCTAGTAATGACATTTGTAGGATTAGTTTTAAAAACTCATTACAAGAAACAAGTGAAAAATTGATCAATGAAAAATCCACGATACTCGATCAGTTTGATTTCAGTATTTTTCACGTCGAAAGCCATTTTTTCATCACGCTTTCATGCTATTCAACGACCGCAGAATATATCGGCTGAACTGGAAGTGTTGTCATAAGAAGCAGTATATAGATGGAAGAAACTGGTCAAATTCATTTTTAAAAAGTGTGAAGGAAGATTACAGGATTTATACATACTTCCTCGAGCGGGGTACATTTAAATGAAAAAGAAACTCCCACAACTCACATTTCCGAAGTAAAATAAAGACATATCTCGGAAATAAAATAAAGACATTAAAATATGAAGTAACAGCACAAGAAGATAATAAAATAATAATAAAGACTAAGAATATCTATACATCTGGTTAATACTACCTCTGTCCCATAGTAATTGTTACATTCAGTGTGAGGAATGTATCATCAAATGACAACAATTATGGGACAGAAGGAGTATTGAAACGAATATTACACGGATGAATGATGACCCAATAGTACGCATGGAATTCTCTGCCATCAATGACTAAAAGCATTGTTGAAGCAATTTGAATTCATTGAAGAAAAGAAATGCAATTGAACTTTTCAACCATTGTTTTTAATCACAGTAATATATTTTTTCCAAATTAAAGATCAACTCCAGCTTCAGGGGGTGTTTTTTTTAGCTGACATTCATTAGTGTCCCTAGATTAGTAGATAAAAATAGGAGATCGGTGATTCATGAATTCGGACTTGATACATAATACATTTATTTAGTACGTAAAAAGTATACAAGTTTCATTTATATCTGGCGGAAGAGAGCACTACATATTCTGGTAAACTATATGATAATTAAAGGAGGTTTTGATTGGGAAATAAAATATCGAAAAGAATGTGAAAAGGCATTGAAGTCGGCGACTGAGGGAGAGAGAGAGATTCTAACTGAGAAAGCATTTTTTTCATTTATTACTTCTAAATACATTTTCAATCGTGATTGTTTCATATTAAGCATACGTGAAGGTGGAAACTTATTAACGCATCAACAGCGAATTACAGAAATTTCCGTTATTATTGCAGTTCTATACACAACTCAAAAATTCCCATTTTATTGTTATTGATGGGAATTCAGGTCTATCTGTGAGTCAGGGCTTTCATCTTGTAATGGACAGGTTTTCATCTTGCAATGGATATTACTCTCAATCACCTTCCGTAGTTAATGGGTTTAAAATGAATTTGATGAATAATGTCAAATGATATTTATATTATTGTTCAATCAGTAACTTCATTTATACCTTCAATACATTTATTCGCGTAAAAAGTATACAAATTGTACATAATCGCACATCATAAATCCTAGTTTACACGATAGTAAACCTTAAACATTTGTGGTGTCCTTTTAAATATAATTATTTTAAAATCTATTAACATCTGTTGACACCACTTGTGGTAATCCATTCCAGAGGGGTGAGCCAGATCCGGTCCGTAAAGGGGTTTGGGCCGACCCGTGGGCGAATATTGGGATATTATGCTTACCTTTCCATGATCGAAAGGTTGTCTGTATTTTTAATAGATTCAAGGATTTGTTGACTGGAATAAATTGCGACTAAATAGAGTTCTTTGTTTACTAATTGACATCCGTGGTTAAGCACAAATGAATCCTAGCATATGTTATTCATTTTAATCTATCTAGTTATATTTTGCCTCAAATCAATGGATAATTCTCAGATTTCAAGCTTTTTCTGACATTTGTCTGGCCCACCATACATTCATAAATACGCGATCCGGTCTGCATAGGCGAAAGGTTGCCGACTCAGGACCCCTGATCATAATCCTACAATTCATTGCAAAAAAAAAAAAAAAAAAAATTCTGATATTCAATCTACTTCTATTTCATTTACGAACAATATGAGTATATTTATCGCCTTATACTCCATTGTAGTTGCTTTCTTAGTAAATAAATAAAAAATACATAAAGGTCTCGACTATTTGAAATCGACGCATAATTCTACACATTTAGTAAACCTTTCCGTAAAGGTCATTAGGTACCAGATTTGAGACATGGTGAATAAAAATAATCGAGATAAAAAGAATTAGTTGCTGCTGGAGTTGTGTTCAACATGTACGTTGAGGAGATTTACTACACTTGTTGGTGGTTTAAAAATGCATGATATGATAAGAATTGGAAGGAGAGAGGGCAACTAACGAGTAAGTATCGATTTGACATGAAGACGAAGGAGAGAACATATCAGGTCACATAAATTATAACTGAAATTCAAATCATGAAAATTATTCTCAGAAAAGTAGATAAATTAAAACACAGGAAAGTACTGTATTTACAAGTAGAGTACAATTCCATCTCGAATAATGCGACCTCAACTTTAAATAAAAATCCGTTGTGTATTTTTTTTTTTCATACTCGAGCATAATGCTACCCTACCTTTTTATACCCTGATTTTTTTATAGTACTTTCTCGTATTATACACGAGTAAAACTGCAGTTATTCGAATCGTAAGTACGTCTCTATGTCAATGTTTCTTAAATGGTGAATGAATAAGACCCAAGGGTGAATTAAATTATTAAGGGTGGATGACTTCATTTATTCAAATATTTCTAGGTTTTTTTTTCAATTCTTAAAAAAGTAAACATGTACAATAATTAAAAAAATACATTTCTAAATACCCAAGTTCTAAAACTGTCCTTAGCTGAATCTATGTAGAAAAATTCTGATAATTTTCTGTGTTATTTTTTTTGTCAACGCTTTCTACTTATAAGATGTTTAAAATTTTAAGAAAATAAAATAAAATGAACTCTCAAGAATTGAGTTAATTTATGCTTTTTTTGCTCGTGATTCAAAATGAATTTTATTGCATGGATAGATAAAACTATTTACAGGTGGGATAATCAGATGAAAATGATCAAAAATGTTAGGAAATTTTTAGGCGTGAGTAATGAAAATTTGTAATAAAGACTTGAGTTTTAGAAACAGTTCCGACATAATGGGTTTTTTTTTTTACACTCGAGTATAAAGCAATCTCCTAATTTTGATCATGATTTTTTTAATGTATTAAATTCATCGCATTATACACAAGTAAGTATATACGGAAAATATATCACCTCCAAGTTCTATGTACTTATAATATTTACCTGGCTTCCAATAACGACAATTTGTGGTAATTGAATAGTTTCCGATCCAACGGTGTTGAAGACATCCTGAAGTTTATTTATAACTGGGATTAAAGTCTCCATGATTTTGGGGGGCTTTTACAGATTTTGCAAGTTTTTAGATGTAGATCACTGTGGTGTGTAAAAGAATGCGTTGGTATGTAGAATAATAGTGGCCGCTATTTTAGTTATGCATAATCTTTACATACATATATACACATATATATGTTTATATATACATAATATTTGTATATTTCTTTCGTTTTGTTTATTTCATTTGTTTGTATTTCGCTTCACTTCAGTTTTAAGAAGCAATAATAGATCACTGCAAATGTAAGAAAATGAGTCGGTAAAAACCTTTGATGTGATGAGAATTGAGTACGGCAGCTATTTTAGCAGTGTATAATACATATATATATGTGCACACATATATATTTTTTACTTGTATATTTCTTTAGTTTTGGTATGTTTTTGTTTTGTGTTTTGTTATTTAAAGACTCTTCTTCATCTTTCTACACACCCTAAAGGCACAAGGGCCGTAGCCGCTCTTACACCGAAAGGGAAAGAGAAAGAGAAGAAAAACTGTTACTATAAACGATCAACGGACACGTCCAAGGAATAGAAAAGGGTGCAATAATCCTTCTTTGACCTGTATTCAAAATGTTGGCAATTGAATATGTATATAAGTAAATAAATATGTAAAAAAATCCAAGCAAAGTATCAAGAGGAGGATTCGTCCATGAAGCAAAAAGCGAAGTAAGTCCAGAAGCGTCGGTTCGGTCAGAAGGAGTAAGAGGAACAGTGATAGTGGAAGAATTAGAGGGTGGCGGAGTGACAGGAGGAATTATTACAGAGGTGATGACACTGATGTATATTAGAGAGGAAGGGAGAAATTGATCAAAGAATGACTGAGAAAATCATTGAAGAGTTGTAGTATGAGTGATAAATGATATTGAAGTAGGAGGAATTCAAGTGAGGGGCAACTGATAGAAAATAGAGGTCAAAGAATATGGCGTGCGATTATTCTCAGCTTCCGCTTCCGGGTCATCATCAATTTCGGTCATGGTACTAAAATTGATGACGTAATATGCACACAAATACAATTTTTGTGAAATGCTTCTTGTCGGAATTTTAAAATGTTATTTTTCTATTTCAAATTTTCGAGTGCTTACCAAAATATAAATGGTAAAGATGCTTGACACTAAGAAATCGAAGAAAGTGTCATGGGCACTGACAGATACTGATTGTAGAATAAAACAGGCGGAATAATTCTGTCTTCTTCTAACTAGCCAAACCCGTGTGATTCCACGGATTTTTACAACTGTAAGACGTCATAATAGAGATAAATTTCTGAAAATGAATTATAATTTTGTTAAAACAATTTCCTATGGAATGTATCTATCATGAGACAAGCGTTAATTTTTGTGATTAAAAGGGAAATAACTTTCATATTTTTATGCAAGAGTTACTTCCCTTAGAAGACTATTCCATTAACCGTAAGGAAAAGGATTCCGAGATTTCCTCAACTGAATTAGCATCAATCATTCTCAATATATTCTTAGCTTTTATATAAATGCAATTGCAAAATTACGTGAATATTGCCACCATTTGTTACTCAGACCTATGGCTTGCTTGTTGCCATCGCTTTTCTCAAGCCAGGGTAAAGGAGGAGCGTTGGATGTGGGACAAGCAACGCCACTCAGTTAATCTTACTAGCTACTGAAACCACAGCAAAGTGGTTGTGGCCCTATAATCCACTAAGAGCTTATAGGAATGAACCAATTGTCTCCAACCACCTGGCCACTGACTGGTACCAGGCCATAGACTGGTACCAGGCCACAGACTGGTACCAGGCCACAAACTGGTACCAGGCCACAGACTGGTACCTGGCCACAGACTGGTACCAGTCTATGGCCTGGTATCAGGCCATAGTCTGGTTTCCAGGCCATAGTCTGGTACCAGGCTATAGACTGGTACCAGGTCACGAAGCATGTACTACCGGGCCACAAAGAAAACAATATGATTTGGCAATATTTCTTTGTAAAATAAGAACAAATTCATTTTCTTGGATCTTGATATAAAATTCATCAGACAAAACTTTTCACAAAAGAAATTGCATGTATTAACCACTCATAAAAGACTTATCTTCTAAATTCCAGTCCACAATATCTAACTGGAAAAAAGGTTGGGCACCCCTGGGATAAACAAATAAAAAATAAATGAAGTATATTCAGATATTACGGCTTTATTTGGATCGAATGCAGAATGATTAATCCGCCAATGTGGGGTGGTATTCACAAATTTGTATGAGAAGATGGAACAGAGATGGCATAGCACCTGGGAAAAAAAAGGAATCAAACATAGAATCTGGACCCTGAAATTGATTCAAGTCAAAAACACCAATTTCCAGATCACACCGTAATCCAAATTGAATCAACGTAGATACACAAATGGCCAGCCCAACCAACCAACCAAATAATCATTACTTGTCTGTTTGTCTGTATATGTCTCTGGGTGCTCCTGGTCACATTTTGGGGGCCACAACCTTGAAAATTTGCATCAGTACACCACTAAGCACCATCTAAATATTTTTTTTCGGGGGGGGGTGTATTTTTTAGATAATTTTTGATAAATCATCTATTTTTTTTAGTTATTTCTTAGATAATTAGTTCTAGTACATGGGTTGGCTATGGCAATTTATTTATGCAAATTACAAATATCAAAAGAATGTCTATTATGGTGTAATCGGGAAATTTTCACTTTTGACTTGAATCGGTTTTGTGGCCTGGGTTCTGCATTTGATCCCTTCATTTATCCAGGGGCTATGTCATCTGTTTCATCTTCTCAAACAGATTTTTTTAAATCTACATATCAAAGTGTATATTCACCACCACACAGTGGTAGATTAATCATTAGGATTTGGCCAAATGGCCTGGAATGGTGGGTGGGGGATACAAATGCAAGGGTCAGGAATGGAGCGGAGCCCAAGAGTAAGAGACCCGGGAGGGGGGGATATCTAATCTGTCACTGTCACCACACCTGTTGAAACAAATCAATAGTTCACACTACCTTGACATTACAGCCAAATCAGGTTGGAAACACTGTTTCTCATGCAATCACTGAAGTTAAGCAACATCGAGCCTGATCAGTACCAGAAAGGGGTGACCATTTAGGTAAACCAGGTGCTGTAAGCATGGCAATCACTCAATAAAGCAAGCCAAAGTCTCACCTTTCCCCTACCCCTTTTGAATGCCCTGCCTGTGAGCAACAAGAAATGAATGAACTTCCTTGACATTAAAATCGTCAACCTTGCACTGACCTAATTAAGCATGCTTTGATTTTCTTTCTCCATGTGAGGATTGTGATTTTATTTTGACATATCTGCAAACCTTAATTCTATCACAATTAGCAGTGCCAGATTAAGATTTTGTAGGCCCTTGTGTAGTGGGGCCCCTGAGCTATAGATACTGTGATGTCCTTTGCCTACAGTTAATGTTCAGGCCCTGGGTTACAATTAATGATTTATCTAGGCATTAGTTGGGGTTTTGTATACAAAATATGAAATGTGTATCTTGGTCTACAGACTTGTTATTTAAAGCAATAGATATAGATGTATTAATCATGGGGGCATCAGTTTATCACTAAATGGCAATATAAAACCGATCACCCACTTAATAACCAGAAATTTCTTATGCCAAGATGTATTAATCATGAAGGAATCAGTTTATTACTTGATAACAATAGGAAACCGCTGATTTAAAAGCAGTTATAAAATCTACTTTAAGAACACATTTTTTCTACATTGACAAAGCTGAAAAATGAATATATTTCATGTAAAATAGATACTTTTTTTATCATTAGGCTATGGACTTATTGACATACTTACATGGCCACATCTTCAGCCAAATAATAATTTTCAAGGTCCTTTCTTTTGCATGGCAGCAATATTTTCAGGCAAAATCAAAATCTATGGAAGACTTGACCAATCAATATCTTCAGAGCCCAACAAAACTTTACCAAAACATTCGGGTCGTGTGAACACAACTGTTCTTCTGGGATTTTCACCATTAAAGGCTTTTTGCATTATTGGTTACACCCTGAAAGGGCAACCCACAAAAGAGCTAGCTACAGACAGGTTCTGACAAAAGAGGTAAGTGACGATTGATAATACTTAAAGTTTTAAAAAAGCATCCCTCCCCATCCTGAACCCTTTGATTGGCCTGGCCTCATTGTGAGAGCGACAAGATATGAATGAATGAATCTATAACTATTCTTTTATAAACAGACACATTCATATTGAAAGAGAATGATGTAAAAATTTTAATTTCTATCTTCGTTTTTCACCGGTCAGACAACAGATGGAAGAGAAAGAAAAAAAAATCAACAAATATCTTGGAAAACAATGAAATGATATTGATTCTCTGTCACTTGCAATGCATGATAATCCCATGATGAACCATTTATGAAACTTCCAGAAAACTGTAATTACCAGAAAACGGATATTTTCTAAACTAGCTTGTTTTGAATCTGGTGGGCTTTGTAGTGTTTTGCTGCTTGATTATTCTTTCCTTCATTTTCATAGCCAGGTTCAATTGTCTTCAGATGAAGACTAGTGGATCAATATTGATTAAACAAACCCTATTTTTCAAGTGGATTAATTTGTATATGTTATGAAAACTTATGTTCTTTACTTCGTTAACTTCCTATTGTATATTTTATATTCTTTATTACAATTGGATCAATAAAGATCAAACAGAACCTGTCTTAGAAGTGTATTAATCTATATCTGTTAGATACAATTTTGCTCTTCACTTTTCAGTGTTTGTTTTACATTTTTAGTATTTATTAAGCCTTGGTCCATAACTCAACGAAATTCAAAAATCTAGGTCCCCAAGGTCCCAAGCTTGCCAGATAATGGTTTGGTTGATAGTTTTTAATATATATAACAACATACATATAGAAATCCTATGATTATAGCACAGATAAGTTATATTCTAATCTTATAAAGTTACTTTCTTACACTTTTCATGCAATGAAAATATATTTTTTGACTTACCTGTACACAATCATACTTATATGCACATATAGTGAGTGGAAGTGAAGAACATAGTTCTCTCTAAACTGTGCATATGCATGCTTGTTTTCCAAACAGTGCACTAAGGAAATTAATGTGTACACAAAAGGCTAGTTACCAAAAATAATGTTGTAATTAATCATTCTTATCATTAGAAGTAAAATATTTTGAAATCCTACATAAACTATGCCATGTATGAGGATTTTCACATTAAGTATCTGGATAGTTTGTCAACTAACTAAATGAGTTTTGATGACCATTTCTTGTATCTTCAATATTGATAATAATCTGTGAATCAATAAGTGTTATTGTCATTAATTCATTTTAATATTGTAATCTATAAAAAAAAGAAATACTCATTGATGTCTCATTTAGTGAAACAACAAACTGACCAAAGTAGTTCCAAGTGAAGAATAAAATCTCAGCTAAATATGTTATTTTGTAGAATGCAATCATACTTGTATGATTTTAAAACATACCAATTAAGTTTTATTAACTGTGAGAAATAGACTGTATCAAAGTTATCTTGAAATAATTTCAAGTTTGCATTTGCACAAGCATTCAGTGCGCTCATAATTTTGTCAGGAAAAGGCTTGCCCAACTCAAGATTTTTGCCACCACTGATTATATTTGCTGAGTGCTCCTGATTGGAGCCTTTTACTTGGATAAATTAAGCTTTATAGATACCTATGTATATATGCATGCATTGGTAAAGACAGAATTGCTTTTCCTGAGCTGGAATAAAGAACATTGTTACAAGAAAAGTTATATCCATAGTAAATTTTCCTTTTACCCCTCTAGTCTTCAACATCTTTGTGCTTTAAAAAGATGTTGAAATTTTAGAACCGAACATTTATTTAAAAACTGTGAAAATAGGTTTTCCTAGTTTTTGAGCTGTTCTGGATGGCTATGTACGTCCAATACATATAGACTACACCATTGGAGTTAAAAATCTGAAAATTTAAACATTTACTCCTTCTAGCCTAAATGGTTTCTGAGTTTTTTGAGAGCCAGAAACCCAGGGGGCGCTGGAAGCAATTCGGGACAATGGGGGCAGCTTTTCGAGAGGGGCATTTTACAACATGTATTTTTATTGTGACAGGTAAAGTTTTCATTTCCAGCTAATTCTATTGCTAAAGTATTTCATATACTTATTGAAAATCCATTTATCAAATGAAATAACTAAGACTACAGAACGAATTTTTTCTTTTATTAAAATTGCTCATTATTTTTTTAAAAATTGGACAGATTTTTGGCTATCGTGGATTTTTATTGGATAAATTGAGAAAGAAATCAGCCAAATCTAGCGGACGATGGATATTTTGGAAACACTGGTTGGTCTACAATAAAACATGACTTTCCAATTGAGTTCATGCAAGAACATCATCGTATTTTATGGCTCACAAATCCCTCATCCACTTAGTGGTTATCAGTTGAAGATCAAAAGACAAAATTGATGACATCTTGTTTAATGTGAGAGGAAATGAATTTTCTGAGACACAAATGTTTACAACGCTACAGATTTAAGTAATAAAGTTATTGTTTTTATAATCTTTGTACCAATAAAGTATAAAGAACTCATTGCTTTTCATAATGAACCATACTTGGTAATACTGAGACCACCACTAAAATCTCTCATTTACTAAGCAATTCTGCTTAGCGCAATAAATACAAAAAGGATGGAGAACTTCAAGATTCTTAAGCATAATAAGCAAGAAATTTATCACTTGAATAATTCAGAGATTTGATTTTATAGTGAAATTTTTTTGCAGTTATGGGAAAATTTTTATTCTGTTGATGATAAGAAATAAATATTTGATAAATAATTTTTTTCCTTCTTCCATAAAAGACGCATAGCTATCCCGATGTCAAGAAGTCAGTTGAAGGTTGTTTTGGTCACTGCGTTTCAGCTGATATGTTCCCTGACTATCGTCTGATAAATGCAGTATCCAGTAATCTTTGAACGTGTGCGTGCATATATGGCTACGAGAATAACAAAAATATCTATAAAATAGGTTCAAAGTTCAATGAATCATTTGACAAAGAGGTGAATGTTAACATCAATTTCTATTTTATTGAGGTAACAAACCAATAAAGGCAGATGTCTTTTTTTGGATTTGTAAGGTGATGTGCTTGTGAAAAGAGTCTGTAAGGTTATTGACTATATATTCAGTTCACAGTTTTAAGTAAGGATGTTTGTGTTCGAAAGTATTAAGTTTTTCTAAGGTAATGTTGAATTGTGTACTTGACTGTAGTAGTTGCATTATAGTTCAAAGTGAGTAAACTCGTGAGGATGTGTGTGGAAGTGCCCTCAGAACGTTAATGTATATGTTAGTAAGTATGGAGTGAGGTATTTTCTTCTTTATGTTGTTGAGTCTTTGGTCGTGAGTGAACTGCTGCAATAGCTTCCTGTTTCCTCTTGACGAGTTCATGTAGAAATACTTTAGTAGATTGTCTATTGACCGGCTTACTGACTGAACCTGACAGAACTTTTGACTGGAACTGAAAGGAAGATACTGAAACTTAGTATTGTGTTGGTTCTCTTTTATCTTGAACAAGGAGGCTCCCAACAAATGCTGATTTCACTTACTGGAGGCTAGCTTAAGATTGGTCATTAATTGGTCATTGTATCATTTAATCAAATTTTTGAATTTTTTTTCTGTTGAAACTCCTGGAGCCTATTTTGTTCAACTTATTTTGAGTGGTCCCTTCAAACATTATCACTTTTCTTATCCACTTTTTAAAAATTTTGTTTCAACTCCTCTTGAAACAATTTACTGATTGAAATGGTGCCAAAAGTTGGTTAAAAAAATTAAACAAGGTAAGAAATGCAGCATATGCCAGGGGATGGCTGGAGAATGCATCAGTCAAAAGGCAGAGTTCAAAAAAAAAAAGTTGATACCAATCTGTAATAAATCATGGAATAACAATACTTCAAACACTTGGAAAATATTAAATTTAAAATCTACTTTGTAAGAATGATATGTTAACTTATTTCTAATAATCTATTTTTCCAACTGCTGGGTATGTGGTTTGGATCTCTCACCTAAACTTGCTACCACATCCTGTAAAGTCATCCCGTATTGAAAAGTAAAATGCACTCTCCTGCATTGAATCGATTTTATTTCCTTACATCGTAAGAATTGCTTCAACGGCCACAGTGATGGTAATGGACATTCAGACCCACAAATTTTGATCTATAGAGACCAATGTGACCTCAGAATTCCATTCCATTTCAAAGACAGTTTTTGCCCAGATAGACTGATTACCAAACAAGGAAGATTTACCAGATGAAACTGAACAGAGATAAATAATCTACTAAAGAGAGTTAATTCATTAAATTACACCTTTTAGAGATTATATTCTATTTTAGTAACTTTTTGGGAACGCCATGTATCATGATTGAAATGTTTTTTATAAATTGAAATTAAAGATTTCTAATTAAATTAAAATTTGTGAAGGAAACAAAATATGACCAAAATAACATTAAAAATTGGAAATGGTTAAGTTGATGTCATCAAATCAAAGTGGCCAAGTATCGTCATTCTTAAGTGCTGAAACTGCCTTTGAAAATAGCCAAATTTTTCCATATCCAGCTAACTTTATAGCTAAAAATGTTAAACTTAAAACCCATTTATCGAATGAAATAATTCTACACCGAGACTCAAGAACAAATTAATTATAAAGATTGTGCATTTACTTTCATTGAATTTACTATTTTATTCAATGTCTAGATTTTCAGATATTTTAGATTTTTATTGACCAAATTGTGGAAAAAAAAAAATAACCAGGAAAATGGCTAATTTTGTCAACCTTGCATAAAATGCCTTTTCTCAAAAGTTCTCAAACCTCAGATTGCTTCTGCAACACATGCTGAAGAGAGTTTTATTTGGGGTTTATGATCAAAATTAAACTATTTTTGATACATTCTTTTCTAGTTCAGCAACTTTACATGGCTTTTAATAAGATTTACCAAACAAAGATAAATAATTACTAGAAGTAACCTTGTTTCGAGTTTATGATTAAAATTAAGCCTTTTTAAAGGTATATTTGTCTACATTAGACTATGTTTGCATAGCTTTTTGTGAGTATATCAGCTTTTTGTAGAGATTATTTAGACAAGGATTTATCAAACGGAGATAAATAATAACTGTAGGGAGTCTTATTTGGAGTTTATTATTCAAATTAAATCTCTTTAAATATATATTCATCTAGGTGTCAAAAACATGGGGAATTTTATTTACCTTTCATGGGTCTATAGCAAGGGAAAATAATGTTATTATATTTGCTGTTATTTCCTCTCCAGGCGTTATTGTTTGTATATGATGAATTATATGTAAAAAGTATTGGAGTTTCTATTGTGGGGGGATGCCTTCGGTACCATTTTCCACTGAATTGCTTAGTTTCTTCCACAGAAATTTGGGATAAAATCATCAAAGAATCCTCAAATAGATACTGGCAAATTTATTCCTCGGTGTAACCTCTTCAAGGAGAATGTACACCTTAGGTTACTCCTATTTGGGAATTTCGAGATATTTTACAAATATTGTTTAATTTTTGTATAATTTTTGCAGAAAAGCATGTCAGGAAAAAAACAAATTGTGCATAGAAATTCACCAGAATCCAGGAAATGAAGTATCCAAAACTGAAGGTGGGACCCTGCTTCAGTTCCCCCCACCCAGAATGCAGCCACTGAGGTCCCTTATTTTTATAGCGTGGAGGTGGCAACCCTACTCTTATCTGTGGAAACACATACCACTCATTTTCAGCTGGTCTTCTGAAGAGTTGTCACTTACAGGCTTCCATAGCCTGTCATAATACTTACCTCCCCTTGATAGCAATTATTTTTTTAAAAATTCAAAAATATCATTTAAACCAATTTATATGTTACTCAGAAGGAGATATGTTCGTCATAGATTATTTTTTTCATTTATTGAGCTTTAGTTTAAAAAATAAATAATGCTTTCCAATGTTTAGAAACGTTAGTCAATATATATTTGTTGTATTGTTAAAGTTCCATACTTAAAATAGGGGTATGGTTATGGTGAGCGCTCGCTCAATGTTGTTAATTTAGATATGGAACATCTAAATTTAGATTATTTTGGTCAAGTTTAGATGTGAATTCAGATCTTTTAAAATGAAGCTTAGATATTTTTAGATTATTTCGGCAAAATCTTGATACAATTTGGGATGAATCAAGTTTTACTTGACACAAATGTAGAATTATATTCAATTTATTACATATTTCTGACGCAAGACTACAATGTTAAAAAACTATAAGTGAGGTAAATTCCTGTTTTTGGAAGGTGAATCTTGCAACTGACGCTAACCTAGATGTATCTAATTAGCTGATTATTGGCTCCAACTAAATTAGGTAAACATCATAATTCAATATAATTATGTTTTGATAAATTTTTAGTGTTATTCATATTTTGATTTAGCCTGTAGTTGCTCAAGTATCAAGTGTGTTTTTAGATTACTTCTTGAAAAATCTAGATGTTTTGAGATTATTTTTGCCTCAATTTTGGATGTAAAAATTTGAAAAGAGTTGGCAGCTGTCTCTTTTACTGAAGATGGCTCCTCCACTTTGTCAGCAGCAGACAACAAGACGTTGTGGATGTTATTGTTGATTTTTTTTGTTTATTTACCACATATTTTTCTGCTTTTTGGATACTTTTAAAAGGATATTACATACATACAAAAAATGACTGATACAGATACTCAAATTGACCAGCAAACGGTAAGTTCAATTCCTTTATTTTTACCTGAAAACAAATGTTGCCCCTTCACGATCAAAGAAGAAATGGGAGTCCGAGAGAGAAATTAAAAATATCAATTTGGTTTTTTTAGAATTAATTTCTATTTTATGGATTATAAAATACAAAAAAGACTGGCAATTCTCCTCTGTAGGGCGATATTCTATTTAATGTACAAATTGTATAATTGAGACGAGAAGGAAAATATAGAAAAAAAATATTGTTATTGTATTAATTTTCTACTACTTTACATTCATCTTAATTTTTCTTAGTTTATTTATTTACAATAAATATCGTAAATAGTAGTCGAAATTAATACAGTTGGTTATAACACTTCATTTATTTGTTAGAAAAATAAATAGAATAAAGATGGTTAGTCAAAAATGCTAAACAAACGTTTTTTTGTGTAATGTCTTTTTTCCACATGAATAAAAAGTGGGAACGAGTAAATAATATGAAAATATATGATACAGATTTTTAAGAATGATTTTATAAAAAAAGATTATAGATGAAATGGCCAAAAATTATCGGTTGATAATTTTTCGGCACTCCTGACATACGGAGGTCCCGCTGCAAAAAAATAGAAAAATACATTAGTCGTGAGTAAATTTTTGTGGTTTCAATTCAGAAAGATCAGTTTTTCCTCGGGAAATTTGTCAGTTAAGAAAAAAGTCATTTTTCAAGGTTTTAGAGAGGGGGCTCTATTTACAATGGAACTATAATGCGAAATTGGGAATGTATTTTCCGCCATTTTTACGAAAGTGAGGCATTGATATATATGGTTACTTCCCTTAACATTAAGTATTATGTGGAAATTTAAGAAAACATAATAAAAACTAAAATGCAACAAATGTCATATGGAATAAAGCAGATATTTATTTTAATAAATAAGACCTGCTTTTGTATTCTAACATTCTCCCAAGAAAATAAAGTTTCAGGAAATGTCGAGCAAAACAGTTACTTCTGATAGATATTTCGGGTACAGAGCCTTCTTATTCCCAGATCGAAGAATCAAGGTCCCTACATCTCTCCAAAAACGGAAGTTTACGAAACTATATTTCGAGGCCTTACATCCGCGAAAATGGCGGAAAGTTCATCCCCAGAATGGCATTATAGTCACTTTGTAAACAGAACACCCTCCCTAAAACCTTGAAATTAGACTTTTTTCAGAATCGATAAATTTCTTAAGGATAGGAAAGTCTAATGGAATGAAGGCTCTGAAATAATTATCCTCGAAATATGTATTTTTCAGATTTTTTTTTAAGTGGGACCTTCGTATGTCAGAAGTGACCATTTCACAACTTAGAAAGAGAAGGAATCGAAAAAAATAATGAGAAAGTACATTTAAGAAGAGGATATTGTTTTTATTTATTATTTCTTGAAAAACGATGAGATTTTTAGTTTACATCAAATCAGTCATGTTCTATAAAATCTCCTTAAAAATATACATAACAATAAATAAATACGGAATTGAAAAAAAAAATCCCAATTCTGATGGTGGAGTCCGAAGCCGTTTCCTCCTCTCTGTAAGAAGTGATAATCATTGATGACTATTTATTTTTCAGATGAATAAATAAAGATAAACGTAACCTGAATGTATCAATAATGTATAATATAATTATAAAATCACGTTGATTTCGTCCATCGAGTATTAAAACCATATTTCCTATGAAAAAGATGATCTAATCCTAATGTAAACACTCCCGTTAGTGCCGTTCAAACAGTGAAAACTAAACAAAAACAATTTGTTCGGGAATTTCTCCCCAGTCTGATGTTCAATAAATTAAATAATTACCGTCTCAATAAATATTAAGTTGTTTTTAGGTACGCATTCGCCATTCATTTACATAAAATCGTATTAAGAGCACACGAAACATCAGAAAATGAAATTTATTTGAAGTAAACCAAAATTACCCAAGGAGAGAAAAGGGGGATTGAATTTCAACATCGACCAGAACAGACAATAACGTTAGACATAATACTTATGATTATTGGATTAAGTATTGTAAATCATTATTAATTTTTCATTACTTACTTTTTACCTCCCATTTCAATTTTTAGTTATAATGTAGAGATGTGATAAAAGGAAAATTGGGATCAAGGTACCGTATTTACTCGAATATAAAGCAACCCCCCTTTTTGTAGCTAAAAATAAGTAATCTTATTTTTCTCCTATAGTATGACGCTACCCCTTAATTTTGGCCCTATTTTATAATTGATTTCTCTCGTTACTCTACACGAGTTCTGGTCGTCAAAAATAAATAATAATGATAGACGATACCGTTGTTGATAGTGGAGACGAGAATAGAGGGGCCGGTCCCCCACCCCTGATAAATCAGAAATGAAATCCATTGTAACGATACGCCACGTATTTATTTTTGTCTGTAAAACCCGAAAGAAAAAAAAGGGATAAAAACGTCTCAGTATGCGAATGGTATGGGTTTCGTTCATTGACTATTGAAATGTTTTTGTTTAATTCATTTCATTTTACTATTAATACGGCAAGGAAAGTACTTGACAAAAATTATCAATCAATTTCTTTCAGATATACCGTCATATTTGACGGCACCGGTACCTTAGTAAAACTAATTTTAACTAAACACTTCGGGGGAGATTTTATGTCCATTTGATGTATTTATTTTTGGTCGCGTCGTTGGTGAAATATTCAAAGTTTGAATTTAAGCGGTATTTGTTATTGTTTGGTCAAGATTCGCGTTTGAGTCAAAGTACAAAACATTTATAGAAAGTAAATATTTATTATGAAGTATGAACTTCTCTCAGAACCTGACCTTTGTTTCTTCTGCGAATCTTTCATTTATTGAAAAAAAAAGGTAACTTGTATAAGGAGAGCAAATAAATCGACTTAAATTGTAAAACTGGAACCTGACTATTTCCCTGGGTCGCAACAAAGATGATTCCTCAACACTATACAGAAATAAATAAGTGATCGCTATGTTTTGGGGATTCCGTTATGACATTAAATGATTCGAACCCCTACATCTGTTCGATGCATCTTCAATTGGTTATCTTTATGAAACCATTATACCAAAATAAAAGTACAGACTGACAATAACGGTTGATTCACTCAAATTTGTGACTGTTGTGTTGTGAGGGCACTAGTAGTCGGTCAGTTCCAACAAAATACTAAGCAGTAATAAAATCGAATGGAAATGAATTGTAAAAATATACAGAAGTATACACCTCCGGGGTGAATTTTTTTTTTTACTATATAGTCGGAAACACATTATATTTTGTTTCTACATTTGAAAGCTAATAGGTTTTGTTTTTCGAAATATTGTACGAATAAAAAAAAATTTGAAAACTTCGAAAAGTTTTTTTTTTCAATTTTATCACTGTGCTCTCATAACAACCGTTATAATTTGGGACGTTAAAACTACAAGAGCCCCCCCCCCCTAAAAATTGAACAGTCAGCTTTTGAAAATTCCTTTTTAAGGGGGTTTCTTTTCCTTTAATTCTGATTTAGATTGATTTCGTTAACACTTATTCAAATCGCTATGATCTTGAATGGAGGATCTGTTATGGTTGTAGTGGATTTATTTTCATCATCAGTATCATTTACAGGCCTCACTTGTTATAACGCTTTTTTGGTGGTGGACCCCAACACCCGCATTGTAACGGGGGATGCCTACATCAAGAAACATTTGGCTATCGTATAGTTTAATACCCTGAACACAACGATCCTCTGAATGTTGTCAATTTCGTATCATGAAAGCACATTTAGGCTAATTACGTTGAGTATAGTGCATTAAATTGAATGGGATCTTCCCGTTTCAAAATGGTTTTTCTAGTGTCTGTGTGTCAATTTAAAATCAGAGAAACTAGTGACAATTTCAATATTTTTTTCCACTTTTTGAATTCAAATGACCGAAAGCCGTATTCATTTACCTGAAAAAATAAATGTTGTAGCTAAACAACTACGGTAGGCCTGCTGTATCTATTGTCCCATTGCAAGAGATTTTCTACCTGAACTGCAAATTACATACACGGAGTGGAAACACTAACTCCCACCCTCAAAATGTCTTTCTGATGAACCTTGTCCGCTTCTTCGACTTTTAATTCGCAATCATCTGCTGCCACTTGGGTGACGGCCATTTCGAAACCGGAAGGGTAACAACAGCCGAATTAGCAAGTTTTTTCGTAAACATGATAATCGAAAGAATTCCAATAATTATAATAAAGTAACTTGAAAACTTGAATACTTTCCAGCCATAGGTTACTAATGTATACAAGGAGTATAAATGCATAAACCCCTAGATTTAACTAGAAATCAATACAAATTACGTACACTCAAAGTAAAAGATATTCTGTATGGGCTTCCATAATGCAAAATATCCCAATATGTTTTGGATTCTAAACTCAGCTGAAGCCAAACATTTGCAATACACGAGATTATAAATCTTTTCTCAGTAAGTCAATATACATTACTGTGTAGACAGACATAAAAAATGCATAAGCATAAATATGAATTCAAAAATCCCAAATATATTATCTTCGAATCTGAGGGATTGGAAACCAGAAGAAAAACATTGCGATTTTATCAGCTGGGAAGTGATTTTCGTACTTGGTGATATCTGAGGGTCATGTGGCACTTGGTTTTACTTTTTTTCTTCTTCGGTGTCAAGAGATTTTTTTTCTCAAAAAAGATATAGGATTCATATTTCTATTTTCTAATTGTAATATGAACATTTTGAACTAATAACACTAACGTGATTTTTGTTGCTAGGAAATGAGTTATTTTCTGATTGCTTATCTGTAAAAAGTGTAGATAAGAGCTACTATTCAAATTTCACTTTCGTGACCAGAACAGTAATATTTTGAAATTTATTTATTTCCATTTGCACAACGGATTACATTTTTATTATTCATAAAAAAGACACTTTTTCAGAAAAACTTGATAAGAATCTAAATTATCATGTACGTATACTAATATTAAAAGATTTCGAAGTGAGTAGTTAGAGATTTACGATTGCACTACAATTCACTTTCACAAATTAGACCCCAAAGTATAATCTCCCATCATGTTCTCATATGATCCTGGGTAGCTGCATACTAAGTCCATTAATGAAAGAGTTTGTTTTACTCATCTGAATACTCTCCCATTTTCTCCTTGAATTTATCAAGATGGGTGTCAAAGATGAGAACTTGAAAAGTCATCCTGCAGTCTACGTTACCACAGTTATTCACCATAATCTCAACCAGCTCCAGTTTTTGACATTGTGATTGCCCTGGGAGTCCCAAACCACTGCGACAAGGCTGTATCAAACTACTTTCTGGTGAACTTCTTAGGGATTTCTTTCCACTTCAGAATCTCCTTTATCTGCAGTCTGATGAAGACAATGGCTTCAACTTTTGTCTCAGTGCTCTGAGGCAGCATCTGCTAAGTAATGTGTGGCCTATCAAGGATCAAGACAAATTGTGGGTGCGTGATTTCACCTGCAATTCAACAGTCAAGACCTTGCTAGACGCCCTGTAAGTATGATGAGTACAGTGGGGAGACCATGGAAGGTTTCAAAATACTGGCATTCCTAATGGGTCTCTAAGGCGATTTTACCCAGCTTCCCTCAAACAGTTGGGGCACCTTAACAACCGAGAGCAGGACTGGCAGGAATTCAATGTGTGAATTGAACGACATCATATGGGAGCCTCTAGTTGATACCAGGATAGAGTTGATGCCACCTTGCACTAAATATTATGCATTATAAAACAATTAGTCAAAGCTTCAATTAAAGAGGTTGCAGCCTTCAAGTACCCCCCCCCCTTAGCTATTCAAGGCAAAAATAGGTAAATTACAAAATATTAATGTTATCACACAAGCAAAGTTTGAAGTGAATAGGTATTTTCTATGCCTTTTTTAGACACCAACCAGAAAACATTTATTACCCAGGAACAAAGAATAAGTTGTGCATCGACGTGTGGAATTGATAAATCAGGGTAAGTTGTTAGTGATGTGCTACGATGTATGCATCAATATTTAATTCTACGCGTTCGAAGTTTTAATGTACATTTTCATAAGGATATCTTTACAAGAATTACGACTTAAAATCTGTAAATATCTGAATTTAGTGAGAAATTAACCAGTTTTCAATAAAATGTCACTATCGTATAACAGTTTATGAACTTTTTATGTAACAATATATAAATTATAACTTGGACAATTATGTCAAATTATTTTTTTTAGTTGTAGCGCAGACAGTTGCAGTTATTACTTACGAAGTTAAATTTAGTACTGGCTCGCGATGGACTGAGGAAAATACTGTCTTGTTACACAATTATATTTTGAAATTTCAAGTTATATTCTATTAAACTCAGTTTTATAAATCAGAAAAATGGACCGCTTGTCTATCAGCATTCTTACCTAAAACTAAAATACATGTAACACACTGATAACAGGAACATTACCAAAAAACAAAAAAAAAATTGACTGTAAAGATTCGTTATCACTGGTTCTGGCACAATATTACCAGCATGGGATACCCAGTGAGGATTGAAACCACTACTAAGAAGTAATGATTATCGAACACAGCTTGCTAACCATTATACCACGATGAGACGTCCACTGTCAGCTGGAGTTATTGTACGGAAGAGTGAGTGGTTGAAGTAAATTCAAAGTTAATTGTCCTTGTGTTGTGCTTAATGACAATGAAAAGACTAAAAAATGAGAATTACTGGAGAAGACATCAGCAAGGATATGATATCTCATGTATAACTTACCTATTTCAAAGTGTAGTGAAAAGGGGAGAACTGACAAAACGAGTGTTTCTCGAATTTATGCTTTCCATCCATCCGTACTTATTTCTCAGTGATGGTTCCACCAAGTCGAAATGATCTGCAACTTCCGGTGACCTAAACCGAAGGATCAACTGACATATCAACATAGGCAAACTATACAATTATGCTAACGCGACATTAAAATTTATATTCCAATAAAACGGTGTAGTAGTTACACTTGACAGGAAGATGAGAGCTGAGCTTGGGGGCATCATGTGTATAAGATTCAACTTGGTTGGTATCTCATCTTGACCCCCACCCAAACAAAACCAGTGTTTGTAGCACTGAAAAGGGCCTGAAATGATTTTTTTCCGTGATAACTAAACGAATTTCCAAATATAGAACTTTTTGATGCGTTTCATTCGAAAAGAACATGGGGAGGTGGTCCAGATTGGGACGGCACACATAAGGAAACTAGGTAAACAAACAAACAAGTAAATGCTTAAATCATACTATTATTGCTTTGCCTCTTCGACAGATCGCAGGTCTACGTGACGTTAGCTGAATTCCAATTGGGACTACCTTCCCGGTGTTATGCCCAACCTTTAATTGAATCATGAAAAACCATTAATAGTTATAGAACGTTTGACGAAGATTAGAAGAGCGTTGCCAGCACTATTAACAAAAGAGAAGCTAATTTATTTGTGTCCCATTTGTCACAAGGTCTAATGCTGAGGAACCATTTAGAATTTGCCCTGTTGAATAATGCACATTGTGTGTGAGGTACAGAGAGGGGGAGAGACAGGTGTAATGGCTTGGTTAGTTCTGTTTTTTCTCAAAATAAAATGTGAGAAAATTTCTTGACCTCTTTTTGGGTTTGGTGAACATGGAACTAAGGTACAATTGATTATGAATGTAGAGAAAGAAAATAAAAATTAGAGTGTTCGGTTCAAATCTAAACATCCCCAGGACAGCTTGCATTTTTCCATTAATATGTATCGTGTCATAGGAATCACACTGAAGTTTTACATTGTCGTTACAACATGAATTTGCCATTGTCAAGAACTCCTATCAAGGTCATGATTTTGAATGTTTTAATTGTACGTATTTAAACCAAATAGATTTTCCCGAAATTGACAAATTTCCTGAAGGAGGAAAACGAAAAGGTCTCACGAATTGAAAGCACAAAAAATTACTTGCAGAAAGAACATTTTTCCTGTTTTTTCGACTAAAACATCTTAACAGATGCGTCTTTTTTGGCCAAGCTAAGTAATAGTCTCCTTTGTGTTTTATCAGTCAAAAAAAAAAAAAGAAAAAAAAAAGACTGATAGAAATTCAAGATATTCGTAGAGGACGAGTAACTTTCTTTTCCTCAAAGGTTTCAACCTTAAGGCATAAGAAATTGAAACAAAAGATACATAGTCACGATATTGAAAATTGACAATATAACAGCTTCTTCTTCCCTGTGTATATGAAGATTGGGGAAGCAAGATATACAGGCGGCCTTTTCACCTCTCGTGTCTCTGAAAAAATTGCCCAAGAATCAAGGATATCTGACAAGAAAAGAACTTCTTGATGAGACCATTGCTGCTGCTAATTGCAATTCTCGAAAGGAAGGAAGTTACATCAGCAGTAGTGTTGCCAAATTTACTTTTCTGTTTACATCTAAAATTGACACAATAATCTGAAATTGAATCAAAAACATCTAGAAACATTTAGATTCTCCAGTTAAAATCTGGAAAATATATTACATATTATTAAAAAAATGTCCTTAATCTTCAAAAATTACTTTATTAAAACATTATTCGTTTTATTACTATAAATTGAATAAAGATATTACTTATTTTATTAAATATCACCTAAAAAGTAATTTCTGACATCTAGACGCAACCAAAAACATCTAGATTCAGATGAAAAACATCTAAATTGGCAACACTTATCAGCAGCAGCAGCCGGGTGCTTATGACTTCCTGTTACAAGTTATCGCGACATATCTTGAATTTGCGGGATATTTCAAGTTCGACCAACAACTCTTCACCTGGTATACTTAATCAAGGTACGTTGATGAAACGAGGTATCATTGAGTTTAGTGTACTATGTACCTTGATTTAACGAGAGAGAAATAGGGTTTTTTTTTAACCGAGCAACTTATTTTTGGAGGGGAAGTTTTAACTTGGAGGAGGCTTCCGGTATTTTGGCCGGTGTTATCATGTCTGTCTGTACTTCGCTCCTGACTATGAAAAAATGTATTATTTTTGTTTTTAATTTACATTTTCCCTTTTATAATCAATTAATAAAATTTACATTCTAAGACTTTCTGTCTAACATCATTTTCTTTATTCAAGTGAATAGCCTAAATTTGTGGTTTGTTCATAACTTTATAGGAGTAATAAAAAACAAAACTTTTTTTTTTCCTTTCGTCTTTTATGTTAAAAATGAATAGTTTGCTACTGGGTGGGGTGGATTTATTTATCTTAGGATTAATCCATAAAATAAATGAACCTGAAAAAAAAATTCTTGAAAAATCCCTGTTAGTTAATACTTGGATTATGAAAAAGTTCACTCCAATTGCAGGGTGTTGGGAAACTTGAGTGAGTTTGTTTACCGTTTTTAGTTGAAAAAAAACCTCGCTCATTAAAAATTAATTAATATTTTTAGAAGCCCTACTAATTTATTCAATGTTTTTAATCTATTTTGTTACCGATCAAGCCTTTTGAAAGAAAATATTTCTAAGATTCTTTTATTCTCTTATTCTTCACGAACTTGACCTTAATAAGAATGGTTTCACAGTTAACGGCTTGTCCTTAATGTATTAAATTTGTCCCATGAGAATTGGAGATTAACGGGTGTCATGTTGGTCTGACATAGTTTTTTTTTATGGCATTTCAGTGGGTAAGGTAAATTACATGATGGTGCCCATCTCCTCCCATACCGGTCAAACTTCCATGTTGAGGATGAGTGTGAAAAATGGGCCATCCTCCCTGTAGGGGGAGTATATGATACTCCAGAAAATTTTGATCATTATGTATTCAAGATTGATTGGCTAAAATTGCGTTTCAGGAAATATCAGCTACTGAAATTACGTGTAGTCTTAAACATGTTTCAAAAGTTTTGTATGTGATCTTTTAAAATGGTTTAATAAGTATTAATACTGACTTGTGTAAAACAAAAATTACTGGGAATTAAAATTCTCTTAAAGATGACGTTGTTTTCATTAAAAATGTTATTGCAAAAATTACAATAGTCGCTTTGTTTAAAAAGCCAACTCAATCATATTAAGGGCATATAGCATATTCCTTTGGATGTGTGAAAATGAAAGTGTGGATGAAGAAACCATTTATTGTTTCAGATTTAATTTGGTTTACATTAATTCCCCTTGTATGATTCGCACATTTTTCCTGAAAATATTGCCTTAAAGAATCTGGGTGCATATTATCAATGGAAAAATGATTGCAGAACATTTTTCCAGCAGAGTTTGTTTGGTGTAGAAGGTCCGTTTGACTGCCACCATTGCCATGATGGTGATCAAACATCAATATTATAGAAAACTTGGCTCTTTGTTAGAAATCAGAACTGGACATACACTAAAAAAATCCCCTACCAAATCACATAGGTGCTTAAGAATAGAGTATCTGTAGCAAAAAGAATTCATATTCATTACCACTTGACAGTGTGTTATGATTTTATTAGAGCTGACAATATTTTTCATACTAAACGCATATATTTATTAAAAATTGACAAAGCAAATGATTACTTATTTTAATACGAAACAATTTATTAACAATACTTCCATACCAAATTCAATGAAAGATTCCTTCATTTTCATATGTCCCAGTTTCTTTTTTGATTTTAATTTTCTTGATTTCTAATTCATTTTGCTTTTTTTTTTTTTTTTAAGAATTTGAACTGTTTTTTTTAAATTTTCTTTCAATTTCTAAAAACAAAAGTTATGATTTCTAAACATTGCTGTCATGTGATTCAATGTTTTAAATTTACTACTACTATGTTTCCTTTACTGTTAATGGAAGAGCTATGCTCACACATTCATAACTTCCATACATTTGAGGACGAAAAATATTACTACCTACTAATAAGGCTTGGGTTTAAATTCACATTTTCCAACTTGCAGCTGACATCCGACATTTTGAAGATTCTGATCAGATCAAAGAAGGGGGTGTGGTGTATACATAAGATAATGCATTTTTGGGTGTGGAGTATACATAGGATAATGCATTTTTCATCCAAATTGAAGCTTAATGGCGGGGGGGGGTCGGATTATCTATGGTAGAAGATTATATATGAGGGAATTACAGTATTTACTCGTTAGATTACTTATGAAATCTGTTCTCTCTCTTCAATGTGAGGTCACTTCATTTTTTGGTCTTAATTTCTGAGATTAGGAATTATTATTATTATACACTAATTTACCCAGACTAGTGTCCTCATTTTGGTTGTTATAGTAACCTGTCTGGCAGTTGTAAGTTCAATCCATGCATTGGGTAGTGCAAAAAAAGTTGTATACTCTGGTTCAGTTGAAGGGGCCAATGAAGGCTATTGTTAGGACAAACAAACTGGGAAGAATTAACTCATACTATATAGCCTCATACATGGACAGTGAAATGAGAACAACCTACCCCTATGGGTTAAATAAAGGGTTTGGTTTGAAATTCCCAGACGGTTACCAACTACAAAAGACCCCTAAAGAAGGATGAAGGGTACATCAGCAAAAATGTTGTGACGATAACAAAAAAGATAAGGATATGTTTGAGTAAATCAGTGTACACTTCACTCTTTATTTCACTTATTATTGTGTGAGGATTCTCATGTAATACCAAGCAAGGCGAGATTTGAATTTCTTTGAACTGCATTGTACGAGAAACATTAAGTAATATTGTGACAAATCTTTTTGTTCTGTATTATGATTAAATGTAACATCCATTCTTATAGTAATAAACAAATTTTCATGATCTTTTGTGATGACTTGAACAAATTTGATACTTGACTAAAATTGTCATTAATCCTTGTATCGAAAATTGAATGCGACAAAAACATATAAGAGTCATATAAGAAATAATATTATGGACATCCCCTGATATAACTTGTTTTGCTATGGCATTATTCATGGTATGAAGTGGGTGAGTGTTGAATGCCTACATTTGTACTCCTGGTATTACTCACTTGTCTAGGAAACTGAATAAAAACAGAATTCCTCTTGGAACTCAGAGGCCGAACACTATTTTACTACAGTGTAAGCCTTTTTAAGCACAAAGGTGACATAACTATCCCTCTCTCCCCACTGTAAGAAATATATTTGATTCATGACCGCAAACCAACTATAAAAATTAAATGAATTAGACTTCAGAAGTCAATGAACAAAACTTTTCTGTGCTGGAGCTCAGGTATGGGATGTCTAAAGGCACAGTGGGTCAGGGTCCAAACGGTCAAGTCATTAATGTAAATGTTCTGTATTTAAATACTGAAATTCAGTACTTTTTATAATATATCGTAGTTATCTTGATGGCATTACTTAATAAAGAGCAAATATTAAAGAATGCCTTTACTTCTTTGTTCAAATCTTTCTCAGTTTTTATACATTAGACAATGATTGTTGTCTTTCATCTATCACTAGCCATTGAATATTGCACATACCCACCCGGCCATTATCATGGTTCAGTTATAACACAGTTGGCATTCTTGGACCCTAATACCATCATTATAATAGTAGACACATGCTCTAGTACAAAAACAACAATTATGACTCAGACAGTTGGAGTAGAGTAGGTTTAAAAGAACAATTTGGACTCTTACTAACCATAAATTTCCTGTAGCTAAGTGGTATTGCAGCTGGATGTAAACCAGGCTTTCCTCCGACATGTGGGACTCCAATTCAAATCTTATTTTTTATAATTCTGATCTACACTGTTTGCAGCCATAGCAAAGTCCCAAGTCAAGTTGTGATAAAAACGATTGCAAAAATTAGAATAAAGGTAGACTGTTGTTGAAATTAATACAGAGAGTCAATTGCAAATGTTTTTTTTTTCAGGGGGAGATTGCCCACCAGTTTCAGCTTCCCGAACGACAGGCCAAAGTGAATCAGTTGATAAGGGCCATGGAACAAGCATCTGGGGGAACAACGACTCCCGCGGAGGAAGAGGAAGAAGAGGAGGTCCCTCAGCAGTACTGCGTTTGTAGGTCCACTGATTGCTCACGTTTCATGATGTAAGTACCATTAGAAATTGTTGTTACAAAATTTAACTATTTTGGGTTTAGATAGTAAATATTCAAAAAAAGAACAGTTTACATTTTAGTCACTTATTTTGATACTAACTTCAGTACTGGTCTATGCCAGGCTAAATATTGAAGGAGTAAAAAAAAAAATCAAGGACTCAAGCTTTCAGACTTGTAAAATCTATTATGACATTCGCACATGGAATTCTGTTGTTAGATTTTAATCATTATTGCAATCCAAAAACATTTAGCCTTAAAACCTTGCCTTGCATGTAAAATTTGGTTGGACTGCACCCATGTTTGGGTGGTTTCTGTAATGTGACCAGCAAACAAACGAACAGATGGACACTACCTGATAATACATGTATTGATAGATTTTTATTATTTGGTGGTAATTTATTGTGACAAAAAGACGGGGAAATACTAATTATAAGAGGAAGATTTATTAGGTTTTATGAACTGTAGCTCTCTTTGGAAATAATAACCAACATGTCACAAGTTTTCTAAATCTCTTAAATGAAGCATTGAATGACAAGATTTACAAACTTAATCACTACTACCCACAACAGACCAGTTTAAACACTGTTGCTGGTTCCTGGTTTGTTCTAAGTTTATAGTAAAACCTTGAAATTTTGCACACATACTCTCCCTCAATGAGTAAGGGAAAACTTTTTTTTTCTCTTATCTTTGGAATTTCCTTTCCCATGAATAGGTTTTTAGTGCATGTTTCAATTTCCAATGTAAATTCATTCTAAATTGATCTCTTAGTTTGTGTCTGGCAGCATCCATGCTTGTTCCTTTTTTTTTTTTTTTTTTGGTGTGTGTGTGTGGGGGGGGGGTTTAAATTCACACTTTTCTTAGTGATAACTCCCCAACATATCAGAAGTGACTTATCCATTGAATCAACCCTTTTTCCAATTTTTTGATTGATCACTCTCAACGCAGCATGTTGCTTAAAGACATTGGGTATGTGACAGTTTCTATCGAGTGACTAACAAGACACCAACCTTTTTCTTTTTTTTTTTTTCAAATTATGAATTGATGATTCGAACCATATTGGTGGCATTTCCATCAATGTAACTTGATTTTACCACGACTACTGCTCAATATCTGAAGTAAAAAGAATCATATAGTGGTAGTGGTGATTCATCATTTCATTTAGAATGTTTTATATATGTTTATTTTAGCATGACCATTTACAAAAAAATTGACACGGTCTTTTATATGATATGATTATTTCTTTTACTTTGGAGATCATACTATGTGCAATTAAATATTTGAGTGTATACTTTTATTTAGCTCTAATTAAGTATTTTTAGTTCCCTGATAAATCATCTACTTTATATTGAGTATTAGAAACTGTCAACATAGGTTTCTTTTAGGCTTCAAGTAGGTCTTGTTTGATATGTATGTAGCATGCATACAGGCTGTGCCTATATAGCTAGGGGGCTGAAAATTTGAATATTTACTCTTAATGTCTAGTTTTTTGAGGTTTTTTTTGTTTTTTGTTTTTTTTTTCAAAATCCCCCCCTCCCAATACTTTTTCAAAGAAAGGTTCAGTTTGCAATGTAAGTTTATGCTAAATTGGTCCTTAATTTGTGTGTGCTTGTTTTTTTTGTTTGTTTTTTTAGATTGCTTCCTAACAAAAGGCGAGAGAAGTAACTTATTCATTGATCAACCTGTTTCCAATCTTTTCCAATTGATTACCCCCAACATTGCATGCTGCCAGAAGACTTGGGTTGTGTGACAGTTTCTACTTTGAAATGAACTATAATGATGTAACGTTTGTTTTGTCTTTCAGTGGCTGTGATAATTGTAATGAATGGTACCATGGTGATTGTATTGGTGTCACACAGACAGCAGCAAAAGCAATTAAACAGTTCTTCTGTGATGCTTGTCGAGGTGAGTCATGGCACACTGGGCCACAGAGTTGAACCTTTTTATCTTCCCATCAAGGTTGCACTATAACTTTTTCAATGCAGATTACGAATTCAGAGTCTGTTTCACTCTAGCACATCTTGATTTGTTTTTACATGTATCCACACATCTTGATTAGACACATTTTGATCTTTTAATCAGTACTTATTATGGGGGAAAGGGAGGGGCATGATGTCATTTAAAGGTCTGACATCATTATAAGAACATTTTTTTTTACTTGCTGCTATGATGTCATTATAGAACGGATGAGATCCTTATTTTTGTACTTGAAAAATGGTCCAAAAATGCCATAATTTTTATTGAAAGTAATACTTGCAGAATATTTCTATATTCACTTGTATGAGAATCAATTGACTCAAAGAAACACTGTTTGCTCCTCTTCATCCTCCTCCTCCTCCTATCACCACCATGGGTGGGGGATGCATCGTTCAACATGGTTCTTGTTTTTGCTACGGGCACTTTCAGTTTTCGGTACTACTGTATATGAGGCAATATAGACGAAGGTCAAAGGGAGACAAGATTTGTATCTGTCAGTATTTTTCATCTTCTAAATTGAAAAGTTCTATATATAAGATATAAAAAGAAGATTCTACGCAGAAGGAGAAACTGCAAACATTAGGCATTGGACCCCTTAGGGGTCATATGCTGATATACAACTTTCATCTCATCATGAAAACTAGGTGTGATATAAGAAAACGGACTACATTTTTGTAATCGGCATCCAAAGCTACGTAAAGTATTCAATAACATGTTTAATCGGAATTAGTTGTTGACCAATATAACTGATAATATTTATTTGTAAATTCTTTAACTTTTTCTACCAATGTATCTGTTTGTCTTTTCCATCAGTGTAGTCGTATTTCTTATGAGGAATATAGTTTGAGGTGTATGGATAGCATAGAACAGACAATAGACGTGTAGTCCTCGTTGGAAATTCAATTGAATGTCTCATTTATGATGAGATGCATGACCTCGGCTATTTCCAACAAGGACCTCAATTCTATGAATCCTTTCAGAGAGACACACCCACATATCATTCCCAATTGACAGTTAAACACAAAATTTGTTCTTTTGAGAAACAAAGAAAAAAGAAGCATATCCTCAGCATAAACAAAGATGTACGTTTCTAACGAAAGATCTTTGATTTTTCAGAATGATCCTTTTGATATATGCAGTTTTGCTAACTTGGTGTCTGGTTTACAAAACGCATTACTTTGAAATTCAGTGGGTTTTTTTTTAAGAAAAGTTCTGGCTATGTCTCACCTCTGGACTCTGGCAGTCAGGGAAGTGCCGAACTCTCCCTTGCGATAATCCAAGTTCAGCAAAAGTCATGACATGTGAGCCTGTAGTAAAACTGTGCAACTCTAAACTGAAGTTGATGTCATCTTTGACTGAAAAAGACAAACATGATGATGATGATGATGATGATGATGATTGGAAGGTTGTTCTTGTAATCCAATGAATCAAAGAGTATAAATTACCATATTTACTCGAGTAGTACTATGCAATCTTGAATATAATGTGTCACCCTCCTTTTTGCAACTATAAAATCAGTGATACCTCCATAGTTATTGATACTTATCAAAAAAACAATGCAATATCACTGCAAATTTTGACACACATCTTTTATGAATTAAACTTTTGAACAATAGAGTGAATGAACATATACACTAGGATGTTAACAGAATTAACAATTGCCATTGGATGTATTCATTCTAGCTCAAGGTCATTAAAATCATTCAAGTTGAAATTTGTTTTGAATTTTCCTAATCTTCTATAATGAAGATCCGAATTCTGTATTTCTGTTGGTTTGTTATCATAATGTGGCAAAATGTCATCAGTTTTCTTTACACTCTAGTATAACGCTACCCTCTCCCCATTTTGATAATGATTTTTTAATATTCGATGTCTAACATTCTACGTTAGTGAATACGGTATTTTGATGTTGCATTCCTCTTTCAGAACGTGACAAAAGTCTTGAGATTCAATACAAACATAAAAAGGTGAAAGAGAAATATCATCGTACCAGTGAATCCAGTGATTCAGAGAGACATCATAAGGAAACTCCAGTCAAGAAAGAAAAGGTAAGTATTTTTTTTTCTTTTTTTTTTCTACCCCACCCTCCAATGAACAGAAGGTATGTATGTATCATTTCTTTCCACTTATACTCTTATTGAGGGTGTCGTGGGTTAGGTGCACATGAGCAATTCTTAGTAAGACCCTCATCTGGCTTGCCAGGCCTGTCAAAGCTTCATTTTGCTTATAGCACTTTTCCGGTATTCCCCAATGGGCACCTATCTAGGTACTGACCGAGGATAACATTGCTCAACTTTGGTCTCCTGAGAACTGGTGTACCCTACGGGATTTGACCATAACCAGTACGTGGAGAGGTTCCTCAATCCTGGTCCTTGTGCTGAGTGTTTAGCGGAGAGGTATCAAGTATCATTTGTAAAGTCTTTGGTATGCCTAGGTAGTAAATAGAACCATGGCCTACCAAACCGGAGTTGTGCACTCAACCCCTGGATCATGGTGATTGGTATGACCCTAGTTTTAATGGTGAATGATTTAAAGCGGGGAACAATGTACCACAGCAAATGTTCTGGGTTGTGTGGATCTTTCAATTTGGTAAAAATTATGAGATTTCTTTGCCTCCCCATGAGGTCAAAATTGGCACATGGTCAATTTGAAGTGAGGGCCCACACATGTATGAGTGGGCAATGAGAAAAAATTGTCCAGTCCCTGCAAACAGTGTCGCGAAGGCATCAGCGTGAGCCTGACCCCCACCTCCTTTAGTGCAATGAAGAGTTGCTGCCCTGGAACAACTGATCCCCCAGGACTGGACATTGTGTATTGTTTTGGGCCACCGACGGACCAAGTTCAGTGCCCCGGAAGAAATTGGTATAGCCTGAATCTCTCTTGTGTATAAAAGGGACAATTCATCATGGAAATGATTTCACTATAATTTGACTATTGTAATCAATATCTTATGATGTAAAAGCTGTTGTCACTTTTTTTTAACACTGAAGCAAAAGAGAGGAAGGGGCTACGGCAAACACAGGAAACGAAATTGGATGCTGTCGCTGTGTCTGTGTTAGATTGATGTAGGCAGGCAACTGCTGCTAGTATTATCACTACTACTACTACTAATGATTATCTTTCACTTAATTCTTTTGCTTTGTTTTAAAATCGTTATAAAACAAGAGTTGCAGAAAATGAGCAAAAATGAATCTCATTTGAGATATGTGCTTTTTTTTTGGTTTGCAATACATTCCTTTTTAAATATGTTTGCATGATCTATCCACTTGTAAATAATACTGTCATTTTCTTCAGATACTATGCTAGTCAGTTGTGAATGATTCATTTTAAAAATCAACTCATAGTATTATATATCTTTTAATTCAAAAAACCTTCCCTTAGGTCCGTTGAGTATGCTTGCCAAATATGGTTGGGCAAATCAGATTTTTAGTGTTATGTAGAAACAGATTGAAATTGGATCATTATTATCGGGGTGAGAGCAACAGCAGACCCCATGAACTGATCCTTTTTTCTAAAAAGGAAACAATACGTAAATTTTGCACCAACATGCGCCTTATTTAGGGCCTTTTGGAACCATTTTAGACACTGGGTAAAGTCAAAGTTCAGAAAAGTTGTTTAACTAGAGATCAACCATTTTAGAATAATAGATATTTTGTCATTGTATCGGATTATGGAAAAAAGAATTGTCTTTTTTTGTGAGGATTGAGCTTCTGATTTTCTCTCACTAATCTTTTTTGATTTGCTATCATTTTGACAGAGGGAAATACATCTCTGTCCCTGAATATTTATCTACTCCAGGGTTGCTCAACCTCTTCACTCTATTGATCTCTTTTTGTTAATTTTTATTCAATTTTCTTCTTTTCAAGCAATAGTCCTAAAAAAAAATTCCTGATGAAATTGAAATGACATTTCACTAACATTGTTTATTCAATGTGTCCCTTATGATTTGATGTTTTGATACTTGATTCTTGATATTTGGATTGATATTTGTGAATTTTAGTCTTATGCTTCATTGCATGCATGTATCCGTTCTACTTCTTTCCTTTGTCAATATTTTATTGACTGCAATAAAACCACATTCATCAGAATGCAATGTTGGAAAGCAGAAAAGTTCATCATTTCCAACCACATTGTTGGATAGAGCTGTTTAGTTGTATTTCATAATAAATTGTTCAGAGTAGACAATTGGAGGTTTGAGCAACCTATGTATGATTTCATAATTAAATTACACAATAACTAAATTGGAAATTGATGTATGGAATGTCTTTCTAAAACACACATTTTGTATTTCCCCAAGTTGGAATAGCTTCCACTTATTTCTTGACTTTACAAACATAAAATGAACGATTGCCTTTTTTTTCTTTTTCTATAAATGAAAGAAACTCCATTTGTTTGTGACTATATATCATCCTCAGCTCAGCTCAGTTTTTGTCTCCTTTAGTGTAATATTGCCCCTGTTGAGAATGAATGGGCTATAGAAGGCTATTCAAGCTATAATTTGATTGATTTTAATTCTTTTTAAGTTAGTTTTTTCTTACTGATTAATTTTTTTACTTATTTATTGTTTCAGGAAAAGAAGAAAAAATCCTCACGAAGGTGTGGAGAATGCATTTCATGTCACCGACAGGAGGATTGTGGCCGGTGTGATTTCTGCAAAGTATGTTCCTTTTTGTTTGTATGTGTTTAATTGAAAGAAATGTCCTGTTAATGCCTTTGGGAAAGACATATCAATTCTGCCCCCAGCTATAGGTAAATAGCAGGAGAGAATGAGTATTCTAGCCATGGTTGACTGCTAATCTTGGAGACAGAAAATTCTGATTCCAAATCAGTGAGTGGAGCCCCCTTATGGTGGTGTGATGCTAATTTAGACATTCTTCTGGCAGACCCTGCAGCCAAGCTGATGGCGAAAATATTGTTTTGTTTATTGTTGGTCTACAACAGGGATGCTGAGAGGGGAATTCTGTCAACTGGGTCTCCTAGGATCTCCATTTGCTACACCCAGGCTTGTTCCCTGGAGAGGTGCCTCCAAAATGGGGCCCATCTTCTTTTTCTTGAGTAGGCAGCAGAGCAATCCTCGTATTTGTTCTGTATTTCATAGTTAATTTTTGTATTACCCCTATTTTTATCTAATTATAAACCATTAACAAAAACTGTCTACATGAGTTTCTTCAGCTGTTAAGTGATTCTGCCTAGCTATATATATATATATATATATATATATATATATATATATGTATCTTGTGTACAGGCTGACCAGTGGAGCTAGAGAGCTAAAAATTTAAGCATTTACTCACTATGTCTAGAAAAAATGGTGGTGGTGGGGGGGTCAATTTACAATGGAATTTTTTGCTAAATTATCCACCTCACCCCCGTCTTGTCTTCTAACACCACCTACTGCCTTGTCTTCCAGCACTCCAAAGGTAGCGGCAGTACTCACTTTATGAATTGATGATCTAAAAGATGTCAATTTGCAGAAGAACATTTTTCTTTAATGTCACATAGGAAACTGGCAACTAAAATACAATATAGGTTTCTCCAGTTTTCAACTTGGTCCTGCTGGCTGGCTGGCTATGTATACACCACTCATACAGGCCATATCAATGGAGCTAGAGGGCTGAAGATATAAACATTTATCTTGAAAAAAAAGAGATGTTTTTTTTTCTTTTAAATCAACCCCCGATTAGTTTTAAGTAATGAGTTCAATTTGTAATGTAAATTGATCCCTTAGTTGTGTCCAGCGGGATTCACGTGTTTTTTTTTAAAATCCAGATTTTTTTTTAGTGATAACTACCCCACAAAAAGCAAGAGATATACTTATTCACTGATCACCCCTTTTTTTCCTATTTTCTAATTGATCATCCCCCCCCCCCAACACAGCATGCTGCCAAAAGTTGTTGATCATTTGACAGTTTCCATTGAGTGACCAACCAGACTTGGTTTAAATTACATTTCTTTAATTTTTTGCAACTAATTAACCCATTAACTGTGAATGACAGAAATTTGTTTTTCTGTGAATAACAAATGTTTTATTGTGATTGATGACAACTCAGTTCTATCTGTGAGTCTGGGCTTTTATCTTACAATGGATAACTTGCTATAAATTATGGACAAGGGCTTTTATATTGCAATGGATAACTATTACTCTTCACCCACTGTCACAGCTAATAGACCCTATTTTGACAGATAAGCCTTCCATTTTCTTGAGTATTTCACAGATAAAACCTCACTATATTCTTGTCTGTAACTTTGAGAAGAGTCATTATTATTCTAAGATTCCATTCAGGCAATGGAGCTGTTCTTTGTGTTGTTGTTGTTACCGTAATGTTTTGGCTGATTCATTCTACAGCCTTCTTCAGGTTTACAATCAATATGGAAAGGGATGGGTAGAGAAATATTCCGAACATTTTGTTTCATTCTAGCAATACACAAATCACACCATTTGCCACCAACCACTTAACCCAAGTGATTTGAATTTGTTATTAAACTCCTGCTAAGTTGACTTTATTTTCTTCACCTAACAACTATAAGTTCAGTCTTCTGGTTAAGACTAAAAAATGAAAATGATGGATAGAGAGAGAAAGAGAAGGGAAAAGACAGACCGTTTCTATTCCTACATCATCAATTGAAAGAGGGAGGAATAGGTGATGGAAAGCTAGATGTTAAATTGAATTATCTGGTGTCCCTAAATGGATTCCTTTAAAAAGAATTTACTTTTTCTTTCATTTTTTTTCAATCTTCACTATAATTTTTTTTTCTCCACTCTTCTCAGCCCTCACCATAGTAGAAACATGAAATTTCGCACTCACACTCCCCTCAATGATTAAGGAAAAACGTTTTTTAAAAATTCAGCTTGGTGACTGAAATAGTTGCGTTCAGAGTGTGTGGTTTGACCCTGAAGCAGCCAATCTTGTGCAGTGAATTATTTTATATGGATTATATTATATTTTTCCAACATTTTGCCATTGTCTTTTCAGGACATGAAAAAATTTGGTGGTCCCAATAAGATTCGACAGAAATGCAGACTCCGACAGTGCCTAAATTTTGTAAGAAACATTTTTTTCCCCCATCAATAAGTACAGTAATATTTTGCTAATGCCGCCCTGTTTAGCGCTAATTCACTATAGCGCTGTTTTTCAAATATTTTTCATAATAAATTTATTTTCAAATAATGATAAAAGACAACATCCTGGACAGTTGAAATAACTGAATACTGTACACTTGGGTCAGGGTGTCATGTGAATGAAAATAAACACATACTCTTACACTATAATATATCATGTAGCGATGTATATTGAGACTTAGTGATATTTCACCAGCTCCAGAAAGTAGCTACCAGATGAGATACACAGTACTAATCGATTCCATATTGTTGAGGTTCAGCAATGACATCATATATTGTTAAATCATTGCTGGGATGAAATTTTCAGTGGGATAGCACTACGCGCATTATATTAATTGTATGCTAACAGAAACTATGATTCAAGTAGGATCCCGCATACACCCAGATTTGCTGTCTATCCACAAGTTCACTGAATTTTTTACCCATCGTGAGTAGAAAACGACCTGCAACATCGAATACTGACCCCGTATTGCACTGTTACCTTTTGCACTGTGATTTTTAGGATGGTTTGTCGAGCGCTAACCAAGGTATTATCATATATTGAGGGTCGAAGTGGATTCATTGGTGAGAAATGGATTTGTTAGAATCTGATGTTGCTGTCCTTATTAGAAACCATCAACCAATACTGTCAACATAGGTTTCTTCAGTTTTCAAGTTGGTCTGGTTGGCTAGCTGGCTGGCTATGCATGTATGTATCAAGCAAAATAAATTATAATTTATTTCTCGCTATTCAAATGGAGCTAGAAGGCTGAAAATTTAATCATTTACTCCTTACCACGTCTACGAAAAATAGGGTTTACGTTTTTTTTTTGTTTTTTTTTTTACCTTTTTTTTACCACCATCCTCCTCCCATAGGTTTGTAGTGGAATGTTTCAATTTGCAGTGTAAATTTATGCTAAATTGATCACTAGATTTGTGTCCTGCACCATCCACTCGTCTCTTGCAAATTCAGACATTTTTTTAGTGATCACTGCCCTGCAAAAGGTGAGAGAAATATCCTATTCATTGATCATCCCTTTTTCTAAATTTTTAATTGATCACCCCCAACAAGGCATGATTCCAAAAGACATTAGTTACCTGACAGTTTCTGTTGAGAGACTAATCGTCACTAAGTATTAAAAATAATACAACACTTGTACTAGATTTAGCAAGCACTATATTTTTTTCCTCATTGCACTTTTAAAGATCCCCTTGAAATTTGAGCACATCGAAATGCATTTTTCCAGTGAATAGGTTTGTACAAATATTCTCTGCCTGATTTTCAACTCCTGCAAATCATTATCGAAAAAAAAAAAGAAAAAAAGAAATCTTAATATGCATGGAGTTGTGGAATGGCGTTGCACTTACTCGTATGAAAAATGTAATCTTTGAACTGGGTTCAAGTTTTGCCTTAAGCTGTTTACATCACTTTGCCTCAATGCATGACTGTTGAATCCCTGTCTTCAAATGAAATTCTCTCTTTGACAGTGCAAAAAAACGCTAATTTACCGTGGAAGTGCTTAACCATTCCGGTCATTTTTGTCCATCTTTTTTTCTAACCACTTAAAGCATCTTTTTGGTGCTTTTTGCTATTTTTTTTTTTTATTTAGTGGCAGTCAGACTTGCATGAAAATATCTATGAATTGGCAATACTTGGTTTCAGTCTTTGCAATTTTTTTCTGCTAGTACCCTTGGGGGGGCATGAATAACCCCTTCCCCTTAGCTATGGGTAAATAACTAAAGTAGTTGGAGCTCTACAGCACTTTTTTGGCATGTGGCTAGCAATTTCACTCCATGAAAGCTACTTGTTACTGAAATTACATTGTGCCCCGTGCTCCATAGGGAATCTCTATGGGGAGGGGGGGTGGATAAAAAAATTTGTATGTATTTGTATTGTGATAGTTTACTTCAAGTGTTAATGATTGAAATTTAAATTTGCCTATCCATTTTACAGGGCCTCATCTTATCAAGTGTTAATGATTGAAATTTAAATTTGCCTATCCATTTTACAGGGCCTCATCTTATCAGGTCAGAAATGGAAACCTCGTCCTGGTGACAAGGATCGGGATAATCGAACAGTCACGTCCATTACAGAATCAGTTTATACAAATGTCAATAAACGCAGGTCAGTATATTTCTATTTTAAATGGACCTTCCAAGAGAAAGAATAATTCAAAGAGAAAGTAATCAAAATACAATCATGACATTGTTTAGATTAAATTTATGGCATAAAATTTCATAAGGGATTTTCTTCATAAATGCCCAGAACTCTGTCTCATGTCAATATCTCTGGGCAAAGTATAGATACATATAAATGTCAGAACACATGAATAACCAAAGCCCTGCAACAGTGTTTGAACTTGTCTGTTGTGGATAGCAGTGATTGACTGTCCAGATCTACAGTCATGCCCCCCTCCCTCCCTCCAATGAAACAGATTTCTAACTTGGTTGTCTCTGTCTTGCTCCATCAAATGTTGCTTAACCAAAAATTTTTGTTTCACAGGGACACGTCGGACGGTGAGGTTAAAATCAGAGGCAAGAAAAGTAAAAAGGTAAGAAACTGTTTTTTTTTTTTAATTTTCTGCGCTTAATTTCAAACGGTACTTGTTTGTGACTAATAAATAGTAGTTTTCTTAATCATTGATCAATTAGAACTGTCAACTTAGATGCCTCCTGTTTTTTATGGAACCTTGAAATCTTTTTTGAATAATCTGAAATTCAAATAAATTATGTGTATATTCGAGGTTTTTCTCAATATCCATAGATATCTCTATTTTCGTTTCATCTGTTTAAAGTAAAGTTGGCAGACTTATGAGAATGAGATAATTTGGTTTCTCCTTTGTAGTATCCTATTGTATCCAATACACACCTTCTATAATTGGTTCTTTTTCAAGAAAAGCATATTTGCTATCACATCAAATCGATTACATACAGAGACTTATTCCCTTTAAATAATGTATTTTTAATAATAATATCTTTTTAGTCCAAAGACATTACTTCCGGATCATCAGAAACCAGTACACCACAAAAATCTAAATCTGGGCGTCGGCATGGTGCATTAAAAGGCCGTAAGGTAAGATTTTCTTTTAAGAGAATGGGTTATTTCAACCTTATCCACCCTTGTGGTAGATCAATAAGTTTTCAGACTGGTATTTACTTATTCGCTGAATTTTTCACTGTGTAATGTTCGACTTCTAAATTGTGCTATGGGTAAACTTTGAATCATTTCTATATTAATGAGTGAATTTGTATGAAAATGCTTAGTCTTTTGGTCTTCATTTGAAACATGTCGTGTTCTCACTCGTTTTGATTTTATGGTAAAAATAACTCCCTCTTTAGAAAGCCTTTTGTGTAAGAAGTGGCCAAAAGGCTTTGCTTAGTGTGGCCAAAAGTAAAGAAAAAAATAAGCTATAGAAAGAGCTTTTTGTTGTAATGTTTGATTTTATTTTGATTTCGTTTAGAAATCTAAAAATAAAGCTGATAAACATCATCATTATGGTGATGTAGAAGACAAACACAGCGTTGAGAAAGTGGAGGAAGAAGTGCCTCGACAGTGTTATGGAGTTGGATGTACGCAACAGGCATGGCCAAACTCTAAATATTGCTCAGATGAATGTGGAATGAAGATGGCCAAAAGGTGAGTTGGTGAAACTTTCATCTAGGAAATCTACCATCTTCAGAAATAGTTGAATTCAGTTCATTATAGACAGTAGTTCCCCCTTATAACACAGGTGTTAGTGTTCTAAAGATGACCACGTAATAACTGAACGGCAGGTAATCAAAAGTCAATTAGAAATCAACAGGTGAATGGAAATGTTGTTTCCATCACAAAATAAACTATGCATTGAACACTCACAACACAATTGTTAAAAACAATTTACAGCAATACCCCGGTGCAGATTTTGATATAGGACAGTAAAATATTACTCTACTAATTCATGTAAGTAGATATGAGCTGAAAGAAAAAGAACTGCTTTTTTGAACTGTACTAATTGTACTAAACAAGGTATAAGTATTTTTTCTATGATTTGATTATATTAGATTTGTACTGGAATGAAATTAGTCATTTTCCTCTCTCTGTGTACATGTTAGTGTGTGTAATGTATATATTCCAGTTTCTCGGTGTATTATACACACAGATATGATTTTATTGCTCTATTTGCATATCTTGCAAAGTTTTTGTTACTCAATGAAAGAATCTGATTTTTCAATTTTTCAATTTCTTTTTCAATTCAGCCGCTTGTGTGAACTTCTTCCTCCGAAGATTCAACAATGGCAAAGCAGTCCATGCATTGCAGAGGAATATAACAAAAAATCTTTGGAGAAAATCCGACGGCAGCAACAGATGTGTCAACAACGTCTCAACGAACTTTATGTCAAACACCAAGAATTAAACGCTCTCATTGAAAGAGCAAAACAATCGCCCATTGTTGAGGCAGAACAAGATGTGAGTTGGCAATTCTTTCATAATTTTGTCTTCTTTCTTCCTTTTTTTTCCTCCTTTCTCATTCAAGCTTTTTCCTTTCAGGAAGTTTTCTATCTGTTCAGCTTTCAGTTTGGTTTATAACTTTGTTTCTTGCTTCCCCCTATTTCTTTCATCCAAAATTCAGTTTATTATAGCCATTAGAACAGACTGAATAGAAAAACTTGATTCTTTACGTATGGATAAATTATACAAATATTAGAAACCAACCAACCTACAAACAAAACTGATTGGCTGCACCAATTGAGGTAAAGGGCTGAAAATTTGAATATTTATTTCTTATGTCAAGAAGGGCCATTTTTTTTTTTTTTTTTTTTTTTTTTTCCCAGCTCTGAGATTTCCAGTAGGGAATTCGATTTGCAATATAAGCTTATGCTAAATCATAAACCCTTAGTTTGTGTCCAGCTTGTTTATGAAAATTCAGATTTTTTTTTTTTGTTATATCCACCTTAGCCCTGAAAAAGGCCAGAGAAGTAACTTATTCGTTGATCACCTCCAACATAGCATGCTGCCAAAACATGTTGATCATGTGACAGTTTCTATTGACTAATCAAACCTATTTAAGCATAAATCTATAGCAAACAAGAAAATGTATACCTAAAAACAGAATTTCTCTTTCTGTCGATTTTCTCTTCATTTTTTTTTTTTTTATAACTTCAAAACATATATATATATATATATATAGGTGGTTTGAATATCAACAATGCTGTCTGGTGAGTACTAAACAGATTATGAAAGGAAAAAAAGTGCATATTATTTCGAATCTGTTGAAAATATAGCAGTAAAGCTTTACAAAAATAATCATCATCGTCAGCTGCAGTAGCAACATCAGCCATATCAGATCCTCTGCTGGACCAAGGCCTTTCCCGTTTCTGGGAAGGGTTAGGCTAAGCTCACTCTTGCCACCATTATCTGTTGAGCTGGTTTTAAATCCAGAGTTGTCTCACTCGGAGACTGGTTGCCCCTAGAGAGCTCAGTCTGCCCTGATATGTAACCCATGGCTGGGGGAGAGAAGAGATGGAATAATGCCTTCCCCAAGGGTTTTAGTGCAATGTGAATGTAAACAACGTAGGTTAGAGTTCTACAGTAAAATTTGAAAAATACCTTCTGGAATCTTGCTTCGAAACAAGGAAGAGATTCGTACTATACCAAACCATTTACTCAGCAAGCTTGGATCTAGATTTTGGAACCAAGGCTTAATATATACATAAAATATAAAATGAAAAATGGGAAGTAAAGATATAAATAAACACACTCCTAAAGCAGGGCCTGTTTGATTCTCGAAATTTATAATATACAATGAAAAATGAAAAACACTATTGTTTATAACAAATACAAATTAATTCACTTTAAGAATAGGGTCAGTTTGATCAATATTAATCCTGCCACAAAAATTACAACGAAGACTGGTCGAATGCAAACTACCCTAGTTACAAAAATAGCCTTAATTTTCACTAGTGATTCTGAATTTCTAGAATCCAAATGAATGATTCAGTACTGTAGTAGGCTGACCATTGTTCCATTGATGTGGTTGTGCTGTCATCAATGAACCTGAAAGAGGGTGACCAGTCCTATTCTTCAGGCATACAGTCAAGTTCAGTAGAGGAACATATTATAAACCCTCTCAGTAATTTCTGGCCCTGGTGATCCGTTCTCTTTGACTCTTTTCAAAGGATCAACAGGGTACACGGTGGAGCATATGTGAGCTGTCCTATGGAGTTGGGCCTTCAATATCATCACCTCCAACTTAGTGAAAGAATGAAAAATTGAATTGAAGTTTTGAAGAATTCTTGGAGACCTGACATTATGCTGCCAGGATTACCACTCGGCTTGTAGATGTATTTTCTGCATTGATCAAATCTAATTTATCTTTATTTCTCTTTAGGATGATGATGAAGGTGAATGGAGCATTTATTGTGTGACGTGTGGCAGCGAAATCCAACAGAAAGGTGCTCTCAGGCATATGGAGAAATGTTTTGCCAAGGTAGGTAATACATGAATACAAACTACCCCTGTCCCATAATACTTGTTACATTTAGTGTATGAAATGCATATGCAAATGTGGCAACTAATGTGGGGCAGAAGTAGTATTATCTATATTTGAGGTAATTTTTGCAAAACAATTCGTTTCCCTATTTTATTGCATAGAAATAATTTATTTGAGAAATGTAGACCATTTAATCATTGAATGATAGTCTTTATTCTATGTTGAAGATCCTTCCCTGTATTCCACAGTGTTTGCTAGTCTGCAAAATGTTGATGTTTAGTTTTGCATAACAAGGATTGTATTTTTTCAAAAACAAAATAATCAAATGGGCATTCGTGGATTTTATTTGTAAGTCATCATTCATTCCAGTATTACTAGATCTTGCCATGAGGGGAGGTAATCCGAGTTTTATCTTCGAGTCATACCCAAGTGTCTCGGAAATAATGCTTGAATTATCTCCCCTTGTATACCAATCTAGCAACCCTGATCCAGACGTCCTCTTGAAACCATTTTTTCCCACTTTCCTAATTGTTTTTTTCTCTATTCTTTAGTTTGAAGCACAGACTGTATTTGGTTCTTACTACAAAACTCCCGTGGATGGAGACTCAATGTTTTGCGATGTCTATAACCATCAACAGAAGACATACTGCAAACGATTAAAAGTTCTATGTCCAGAGCATACGAGGGATCCCAAGGTAACAAATTTACTCAACATTCATAAGTTTACTTAGAGAAGAGAAGACGGACCAAAAATAGAAATGTATATCTCAAAGAAAAATGGAGAGGCATAACAGTTGATGACCTGGAAACTGGAATCAGCTAGCACAATTCAAATTCTAACCTGAGCTGTTCACGTTGACTTACACAAATGCTTTTTGGGGAAACCATGAATCCATCTATTCTCCCTTCGGTTATAGGTAGAATAACAAGGTAGACTGGTAACCCTGGCTTTTGGTCGAGGAGAAGGACATCTCCTAACTCAAAATAAGAAGAATTGCCAGCTATTTATAAGAATAGAAAAAATGACTAATCTGATTTATCTAAATAAGATGTGCTTCAGATTTCCCTTCCATAGTCTGAGAATTGATCTGATTTGATTTACATTTAAAGATGTCATGATTTGTTTTAATAAACAAAAACAAAATATTAAAACTTGAGTAATTTTCTTTCAACTGAGAAAATATTGAAACTAACTTTGTTATCCCCAGTATTTTAATAATTTAGGCAACTCTTTACTTTCATATTGATTTTTTTTTTTTTATCACCACTCGACTTGGGCCGTCAGTCTATGGCAACTAAGAGCTCAGATTTGAAAAAAAAAAACTAAAAAAATTGGGATGAAATTAATAAATTAGTCAAAATTGATAAAACATTGGGTTACAATATTTCATTTAATAATGAAAGAATAAATTAAATTTTCTTTCGATAATAACACAGATTTTAATGATAAAATTTCCTTTTTGATGCTTGTTTTGTTAGAAGATAAATTTCAACATTCTAGATAGGGGTCTGCAAGCTTTTTTGTTGGTGGGCCAAAACGAATGAAAAATGAAACCTCAATCATACAAGACTATGGAAATTTAATTACTTCAAAGTTATTTTCTTTCATTAGAGGAGTATACACCTGTATAAACTATCATGTATGAGAACTCTGAAATTCATTTTGGTTGGTGCAAAATATTGTTTAATTGTGGTTTAAAGCTTGTATGTATTGATTTGTTTGAGGCTATTACAAAAATGAGACTTTATCTCTTTTTCAATATCGAATAGTTTGCTATTGGGATCGATATTCACAATTGGATTAACATCAGACATTGCTAGAAAATAAATGGTGTTATAATAATGACAAAAATTGTGCAAATAACTGTTGTATTAGAATAAGATTTGAACATCGTATCGATTCTATATTAATGAGTGAATTTGTTTGACAAAAGAAAAGCTTTGATGTTTGCGTGATTACTTCTTCCATCACTTGTAAGTCATTTTAACTCTCTTATTGCTTCTTTAGGCTTCATTTGAAGCTGTCATGTTTTAATGTTACCAACTTTTACATGTTTTTATTGGTTTTAATTTTGTGGAATAAATAACTCCTATTTTACTTGATCTTCCATGCCAAAAGGCTTTGCTTAGGGTGACCTAAGAGGGGAGAATAAAAACCCAAGGAATTTCTATATTTTCACTGAAGTTAGAGTATCGGATAAAATGAGACAGCAGGTTGGAGTTTGCCAAGCTCTGTTATTGAGTATGAAATTGGTTAAACGCTTGATGACTTAATTCCTCTTCTTCACCCCACATCAACCTCCTATAATCAATGTCTAGTTTTACTGTAGACATCATTTTGTTCTCTTGGGAATCATCCACTTTGCTTATTATCTTTGAGCTGTTCATGATGTTTTTGTCTTTTCTTTTTAGGTGAGCCATGATGAAGTTTGTGGCTGCCCACTCCTCTCAAATGTATTTGAGGAAACGGGTGAATATTGTCGTGTCCAGAAACGTAAATGTAACAAACATTATTGTTGGGAAAAATTACGAAGGGCACAAATAGATATGGAACGCGTTCGACAGGTAAATGCACCTCTGATTGACTTTTTATTACGTGTTTTTAAAAATTCATCTTCATATTATTTGTATCAGGTTGTCCTCAACTTTTTTTGTGCCTTGGACCGGTTTAATATTGACAATGTTCTTGCGGACCATCTGATAAGGAGGAAGAGGGTAATTTATTATTGGACCAGGAGAGAATGAAGTTATTTTTTATTTTACAAAGAAATATTGCCAAATCCTGTTCCTTTGCGACCAGTTTGTACATGCTTTGTGTACTGGTCCACTGCCTGGTGGTGGGGTACCACTAATTTACACAGGTATCTCCCACTTTTCAAAAGTTCTGTTAATGTCACCTTTTGGCTTTATGAAAAAAGGCGGAAAGCAAAAATATTTTTCAGCATTTGTTATGTAGCAAGCTATCGTAGAGGCAATGCACTATCTTTCTCCTTCTTACAACCCAATATTCTGTAACCCCCCCTCTGCTCCAGCCAAACATACCATTTTTAGGGGTCTGGGAATGCTCAAAATTTCTCCCAATATAAATTGATAATCGCTTCTTTGCCTTACAAAAGATTTTTATAGGAATGCTCTACTTTCAGATAACAGCAAAAATCTACATGAAAAAAAAATACAGATCGAATTCCACCAGAAATTATAGAATAGGAATTTGAATTAGTCGTGAACTATAAAGCTTCTATAGATGTCTGTTTCCGCCCTGACGGTTGCAAAGACAAAAAGATGCTAAGCCATGCTCTAAAAAAGTTTACAGAATTTAAATGTCTGTGCTTTTAACTTGATGTACATAGAGATATTTTTTATTCGTCCCACATTATCCTTGATTTTTTCTGTTTTCTTTGCAGTGGATGAAGTTGGATGAATTGATAGAACAAGAACGAAACATTCGAATTGCCATGTCCAACAGAGTTGGTGTCCTTGGTTTATTATTACACCAAACCGTTGACCATGATCCATTGACTCCAATTAAAGCCCCTTTTCTCAATGAATGAATGACTGGCTCATTGGATAAAGCCTTTTTCCTTACGTGACTCATTTCTGGCGGAATTTGAACAGGTTACTTCTTGATTTTTACCAAGAATTTGGGGGCTGCTGTGTGAGGGACCCACCCTATCCTGACATTGCTGCTCAGGGGAGACATGGAGTTGGACACGAACCCATTTTGACATCAGCAGGGGAATGGCAACTGAGTGGTGCATTGAATTTCATTTCCGTTCAGTCTTGAGTGAATCCTCAAGTCTTCAGCATTTTTCTTTGTTATCTTCTTCTTTGGTCAATCCTGGAATGTTGAATAGATCTCAAAGGAACTTGCATACATGGTCCTGTCAGTCGGAGTTTTCCTCTAGAGCTACCAGTTTGTGCTCAAATGCTGGTAAAGGCTACTTTTTTTTTCTTTTTTAATGCTAAATTCAATTTCTAGCATGTCCTCCATACCTACTGGGAGATTGGTGCTACACCCTCTAATGAAAAAAAATTCCCTTATGCTAGGAAAACACCTACCTGGATATGCTTTGTAATGCTAAAATGCCTGAGCAAAATTTGATGGCTTTTTCTTGTGAGTATTGGGGGACAGGGTTACCAGAAGTAATGTTCTATGCTTTATCTCAGACCTGAAGGACCTTGGTTCATTTCCCGGTAAGAGCAAAGAGTGTGGAAAACTCTTTATTAGGACTAAATTTCTCTGTGCACTCAGCAGTTAACTTGGAGCACCCTAAGCTGTTTGATTAGGGTGGCAAACAAGGTGCCTTAGGGTCACCTCTGACTGTCAACACAGTACATGTCTTTGACTTGGCATGCATACATTCCAGAGACTTCCCCAACACCGGGTATTGAACCTCCAGAGATTCGCTCAATTTCCAAATTTGATACTATTCCAATGCCTGTGTTGGATGCATCTCTGAGATGAAGCTCAGATTATTTCCCCTTCTGGCAACCCTGGTATGCAGATTGAAAAACAAAAAAACAAAAACAAGACAAATATTTTCTTAATAACAATGCAAAATAAATTTATTTGCTCAGGATTCTTTTAAGATCTGCTTCAAAAAAATTGGTTTTTTGAGACCTGACACCCCGCCCCCAATCAACCACAATCCAAAATGAATGTTTTGTGTTGAAGAGGTCATTAGGGGCGATATTCGGTGTGATATTTTGACTGTCACCAGACATGTGTCATATCATCATAACTTAATTCTCAGATGATCTGAGACTTAATGCTTTTTTAGAAACTGATTTTCTTCTCAGGCAGAAATGAATTGATTCTGTTTCTTACCCTGTTGTTCTGATATTTTTTAGCAGTAAGTGGATGCCTTTACTCTTTTCTGCACTGAGAGTTTTGTTAAATATTGAATTCTAAAAAAATGATTGCAGAACCAATCTGACTAGTGCTATCATTAGGATACTGGGGGTTGGGAACTTGTGAAACACAGGAAATTTTAAGAAATCTGAAAATTCTGGAGGCAGATACCAGCTTCCTGCTTATAGCCCAGTCAGGCAACCCTACTAGAGAACATTAAAAGAAAAAAAAAAATATGTCAAAGAACATTTGATATATTTGAGCCCAGGATCTCTGTACAGGTGAAATAGCAGCCCCCAACTCCAAACGAATGAAACAAAATTTTCTCATGTGTACAAATGTCTCATCAACACTCAAACTTTGGACTTTTTATTTCTAAAGATAAATCATTTTTCACTGTGACCCAAATGTGTTTGGTTTCAATTTTGTGTTTTACACCCAATTTCTGTAGGCAACTGACCTCCGTATAAAGAGATGAGATATTGCCATCTCTGCCTAAAAATGAATCATTGTAGCCCGTACCCCACTGTCTTAAAGTTCTTATATCTGTCACCCAAGACTTTACAGACCCACCTATTCCGTCCAGACTTTTCAGACAGTGATGCAAGGTCACATAGAGCAATACATGACTTGGATGTGATCAAAGTTGCTAACTGACTGGAGTGGTCAGTTTTAATGGTACACTATAACAGAATCAATGGGACAAAAAATATTTTAAAATCAAAATCAATTAAGCCTATGCTTTTGGCTATCATTCCAACGAAACTTCTCCACGAATACCCGAATGTCCTATTGCCACTGGCAAGATGTGTGTCTATTTCAAAAAAGACGATTGTAAATGAGCATCCACTAAAATCAAATGGAAAAACACGAAAAGGTGGTGACTGAAGTACACGTGTAAAATTTTTCAAGGTTCTAGTAAAAAAAAAAATGTGACCAGGAGGACTAAAATGAAGAAAAAAATGTTTTTGGGTTGTGTCAATGATCGTGGTTATAGTGATACAATATTTCATTTCGTTATGATGTTCCATGGAGAATACTTGCTTACTCTATGATGGTTTTAGAATAATCTAGTCATCATTTGACAAACAGCATAAAAAAAGAATGTCTTTCAGACTATTTGTTTTGAAAATTTCTCAAAAATTGAGTTTTCCATAAATTTAGTGTGTGAGCAGGCACAAGAATATTAATTTGAACCTCTCATTTTTAGTTAGTTTAGTTAATCTACAAAGAGGAGTTGAAATTTGTTAAATACTCTATTAATAAACAAAACCTCAATGTTAGATATCTAATTCTAATAAATTCCAGTTTATCACTGAGTCTCAGCATTTCATGTCATCCAAAATTATTTCATTCAACAGATTCTCTAAATTCCAAGACCAGAGGGACACATGAAAGAAAAAATATTTTTGAAACAATTTTATTTGTAACGTTAAAAAAAATATAAAATAAATTTAAAATATTTCCACTCTCTTGCAAAGTTTACTTGATCTAACTTGGAGACAGAGCCCCACTTCGCTGATACAAACTGTTCATGAAAGTGGTTTACTTGATATGATTTTTATTAATGAAAAAAAAAAAAGAAAATGGAAGAAAATTTCAGACCAGGGATCTATATCATGGCACTTGACCCATTTGCTGTGAATGATGGAAGTTGCCATGATTACAGTTCTATAACTAACTCAATAAAATTTCCATTTTATTGTGATTGATGGCGAACTCAGTTCGATCTGAGTCAGGGCTTCCATCTCGCAATGGATGACCATTTTTCTTCACCTTCAGCAGTTAATGGGTTAAAGAGCAACAAATAACTTAGCCCTTCCTCCTCTCTCTTGTTTTGTTGACTTTTAAAGTTTCAAGAAGAAAAGGATTTGTTGCTGGTGTTATTCCCATAAAGTATCCCCTGGTACCAACAATATCAATCATTGTGAAATTTACGTACTGCACAACATAACATACTTACCTGTTGTGCATACATCTTCTTTGCCTTTCAAAAGTGGGATGAAATGTCATCCATTATGTTTCTTTCACATTTACCCTGTCGGAAAAACTTGGAACAAACGTGTGAGAAATCAAAAATTTTCACCCTTTGTTTTGAGTCGTAGAACTGCCATGACAAAAATTCCAGTCGTTCGTGGTTAAAGGCTTTTAATCTCTCATGTCTACAGATATTTCGCCGTAAGACTGTATTGGTAGTGTTGTGATATGCGTGCAAAGGATGATGCCTTGAACAATATGGCTTTCTTACAAACCTTCATTCCATGAACTTTGATAAAAGAGATCAAATTTTGGTAACAGAATCAACCTCTAGTTCAGGCTAAATATCTAAAGACATTCCTAGTTCTGCTTTATACCAAAACAAGGCCCTCTAAGGGATCAGGTGAAACATTCAATACCTAATCTTGAAAGAAAAAAATTTTTTTAATTTAACCTCATATCAAACATTTTTTTAAATCTCATGAATTTTGTAAAAATACCAATCTAAAAATACAAACAAATTTTCAAGATTAAAAGCAGGAAGCCTTGTCCTTGCCGTAAGTGTTCATCTAATGAATCACCACTTTTGAGACGAACATTTTCTCTTATAGATTTTGAATTGTTAAAGTCGTTAAATTTATTTCACATTTTTATTCAGAAAAAAAAAAAAATCTTTCACGGCATAAAAATAGGCTGTTAATCTCTTCATACTTGAGTTAGATGGATCAGTTTTGTACACGGAACTTAATTCTTGAATATTACAATGCCAAATGACCCACATAGGTGTTACTTTGTTGCAGTTTTTCATGGCTATAACTGAAAGATTTTCTGTATGGTAATGATTTTTTTGTAGAGGTATGAACCCCCCCCTCCCCAAGTGATAGGAAGACAGCAGGGCAGTGGGAGCCCTGAAGCCCACTCCCCAGTGTCTAAAAGAAGAACTTTCAGCTTGGCTGTCACCACAGCTGGTCCCAGAAGAGGGTAGGACACCAATTAAAAACAAAAAAAAAACTCTTTGTAACTTGAACCACAGCAGAGTAAGCATGATCCTATATTCCACAAGTAGTTCACAGGAATAAACAATGTTTGTGTTGTTGTGAGAATTCAAACATGAATAAATCAATAATGTTAACCAGGATTTTTTTCTTATTTAGATGTTTCTTCGAATAAGAAAAATGTCAGCAAAAAGAGTTATATACATACATAGATAACCAAAATATCATACCTAATCCCAATGTGATGAAATCCAAATTCTGAGAACTGACCCCCACCCCCATGAACTTTTAATTGAAAAAAAAAAAAATCCCACGTACAATTTTTCACCAGTAATGATTCAATGAATGTAATTTGAGAAGAGGTGTGTCCCAAGGCAGCAGAGATGGTCCACACTACACAAGGCTCGTTTGTCTCTCTAGAGCTTCTATTTTTTGTACACTGAGCGGCTCTTCTTGAATGCTCAGGGCTAATGGGGGATCATCTAGGATTGGTAGCAGTGGGGATTCCATTGGGTTCTTTTTGGTTGTGGTTGACCTTGGCAGGTGCAGGAACAGGCTAAAAGAAAGGGGGAAAAAATGATGTTTCAACAAATGTTTGCTCTTTGCCGTAGGGTGGCTGTTGAGTTGTTATAATAAAAAAGATAAAAATATAGATCTTTACCTGAGGAGATTATTGCCTTGAAAGAGAGTGACGGCAATATTCAAGAAATTTTGAAAATGCTTGGAAGCTTAATTCAGTTGAGAAATTGTCCCAGATTGTTGTGTACAATCGATCATCTTCCTTTTACAAAATAATGAAATAGTCTAAGAGAAGTAACTCTAGCATGAAAATATGAAAATTACTTCCCTAGATATTACAGACAAAATATAAACTTACACTTGGCATACTATATGTGTAGACGAGAACCAATAATTTGAAGTTAGCAAGGGGGGCAAGAAAGATTTTTGAATTCTCGGAGGGGGGGGGGCTGTGAGCCTTGAAAAATGTTAAGAACCGCTGCTTTACGTGGTGTTGTATAAATTCAGGGTTAGACGAGGAAAACAACATGACATTAACCAGAGGGAGAATTTGTCAATATCAGTCAGCGATATGCTTTGAGGTGTGTGTACTATGCAAAATTAGTGGAATATTAACCTTTGTATCTCTTTTTTTGCTTAAATAAGAGTTTTAATTTGCTCAAAACAACTATTTTCCTTCACCATCAAAAACTTGTGGTATCAAACTTACAAAAATAAGTAAATAGATTTTTTCTGTTTGTTTTTTTTTTTACGAAGAATAAGTATGTGGTCTTGAATTTCATCAAAATGAGGATATAAAACAACTTTTTTTAAAATCAAAAGTTGATGTGATCAAAGTGAAATCAAATGAATAAATTTTGCCATTCAGGCAATTCCACTGATTCAATATAACATGCATGCAAACCGATGCATTTCAGTTGAAGTTAAAAACTTGTACTGCACTGGTAGTCAGAGGTGACCCGAAGGCTCTTCCTCCATTCTCTCTGGTCCTTTTTCAAATAGGGGAGGGCATAACTCCATTCGTAATTTTTTCTACTTCACAACTTGGGGTGTACTGTCAAGTGCGCAGAGAAATTACATCCTAATAAAGTTATCTCGTACCGAGAATCTCCCCCAACACCTTCTGCATGAGAGGTAGACAATCTCTGAGGGTAACGTGCATTGGTAGAAATGAGATTCAGAAAAATTACTGAGAAGACAGGAAGAAAAGATTTTGCTTAAAAGCCCAAAATGAAAAGCTTACTTGTAAAGCCATTGTTGGCATAAGGTGGCTAAAAACAGAAACAGGCAGCAAAATGTAAAGATGATTTGTGGATGGAAATTCTGGAAAGATAAAAAGAAAATTTCACTTCTGATATTGGTGGATTTCATGGTTTTGAAGCATTGAAATACAATTATGGATACCAACTATGTTTATATAGGATGGGATACCATTTTTTGCTCACAAAGCAAAGCTCCTGAGTGGACTCATGTTCGATTTCAAACTTATAACCTCTAAAAGTACACACATACAGCACACACTACTGAAGATGGGAATATCCCCCCCGAAACCTGTCTAGACCATTAATGAAAACATTTACAGATAAATAAACCTAACTCCTGTACACTTTCACTCCCAAGTCTGTCTCACTCTCTTTAGTTCAAATTATATGTGTATATATTTATATTTATATATATATATATATATATATATATATATATATATATATATATATATTTATATTTATATTTATATTTATATTTATATATATGGTTGATATTTCCCATCTATTTTATATATACTAAAAAAACATGATGGGATCATTCACGAATGTAGCAGTGCTTCAGCCAAGGATTGGTGTGTGTGCTCTGCCTTTGGATCAAAGTGCCACTCCCTGTGGACTTGATGAAAAGTGTTACACAAATATACATATATATGATGGCTTCCCACTACAAATGGAGATTGGGGAGGGTTTTCTATGACTCTTCAGGTCCCAAGTTGGGAGGGGGGGTCTGAACATGAATGTCCTTGTGCAATGGAGTTATAAGGTGAAGTGCAACACACTCTTATATATATATATATATATATATATATATATATATATATATATATATATATATATATATAACAGATGCCGAAAGTTGATGATCAAACGAGTTCACATCAAGAACAGTATGAATCAATTGCCTCAGCAATTGATTATCTTCGAGCTATTGGGTTTTTAAAACTTATTGAGAGATTTTTCTCCAACTGCACCAAAATTGGATTCAGATCCTACACCGTAGATGTGATGATGTATAGAAATTCTTATTAATATGCCCCAAAGGGTGACCACTTACCAATAGGAGGATGGTGATAACAATGATGTTCAGGGGGACCCGGAAAAAGTTCATGATGGTAGCTCGAGCTGAAAAACACAATTATCTCATTAGATATTTCAATCGATGGGAAGCTACTCTCCCAGTCTTATGAGAAAAAAAAAACGTTTTGATAAAAATTGTTGTTTTTGATCCTTGAGTTGTACATAGTAAAATAAGATATTTTGATAAAGCTGGAAGATATACGCAAAACATGTCTGTAAATCACACAAAAAATGTATTCATTTCAATTAAAATGAATTAAAGTGATGTAGGTGAAATATCTCGCTCTATGAATAAGAAGATCAAAGAGTTGAAAGAAGTTAAGAGCTAAATATAGACTTGAGGGAAAAATATACAAAAAATCCCAAAATATCTAGATCATTCACTGAAAATCAATCTGAAATTAACAACAACAGAAAGCAACAAAACTAGAATACAAAGCTGCCCAAAATGTACTTAATTTTTAATTTCAAATTGAATTGACCAATCCATTGATTACTTCATGTATAAAATACACAGAAAAAAAATTTTAAATTGAAAAGGAGCTAAGAGTTTTAATGTACCGAAAAGTAGCTAGATCTAGCTCCAAAAGAGCTACATTGTCCCGCCTACTTTGTCTCAAATGGATCTTTTTTTTGTCGTACTTGTTTGATAACCCATCCCCATACAGAATTGACAACTGCAGGTCACGTGTTGGTACCGTTTGATCTTGCCAACCCAGAAAGATTGTATCACAGTCTGAAGAGTCCAAGTCAGGAAGGTGGATTGGCAAAGATCAGGTGGCAGAGAGAGAATCTCTGTGGCAGGGTGGCTATATCAGCTTTTTCTTGGCTAGATCTGGCTGAATTTTTTTCTAATTCAGTCTGCAAAAATATAAACTGTAAAATAAATTAATTTTTGATATTTATTTATTCATTCTATTTTCTCAATCCATTGAATAAATGATTAACTGATCATCATTCTGTATGTGACTGGCTGAATGCAAGTTTTGTAACTATACAGCAGTGTGTGAGTTGGGGGGATAGTCAATTTCATGAGGGGTCTGCACCCAGACACCCTGCAAAATTCAAGGGATTAATTACATTTTCTTGATAATGACTGATGATGGTTGACAGATTTAGAACTTTGAAATCTATTAACTTTGGAACATTTTTTTCAAAATTTTGATCCTGTTGATTAAAGGTTTGTACACAGTCAAGAAAGATCAACTAAAAAGTTAAACAGAGTTTGTCAGTTATTTTCAATAATGTATGTTTGAATGAAAGATTGCTGCTTTGTTATACTCTTTTTATACAGATTAATTTATTTATTGTTTTGAAATATACACACAGAAATAAGTTAATTTACCCACTTTAATTCCCTAGAACTTCAGAAATTAAATTTTAAAAATCATCGGTCCCTTTTTCAAATCTATGCTTATTTTAGGCTTGTTATCTTTATTTTCAAAGTTGTGGGAGGATGAACATACATTTCAAAATGAAAATTCGTATGGGGAATGAAAGGTTGATTAGTCTATTAATTTCAAAATCTAAAACTAAATAGAAATTAATTTAAATTGTTTGTTGTCGAGGTGTAAAAAAAAATTTCATGCTGTCCAATGAGAAATTGAAAATTTAATGCTGCTCTATTATCGAAAATTGATTGAAATTTTTGAAAAAGATTGATTTGTATGTTATCAACAGTTCCAAAGAGTTTTTTAGGTTGAACTCCATATTGTTAAAGTAGTTGATACAAAGTTTCAACCAATCCATTCCATGGCCTTTTTCAAGTCTACTAACCAAATGGGATTATGGTGGACAGAATTTTCCTAATGGTAGCCACTACAACATTGCATTTTGATGATGTCTTTCTTTTTTCTTTCCTTGCTAGGCTAGGAGTTCCATACCTTTTCCGTGTTGAGTAATGGAAGCGACATAGGACTGAACTCTGACACAATCAGTTGACATGTTGATATGGGCTGCCTTCTTGATTTTCCTCAAGTTTCCAAGAGGATAGTGTTCACCTTTCTCTTTCCAAAATATGGTCAGCTAACTAAGATTTTTCAATCTTGCATTTGATTATTTTTTTTTGCTCAATGAATCAAACTTTGAGAGGCCTGCCAGTTTCACCAATTTACGAAGAGTAACATAAATACAGTTACTGGTCAGACAGGAATTGGCGGAAACATTGAGTTAACAACACAAACCACAGGTTTACTTTTCATTGAATATTCTATATTCTATATTTCAAGAATTTCAAGTGGATTAATCAAGACCAAAGAGGCCTTACTTTATAAGTGTATCAATTTGTATCAGTTAAATACATTTTTGTTTTCCACTCTTCATTGGTTATTCTAAGTTTTAAAGTACATATTAAACCTTGGATCAGAAATCTGGGGTCACCTCTGATCCCAAATTTGCCAAGCATGGTCGAGTACTATATGAAAAAAAAATTGATAAAATGATCAACTTACTGTTTTCTGGAACATATTTTCCTCGCATCGTACTTAATGATGGCCAGAAAATTCCAACACAGATCTCAAACAGAAGGAAAGATACAAATATTGTGCATTGGCGCTGAAAGAAAAGAAAAGAAATTTAACCATACAAGAATCACAAAATATCAGTCTGGAATCAAATGTAATATTTGCTATAAACAAATAAAAATGTTTTTTTCTTCACATCATCTACCCAATTAACAAAGTTTCATTTTTTGAGAAAAAAAAGAAGATAAATATATGATGATATAAAATATTATCGATGGAATTGTGACATAAGTGGATTCTCAGATCTGACAGGACTTGGTCACAAAATTCTTGAATTACGATAAGTTAAATTTCACTTCTAGTATAACTATTCATCCATCTTATCAGTCAAGTCTCATTCCACCAATCACTTCCTCCAGCCATCTTGTTTTTAAGACCTGAAGATGTTTCTTGGTGGAGTTGATTGAAATGTCCTTTGAGTTGAGTGTACCATCCACAAGAAAGTTTTCGCAAAACACTTGAAGAAGAAAAATCTCTTTAAAAGTATAACAACACTGCATTTATTTGGTTGGGGTCACAAACATCAAGTTACGCCTTCCCTGATTAAGGTGTTGTGTCTACTTAATTTGACAGTCAGTCCGGTTGCTTAGAGGTTGTTCTTCATGTGACACAAACACACAAAGCAGAGAGGGAAAACGAAATTGGCATGGACAGGAAACAATGATGTTTGGCCTTCAATCGAAGACGGTCAGCAAACTCCTTAGCTTTGAACTTGGTTGGAAATTCCCAAGTTGATATTTCAGGTTGTCCACTATTCTGCGTTTTTCCACTTAGGGTCACGAACAGCCAATATAGCATGTGTTAGCACGCCTTTTCAAAAAATACTGTTTCTTTACATGAACTGAATTTAAAAATTAATGATCAATGTCTTTTGAGAACTTACAGTTCAGCTTGACTCATAACTCATAAGTATTACACTATTCCAGGAGACAGATACAGATCTATATATTTCATCAATTGTTATCTCATCTTCCCTACTCTGATCAGCTGAACTATCCCGTTGTGAACGGCACTTTTTTTCACTGAATATGGTTCTGGCTTTCTTTCTCAAATCAAAAAGACTTTATTTGTGAATATAAAATACTTTTCACATTTTCATTTTGAGAAGTTTTAACAGACTTGCAAAATCCAGACTATTGAAATTCGCAACCAAACGTCAATCATAGATTTTCGCTTACTTGCAAATTCCTTACTACTTATAATTGTATCTCTAGTGAGATTGGTCTCACTTGATGTTGCTGCAGGTAAAGAGGTGGTTTTCAGGAACCTAGCCACAATGAGGGAGTCGGTGTACTCACATAAGTTTTGGATTACTGCTTGTCAAGTTGATAATGTAAAAATGAAATAAACACGGAGCTAAATTGAAAACAGACAATTTGAATAATACTTTCTGCTATTTTGCATTGAATGCAACCGTGGAAAAGAATACAACTCAGAAACCAGCAGTTAAGGAGCATTGGGAAGCCATATCCAAAGTTGAAGTGGGAAAGTCTGGTATAACAGACCATGTATGGAGAAAGAAGAGATCATACTACTCCTCTAAAAGTTTGAGTAATACACAGGAAACATCACTGGAAGGTGAGAAAATTGAAACCAGTCAGAGGTGAGGATAGATTTGTTGTTTAACAAGAAAAGAATTAGAGAGTAATATAAAACTGCTTGTGTCACACAAGATATTGTGAAGGTTGGTGTGATGGGCTAGTCCAGCCATTCTCAACAGGGGTGATATAGCCCCTAGCACATTTGAAGGAAGCCATGGATTGAATAATAAATGATTTTCTGTCTATCTGCTTGTGTTGTAGCCTCACTTAACAGGGAGCCAGGGACATAGTTGAGGGAGGTGGTGGGGATGGCAAGTTTAAATTGACTTTAAGGGCCCCAAATCGAGGGGGTTCCCAAAAGCTTTATGGTTCAACTACTGCATTTCTACAAACAATATACAATAACAAATCTCAATAAATGTGGGAGAGGGCCCCCTCAAGCTGCCAACCCCCTCCCTCTTGGCCTTAATTTTCCAGTTAGACCCGTGCACCTGAAACCTGGAAAAAGGTTGAGAATGGCTGTTAGTCAAATCAGTGTAGTTACCACAATCTACTTCTGGTTTTATAGTTACAAACAGAAAAGAAAAGATTAGTGGACACTACCTGGATTCTTCCAGAAAAGTTGAACACCTGAGGAAGGCAGAAGAATATATAGGCCAAAATATAACAGTAACAATGAGTGTAATCAGTGAAAAAAACAAAACAGAAATCAAATGTAATATGTCATGAAACAAACAAACGTCCAGAGAAGCGGAAATGAATATTTTGCCTAATGGAAAGAAAGAAATAATAACTTTGAATAAGAAACAAAAATAAACTAGTATCCAAAGGGAAATTGTGAATCACTACCACCCATATATGCTGTGTTAGGGATGATCATTTGAAAAGTTGGAAAAAGGGGTGATCAATGAATGAGTTTTTTCTCTAGCTTTTTGTTGGGCTGTGATCACTAAAAAAGGTTCGGATTTCCCAAAAACAAGTTGGTACAAAGTAGAAATCAATTTAGCATAAACTTATGTTACATATTGAATCAAAACATATTGTTTCAAAAGACAAAAAAAAAATACTTTCCCTACTCATTGAGAGGAGTGTGTGTGTGCAAAATTTCAAGTTTCTATTATGAATGATGAGGGCTGGGTGAAGTCAGGATAGATACATATGAATTTCCGAACACATGAATAATCTAAACCCAGCAACATTGATTAAACCAGTCTATTGCAAGTAGCAGTGATTAATATCCTGCTCATGTTACACAATAAATAAAAGTAAAATTAATTTGAATGATATTGAATCACAAAATGAAGAGAAATAAACCAGAATGAATCATAAAAGTCAATAAAGTTCTGTTTTATGTTTTGTTGGATGTAAAGAAGAAATAATACTACCTCAGTCCCATGATAGTTGTTATATTGGCTGGTACTAATACTACAGTGGGGTCCAATGACCAAGAAAAAAGGTCATTCCTCTGGAAGGTTTTATTTTTCAATTTCTGAGGCTGAAATGTTTTGATTACATCGAAGGTGAAAAGAAGTGTGCAAATTTTTACATTACACAAGAAGCAAATAAGAATAACATCCTATGATCTTAGGACCATTCTCTGCAGCACATCAAAAATAATATTCACTCAAAAAAGAAGAGCAAATAAACAAAAATGATTCACAAAAAGCAATAAAGTGTTTTTTATGTTTCGCCTAATCCAAAGAAAAAATAATAACTTTGAATAAGAACTAGAAATAAACAGCACTTGTTTTTGTTTACATTCCACAAGGAGTAAATACAAATAAAAACAATGAAAATAATATTGAATCACAAAGAGAAATGAACAAGAATGAATCGTAAAAATCAATAAATTCACCTAATGTAATGTAAAGAAAAAAAAATCAATATGAGCCAAAAATAAACAGAATTCGTTATGTTACGTAACTTTTAAATAAAAGTAAAAACAATGAAAATAATATTCAATCACAAAGAGAAGTGAAATAAACAAGAATGAATCACAAAATCAATAAATTATGTTTGATATAAAAAAGCATCAAAAATATCAGCAGACTTTGGTTTTCTATTGTCTGTTTTTTTTTCGGTTTGACAACAACAAACAAAAAACCTGTAGTAAAAGGTAAACCTGTTACAATACATAACATTGTTAGTACAACAGCAAAGCATTTCAATTAATTTGTTATCTTTTAAGTCCGATGGGGGTGAAGAGGGGAGGGAAATATTTTACAGCTGACACAAATCCTCACACCTGTTCCTCGTAAATGGCTGACAAAGAATTCCTCTTCTGGCTTCAACTTTTTGTTGTTACCTTTACTTTGGGAAGATTTTATGAAATTTGATTTTGAACAAGAAAAAATTAGAAAAATAGTAGTATGTATCATCTTTCTGAGCTGGCACCCTCATTGAAGGTGTTGTGGGGTGAGGTACACAAGGGCGATTGTTAATAAGAACCACATCTGGCCAGCCGAAGCTTTGTTCTGCTTATGGCACTGGGTAATTTTCCAATGGTCACCCATCTAGGTACTGACCAGGCTCAAAGTTGCTGAACTTTGGTGATCTTATGAAAACCTGTACATAATTTGGCAGTAATCCCTAACCCTCGAAGTGAGGTTCCTCAATCCCAATCCTTGCACTGAGTGCTTAGCGGAGAGGCATTGATGACCATTAATAAAGTATTTGGCATGATTCGGCCAAATATTGAACCACAGCCTACCGAGCCAGAGATGAGCACTCTACTACTGAGCCAAGGTGATTGGTAATAAGGGTAGAATGATGCACCAAAAATGAAGATTATTTTCTGAACAAGATTTTCTTTTTGTTTAAAATAAGAAAAATTGATTATTAATGGAGATGATTGTTCTTGAGAGCTGGAACTTTTTTCAGACTGATCGACTAGGACAAGTGTTGTTGACTGTCTGGGAATTTCAAACCAAACACTCAATTTGATGAATGGGGGTAGATTGTTCTCATTCTGCTGTCCATGTCAGAAGATATCTCGTATCAATTAATTCTTCTTTGTAAATTTGTCCTTGCAATGTCGTTTGCCAGTAACCGTCACATGACTTTTTTGCACTCCTCAATTGAACTTACGACTGCCAGGCAGATTACTAGATACGCTTGACCGCCTTCATCCATAAGATCCGTCTGTTGGTTCAAAGTCGGGCCTTATAACTAATTAGGATAAAAACAAAATTCATTCAGGCCTGAGTTTTTTCAAATTACAATTTACAAAGAAAGGGCCATAATAGATTTAGGTTTCCTTGTTTTCAAACGAACCCAGGGAAGTCATATATCATTTTGAAGGTTATAAGACATGGATTGTATTTATAGCAAATATAATGGTCCTGTGACCTTAGTATGTATTCAAAATGCCGCCATATTCAAGGTGGCCACAAAATTGTAAGCACACCTATGTGAGCACTCTGCCTGAATGAGTTAAACCTAACTAAAAGGGGTACAGTTAATAGGGGTATTACTGTAAACATATACTCACTTTATGTAGTAATTGAGAGGATAATGATATTTAGAATCAGAGGAAAACATAGAATTATTTTCATAGTTGTTCTTACCAGTGGGAAAATGATGGGCATCATAAGAGTCAATGCTGAGATAAAGAGAACTCCCCTGAAAAGGAAAAAAATGCAAACTAAATAAGTTATTTACTAAAATTACAATATTGATAATAAGCAGAATAAGACTGGCTGCTTCAGGGTCAAACTCTACTCTGCCAAAAACTTTGATGACTTTTTTTATAAAAAAGTTTTGAAAATATATTAGCTTTTGTAAAAAAGCTTTTTCCTTCAACTGAAAGAAAATTTTGGCCATGAAAGGGGACTTAATTAAAATAACATCAAGATATTTTTCTAGATAATTCCAGATATTATCTGAAGCAATTCTAGGTATAAAATGGAAAAAACAATTAAAGTGGCCTGCGGAGATTGGAGGAGAAGGGTGACCTGAATTTTCCTTTATAAATTTAGCAGGGTTGAAATGAGGTTGCATGACAAATTGAAGCCACCATGATAGCCTTGAAGGGCCCTAATTTTGGTGAGGATCATTAGCGTTCCCAGAAGAAAAGAAAATCAATTCAAGATTCAGCATTTGAAAGATAAGGTAGCTAAATGTGAAATAATACAAAACTTTATTCATTATTACTGAATATAAATTCAATAAAGACTGCTATACATCGATATTCCCACTTATTTATGGCAATATTCACTTATTTACCAATGTATCAATGTGGATTATAACTAGTGATGAAAAGACAATTTGAAAGACCATGTGCTGCACAAAACTACCATAAGTCACATGAGAAAATCTGCATTTGAAGGTATTTACATATTACATGATATTTGAAATCAAATACTAAAATGTGTGAAAAATCTATAGAAAGCAGACGGCAACAGGTGGAGACAAATGAAGCAGTGACAAGGATAAAAATACACCAGATTGGAAAGAGAAAAAGGTTAATAATAAAATGAAAATTGAAGTGAAGTGACAGTCATCGTAAAAACAATAGGGGAGTGAGGGTGAGACAGGGGAGAATGTTTTTACAATAAATTGGAAATCATTTTTGAACAATTTATACAAATTTACTGAATCAATTTTTCGAAATGAAAACTGACACAATACAGGTCTGATTAGTCATTGTAATGTTAATGAATTTCATGTGTACTTTTTGTCTGTTTTTCACTGTAAAGTAGGGGCATACAACCTGTCTGATCATAGCATACCATGTTGGGGATGATCAATTAAAAATTAGAAAAAAGGGGTGATCAAGGAATAAGTTACTTCTTTCGTCTTTTGCTTTAAACTCTAATTTTTTCAAAAAAGAAGCGTGAATGTAGCCAAACACAGACTAAGGTACCAATTTGGCATTAACTTACATTGTAAATTGAACCCCACTTAATGAAAAATTGTTTTGGAGGAGAATTGCCAAAGAATAAAAAAGTTTTTTTCTAGTCACAAGGAATAAATGTTGGGATTTTCAGCTCTCTAACTTCATTGATGCAGCCTATAAATCTGATACATACATACATAACAGCCTACTACCATGCAGAATCACTTAAAAACAGAAGAAATGTATATTGACAGTTTTGGTTAATAGGTTCCTTACAAAGAGGAAACAACAAAACTTTTGTTAAACTGATTTACTCAGATCTGAATCCTCATTGGGGTTGTAACACAATGTTTTGGCCTTTGTACTCTCCAAACAAACTAGAAAGGATTGATCTGAGACATTGTCTAGCATGGGCAGCAGAATGAGACAAATCGAACCCCATGGAGTGAATAAATGGTTCAGTTTGAAAACTGAAAGACACTATGTTGACAGTTTTCGTTGACAGTTTCTAATTACCCCAAATATAAATAAATGTGGAAACTTACCGCATGAAAGATTCAACAGGACTGTATTTCGAAAGCAGTTTAAAGAGAGATGAACCAATCATGATGCAGAGCTGGAAAAGAAGAGAGATATCAAGAATCGAATGCAAGAAATCATTCTTTGTCCAAAAAAATCTGTGAAATTTGAGCAAGAGAGATCATAGTAAGATTTCAATATCTGAAAACAATCACATTTTTAATCAAATTATTCTGAAGGTTTCAAATCAAATTTCCAAGGTTCTATATTTGATTTTGATAATGATAATGATGATGATGATGATGATTAATTGATTGGGACTATATGCCAGAGTTGCAAGTAAAAGATATTCCTTTAAAAGTAAAAATCAAAATTAAAAAAAAACGTCACATGATCACCATCTTCTAGCAGCAAGCAACGTTAGGTGTGATCAATTAGAAAATTGGAAAAAAAAGTTCATCAATTGATAAGTCACCTTTTGTTGGATCGCTAAAAAACCTGAATTTTTAAAAAAAAGAAGAGGGAATGCAGCCGGGCACAAACTAGGGAACAATTTAACAAAAACTTAGATTGCAAATTGAACCCTCACTAATGGCCACTTCAGGGTGGAAATTTATTTTTAAAAAAGAAGTTTTTTTTCAGACATAATAAGGAGTAAATGTTTAGATATTCGTCTCTACATACATACACAGCCATAATAACTTGAAGAGTGAAGAAACCTATGTTGACAGTTTTTAGTGTGTGCATGTGTGTGTGAGGGTCAATTTACAATGTAAGTTCATTCTGAATTGATCCCTTAGCTTGTGTCCAGCATTGTGATTAGATCAACACATTCAGGTTGGTTGTCAAGACAGAATAAGTGACAACCAACCAAAATTAATTTTTATTCCAACAATTTTGACATATTTGTCAGGGTTTTCTTTAAGCACTACACCTTTTTTGTTTAAATTTTTACTCCACCTTAATTTAAAAAAAGGCTTTAAAAAGAAGAGTTTCATCTTACATTCTAAACGAGTTTTACTTTCAAAAGGGTTAAAAAAAAATACAGAAGTCTAAAGTGCAAGTGAAAATGAAAGAGAGAGAAGAGTTAAAAGACACAATGAGTGAAAAAAGAAGAGGAAACAGTCAGAGATAAGAGAGAGAAGTGAAATAGCAGTAGAGATAACAGAAAGAGACACATAAGCCAAAAAATTCAGAATATTACAACATCTAAACCCAGCGATGAATGCAATGGAGATTTGTCTGAAAAGCTCAGAGGAAAACATTTAGAAGCTATTAAAGGAAAATGAAATGAAAGTCCTGAAAGCAAAAGCCTATTATGTACACATAGTTCTTCCTTGATATTCATGCGATGGGGGTCGTGAATACAAAAATCTGCAAATAATTCTTGCTGAACCCCACTGAACCCTTTTGGTCCCCAAGACCCATAAATCTTGTATTATAAAGAATAAGCAATAACTTTACCATTCCCAAATTGTAAAAGTAAAAATAGATAAATGAATCTTGTGAATCATACAATAAAAATTTCAAATTTTAAAACTTGACTTCATTTTTCCTGATGATCCATCAAATCAATATTTTTCTTGTCAAAACAGCCTTAAAATGCTAATAAACTATCTGTTTTTCTTCTTTTTCTTACAACTAACTTTATACAATTTTTTTGACTAAAATTAAACTTTCATAAAAGATATTTCATTATTGCAATATGTTTTAAAAGATCATTAAAAAGTAGAAGCTATTAAAAAAAAAAATATAGTCAATTAATGAACACCATGAATTTCATAAAATTACAATGCAGTGATTACTGACATTCTTATTATGATTTTTTTCAAGTTACTATTTTTATTCATCTTAATATCACTAAAATGTTTTTGTCTAGTTCATTTCATTTTTACAGTTGATGTGCTGAATGAGTCAAATATTTCCTAGTGTGCCATCATACGATAAAGTAGTGTTTCCCAATCTGGGGTTCTGCAAGATATGGTGGAAATTTGATAAAAGATTATTTTTTTAAAGATAATAAGTTGGCGTAAAAATAAATATCACAACAGACTTACTCCTTACGAAACATTTTCAAATCAAAATATAGATCAATTCTACCTTTTTATTACATAAAAAACTCATAATCTATCACCTTTCGTCATAGTTTATAATTTCATTTTTTTAATAAAACAGATACAATATTTTAGAAACATTGTCACTTAAGATAAAAAGATAAAAAATTCTAAATTCCCTTCATCTTTTGTTAGTCTATTTAGATTTTTTTTTTAAAAACTTTTGATATTTCAAAAATATTCAAAATACATTTCCTTCTTTTGTTAGTCGATTTACATTAAAGCTGTCGATTAATCAAGCCTTCATGACATTATGTTCCCAACAGCTTAATAAAACGAGACTGGCTGCTGCAGGGTCAAATTCCACTCTAACTTCTATTCTGACAATTATTGCAGCTTTTGTATTGTATGATAAATGAAATGATATATTTTTTTGTAAAAATGTATTTATCAGAAAGAAATACGCTTGTGCATATGATACATTTCATTAATCTCCCAGAGTTATCAACTTAACACAGTTAGCAAGACAACTTACTGACAATCAGTTGGTTGTGAGTTCAAATCACAGTAGGGGATTGCGGGTTTTGTATATCGTATCATAACCCTCATTTTATTGAGGATTGTTGTTGTTGTTCTTGCTATGGTAGGAAAACAAACTACACCCCAGACTTTGCCCTGGAGTTTGACAAAATCAATGAAATCTGTAAAAACTCACCATAAAAGAGGAAAAGATGATTCCATGTGGAATGGTTGCTTTAGTTGAAGGGTTATTGGCAATGGCATTACTTAATGCTGGGGTCCATTCAATGACAAACACGTACATAGAACCTTCAAACAATGACTGGATCAAACCGAGGCACAACACTTTGAAATCTGACAGAACAAAAGGAATCAGTCATAAATTTGAAAGATCTTTTGATTACTTGAGTTAATAACAAATTATCTTGCATCAAACAATTGAAACCAATTTCATATTCACAGAAAAATAAACCTATTTTTATATCCATCATGGAAATGTTGCAATGAATCCCTGGTGAAGTAAATTATTATAACTTCCCATTCCTGGAGTGTGTATTGATAAAGATTTACAATTGTGAGAACTCATACTAGTATACGACTCAGCTATATAAAATTTAGATTTTAATAAGTTTATCATATACTGAACATCTCACTGATATTTGTGAATTCTTCAATCGCCCAATAAATGTCATACAAGGTCTTCACTATTGAAAGTACAGGGCCCAAGCAGTGACGATCCTGTCTATTCTTTGTCTCAATGCACCATGTATGAAAGAGAAGAAGATAATTTTCTAACCATGGGGTGCACACCCTACAAGGGAACAATTTGAATATGTTGGGAGGTAATTCAAAATTTGGATATGAAGAGCGAAAAGCATTCCAGGACTCAAAACGGAGTCATGTTGAGGCTCAACCGATTAATTCCTAATTACAATACTATTAATTTCCAATTACATTAAACCATTAATTAATAATTTTATTCCATGGTAACTAATTCTCAACTCATTAATTTTTGTAATATAATGACCCCCAGGTGGCAAATAAGTTAAAGCAAGGAATAATAGATAGAAGTTAATTTTCTTTTTGTTGCTTAATTGATAAAACAAAATTAAAATCAAACTGAAAAAATATTGTGCATGTATAATTGAAAATTATACTGCATTTAAAACAAAAATTGTGCAATGAAAAATGAAAATCTATGAATAGAAACAAATGATATTGTTTGGTTTGAGTTGTCTATCAGATCAGGAATACGTAGATGCTAATTATAAAAGATTTCAGACAGGAATTTTGAAATTGAAATAGAAAGTGAGCAAATTGTGGATGATGTAATTTGGCTTACATGATGGTTGAGAAGGTCAAGCAAACAATCACGTTGTCTGATGCCACATAAGCACTAATGATGGAATTTTGTAGATTCAACGTTTTACTAAAATCAGATTGGTATAAATAGAAGAGAAATAAAACTTAGAAGAGTCTCAGCCGAACCTTTCCCATAAGGGGCATGCTGCTAAGAGCTTTGCCCTCCTCCCACTTTGCTGGGGATGATGCCACCTCACAGAAACGAAAGATCTGAACGAGGAGCTATGACTCCTGTGGCTGAAAATGTATCTAGTAGTACCCTATTAGTAACGATTTAGTCAGAAATAACAACCGACTTGGTAATTGTTTGACAGACAACAATATAAGCTGACCCAGAGTAAATTTGATGGGTAGTTCATGAAACAATCTTGTGAGTCTTTAAAATGGGCAATCTGCCTGCAGCACACTATAAAATGGCGAACGAATAAATCTGTTATCAATTTCATATGATTCTGGTCATCCTTCTTCAAACAATCTGCTTTGAAAAGACTTCTTCACAGATGTTCTGATGCCGGGACACTGATGACCAACAACAAAATAAAAACCTGACGACCATCTACCAGAAGAGAGATGGAGTAATTACACGCCCAATCTTACTTCATCATCGTCATCATCATAACGTTTTTTTGGTATCTGTTATGTAACACTTTGTGAAGTATAAGAGCAATGAGGTAATTTTTCTGTTACTAAATTTCATACAGAGAAATTATGAAAATTTTTGTAAGTGACCTGAAGTTCATATATCGAATCACTGTAGCCCCCAAATGGCCCAACCAACCAACCGAATGGGCAACAAATTTTGCTCTCTTTGCCTGTCTGTGTGTATGTGTGAGTATAGACATGTGTGTCTCCGTGTGCTCCAGATCACAGTGTTGGGTCAACAACTTTGAAAGTTTGCAAAAGCACACTAAGCACCACCTAGAAATATCTTTTTTCATTTTTTTTATAAAAGACCTTTTTAGTGTCTCTATGTTCATTTTGGACCAACAATGCCCAAGTTTTGTGTAGGTACTTTTTAAAGATAATTTTAGATTGAAGATCTATATTTTTAGATAATTACTTCTGGTACACGTGAGGGTTATGGTGATTCATTTATGTGAGGTACAGATATTAATTCCTAATTTTACTATAGATTTTGTAATAACTGAGGCTAAGTTAATTAATTCATTAGGTTTGCGAGCTATAATAGCAATGAGGTAATTGTGTTACTAAATTTCACACAAGGAAAATTACAAAAATATTCATAAGAGCCCTAAAGTTCATGCATCAGTATTATTCTTTTTTACAAAAAATGTGTTTCTCTAAGAAATTCATCCACTTAAGATGAGTTGTTTTGTTTTAACATAAGAAAAGTTCATCAGTATTCAGAGAACTTGAACTTTGACCTTATACTTTAAAAAGCATAAAAAAAGTGATCTTTTTGGCTACATGATACATAATCGAATTAGATTTTTTTCATATATAAAAGAGGAAAATCAATCAATTTTGAGATGTAGGGGTGGGGAATGGAGCAAAAGAGGTTCAGAACTACAGATCAAACGTGAACGATGTCAACAGGTTGTGATTACGTACCAGTGCGAATAGATATGAGGGCACTCTTCAGGGATTGACCGAGCTCAATGTTCTGGTCACCATAATTTTCTGTCCATGCAAACACAATCACCAGAATCATGGTCGCAAGGACAGACATGGACACATCAAATGGAGCTCTGAAAATGACAACAAAGACAGATTCCCATCATAAATATTAAAAACTGACCACAGAAATACATCAATACTTGGAATATACAAATTTTCCAATGATCTAAATGGACAGTGAAATTTCAACAAAATCTTCCACATTTTTGTAAATAGAGTACTGGAACAGAGTCTTTTAGATAACAATAACTGGCTGATAACATTAAGTAAAGAATATAAAAATTGGAAAAATCAAAATTCTTTGTTGTGTTGAATTCATTGTCAATAACAACTTTACAAAATAAAAAAAAAATCAACACGAATTGTCAATTTTTTATAATGTGAAGTTGTTTATAAATGATTAATAAATAAATTTTATTGGTAATCAAATATTTTTTTTCTAATTCATTTTAAATCAAGTGTTTCAGAAGCAATAGATTTTGATGACAACAAGCGTTAGATAACATTATCCATGATTATAATAAAGGACTTCCTCTACATTTCAGGATTGCCAGATGAACAGTGTCTTTATGTGATGTAGTCATCACTTTCATAAGAGAAGTAATTGCCTAGAAGAAAATCTGCTCAGGTCTATCATCATCTGTTGTTCATCTATTGAGGACATAACAAGAGGCAAAGGAGGATTAGAGTTCAAGAAATTATATCATCTAAATCAATGGTTCTTCAACTTTCTAAAGTAGCACAGCTGTGTGCCATGAATATCTGCCAAGTAAATTTTTCCAAATACATCAACATGTATTTAGAGTCTTCAATGTGTCCAGTGTGGGTATCATATCTGTACCGCTTCCAGCACACACTTGCCAAACTAGTTGTTTTATCACTATATATTATGGGATCTGAATGTTTTTAGCAAGAGAAAAAGAAAACAAAAAGGCTGATGACTATATACATACATAGTGATACAAATTTTTTTTCACTGACAATTGAAATACGTTTATTCTATTCATTCCACTTCTACAGTTGATGAACCATAAAAGTCAAACATAGATTTTAGTGGATGATGACTATTAAGACATTTTAATAGGAACTATATTTCATTTGGCACCAGCGTTAACTTGTAGCAAATCAAACAGCCCCAGATTGTGTAAATAAATAAAGAAATGAGCGCTGCATCCACCGGGAAGCAGCCTAAATGCAACTCTGCTCTTACCATCTGAGCTTCCTTCTAAATGGTCATGTAAACATAATATGAGTATCTTAGCAGCCAGGAAACAAGGTAAATAAAGCCCATTGTATAAGAGCAAACATTTTTGATTGAAAAAAGATCACTTACACAAATCCAAACAAGTCAGCCACGAATTGAGCCACCAAACCCATTGCAATCGCAATCAGGGAATTGCCAAAAACAGCCGAACTGAAAATGCTGCCTAAAAGATTTGGGTCAAAATTTCTCTGAAATCAGTTGAAAATAGAATTAAAAGAATCATTTGAAATGAAGAAAAAAACATGAATTGAAGGTGTTCAATACAATTACTATATTTGGTAGGTGTGTTTAATTGCTGATTATCTTCAAGAAACATTGTGTTATTCTTATTCATGAAATTGCAAGTAATAATAATATAACAGCCTCAAGAAAAAAAAACGCAATCAACAGATTATATTATATTCAAGTTCAGTCTAACAAGCCATATTTAAAAGGATTATTATCCATTGTATCAAGATAAACAGTATCTAGTAAAATTATCAAATGCTGATGGGCCCTCTTTTACATCCTATACAAGCCATAGAAGATGATACAGAGTATTTAAAAAATGGAACAGCCATCTTTTTGACAGCTTGTATTTGAATTATTTCAAATTCAAAAACTATTTTTTATACACACAATTTACAAAAATGTTGATTACACATCCTAATAGCTTAACCTCTCTGGCACAAAATTTCTTGCTGGAAATTTAGTTTTATCCCCCCAAAATGGATATAGGGTTTAGGTATTTCACTCTAGATGATTATTATATACTATAATTTCCTAAGAATTCCCTGATTTTGAAAGCTAAAAACACATTTTTAGGACAGAACAAAATGTGACGTAGAATTTTAAATTACGGAAAGCTAAAACAGCTATTGTTATCATAAGTTTTGTCTTTACATAACTAAAACTAAATGAGGGCATATTGTAAATAAGTCGAAATTATTATTCAAATTTTTTCACCTTCACTACATTTATTATTTGACAGGGGTTCCATTTTGTTCCTAGTATTCATATGATGTAAAAATATTACATTTTTAAACTATATTAATCAAAAAATCACTCTATGATTAATTTTAATGAATAACTGATATTAACAGTTATTTTTCATTTTCAGTTGATCAAGTATTATAAATCATTTTTATCAATACTTTTCACGTTCATCTTAATTTTTAGTTACTTTTTGTCACATCTTCACTCAGACCGGTCTCCCTTTCAGCATTGAATTAACAAAAACATTGATATAATAACTACAGAATGATAACTGCACATAATTTGATAATTACATTAAAAACAGCACCACCATTGAATACATACATACATACATACATACATACATATATATATATATATATATATATATATATATAAAACAGATCCCTACTTCCATAATGGTCTCGCATTAATTCCTATCCGTTTCATGGCCTTTAAAAAATGATATTTACATATTTTCAAATTTTCTACGATCAATTTTTCAGAGACATATTTTTCCTAGAACCCCTCTAAATATCCCCAGTCATCAACAAAGGTAATTCTGATGTGTACTCAATATAAATCATTCATACTAGAGTAACACCTCTAAAAATCATTACTCAACTTAAGGTTTTATAGTAGTAGGCATCATTTAGCCGAGGATGATTAGATTCAGCAAGTACAATAGAGACTGAAAGTGATTCCCTTTGACCTGAATACAGGTTTGTACCCATTTCAATACTTGAAAATTTCATTACATTGAAAATTACATCTACAGAGCTGGCACAACATAAAGGAATAGATACTAAAATGAGGCTAGTGCAAGATACAATCTTTTCAATGGCTAAATACTGTTGTACAGTATTGCCACTTGACTGATATTGTAGCATAAAATTTATGTGCCAACAAAATCTAACTTCTTATCTTCAAGATTGTGTCGTTTATAAAAATCCTGTATATTCATGAGAATACAATATTTGACCAAATGATGGATTTGCTCTCTCAGTGCAAGTTTAGGACAGCTGTATCGTCCATGACAAACTAATGCGATTGTAAATCTCTGGCTGAATAAATCATGTAGGTCACAGGAATAGGAAAAAAATTGGTAGAACAATGAATAACCTCTGATTTTATCTCTATGTCCCATCAAATATGAGCAAGACTAACAAACCATTTGAACTTTGACTTTTTTTCCTTGACATCTCATATAACAGTGTCAGATATAGACACAAAACAAAGGCCAGAAGAGGAAAATCATCACCTGTAAAATGAGGTGCTTTAGTGAAGCAATGAAATTCAGTTAAAAAAATTGTTGGACAATACCAGTCCACAAATTTATCCAGTACTAGATGATCAAATGTTTCAGACACCTGATTGAAATGGCAACCAGCTTTCAGAGCCTACAAGATTAGAATTTTAAGGATCCAGGCAAGAGGACGACCTTGCAGGCATTAGATCAGGGCATGACACAAGTCCCACAGCTTGTCCGTCTTGGAGGTGATCCACCAAGCCATTGATTGCAGTCTCCACCTATATGACGTTCCACTGTAAACATGAGAGATAGATTTTTAAAATCGTAAACAAATCTGGTTAGTGACTCAATAGAAACTGTCAAGTGACCAATGTCTTTTGATAGCAGGTCATGTTGGGGATAATCAATTGATAAGTTACTACTCTATCTTTTGTTGGATCACTAGAAAGTCTGAATTTTCAAAAAAAAACAAGCATGAACCCAGGCAGATACAAACTAAAGGACGAATTTAGCATAGACTTACATTATAAATTGACCCCCCCACCCCAGAAAACAACAATTTATTTTGAGGGGGAATTTTAAAAATAAATACTGTTCTTTCTAGACATAAGGAGTAATGTTTGAATTTTCAGCCGTCTAGTTCCTTTGGTTGGGTCTGTATGTGACACATAGATAGATAGATAGCCAGTCAGAATCACTTAAAAACTGAAGAAACCTTTGGTTTGGTTTGATGTTCTTTAATATCTGAAATTTAAAAGTAAACTTACAGCATTGAATTCATGAATCATCCACGATTCAAAGGCACTATACAAAATGGAAGTGGCAATTCCTCCCAGGATCCGTCCACAAAGCAAAATGTAGAAGTTGGGAAAATGCTGCAGAAAAGGAAAGAAAAACATTTTAGTGACTCCAATATAGAAATACTCAGTTTAGCCCTGATTTACTATTCTGCTCTATTTCAAATATTTTTGATGATAGATTAGAACGTTAGACTTTCAAAGAAATAATCATAGAAGACAGCATCATGGACAATTCCTGAAATAACCATACACTTTGGTTAGTCGATTCAGATAGTACAATGGTTAGCACGTCTGCCTCAAACACAGAAGACCCTGGGATCAATCCCTGGTATGGGTGAAAAGTGTGGAAAACTCTTCATTAAGAAAAATTTCCTGGTGCACGCAGCCGCTATTTGAGTACATTCTAAGTTGTGTGACCAGAGCAGAGGTATCCCTTTGATGGACTCACATGCTGCCAAAAGAGTGATCATAAAAACTTGTTGGTATCAAATCCTGATCACAACCAAACTTGAGACTTGCAAGGATCACTAAACTGACGCATGCAACAGAAAACCAGGATTTCATCACCAGCCGTCATACTCCATTGGGTTAGTCTAGAAAGAGATGTGATACTTCATTGTACACTTTGGTTAATGTGCTATGCGTATGAGAATAAACACATATACAATGATTAATCATGTAGTGATACACATATTTATATTGACAACTAGTAATATTTCACCAGCTCTGGAAAGTAACAACCATATGCGATATACACCACAAGTCCATTCCATCTTGTTGAGGTTCAACAAAGACATCAAATATTTTTCAAATGTTTTCCAACACAATCTCTATTTATGCAATGTTATAATGACCTCAGGTAATAGGTTCATTAGATGCTGCATTTTAGAAACATACATAGGGTGCAAAATGAGGTATTAAGGTATTTAATTTACAAATAGCAATTTCTTGATGAGTATAAATGAGTGTATCAGTTTGAAATAATAACAGAAAGACAAAATGACTTACTTTTGTGACACACGATAAACAGTATAGAATTCCATAAAGTATGCAGTTCAGACGACGCCCACTATGAATAGAAAAGAATGCACAATTAGTTGGTTTTTCTGACTTACTCAAATAAAAATGAAACATTAACAAACTAGAAAGCACTCATTCACTTGCATTCATAGAGAACTTTTGGAGATACTGTGTGAATGGACATGAAATTCTGTCAATACTATGTCGTTCGGACGTATAACTACGACATAGGAGAGGTAATTGTGCATGGATCCTCTCCAAAATTTAATCACTTCTTCAGCAGCCTATAGTCCATTCTTCCATGAAATCTCATTGAAATTCATTGTGAACTTTGGGAATACTGTGTGGAGAATCAGGAGCATATACAGGGAGATATATGGAAAAATTCCTGGATCCGCTCAAAAATTTCATCAGTTCTTCCTCACCCTATTGACCATCCTTCCACAAAATTCCATTGAAATCCATCGTGTATTTGAATTTGTAATTCAATCAGTTGGGAGTAGCTATCCACTAATTTCTTAACTTTACTGTCACAAAATTAAAGATTGCCTAATTTTTTCAAAGAAGAATCCATTTGTATGAGATAATCTTAGCACCTTCCCCAGCTCAATTTTTTTCTCTAACATTTAGCGAGATTTGTCAGTAGAAACGGTGAAGATGAACTACTATTAATAAAGCGTTTAGGTATCCCCCCTCTATATGGGGCCCAGTGACGTTTACAAATAATGCCCCTTTCCTCCCCCGACTACACCTTTTTTTTAGTCTAAATAACTATCACTCTTTGATATTCATGCAACAAACTAATAAATGATTTATTTAACAACAAAACTTTCCTTTGAATTCCCCAAAAGCAGCCAGATATGTTAACAATTTGAAATCGTTAGAGATGACTAGAGCAATAGCTAAAAGCAATTACAGCCAGGTTACATTCAGAAAGTAAGGATGCAACTCAAGCTGACAACCATATTAGGGTATAGTGAAATATATGTACTGTACAACCCAAGATACCATAACACATACATATTTACCTAAATGTCTATACTGTACATATGTCTTCCTTGCGTTTCTTGGGAGAAATGAACAAATGTCATTCATTACATTTCTTCCACCAAGTCATTAGCTCAATCAAGCTACGGTGTCTACATTTTAACCTTCTCCTCTTCTTTCTCTAGAGAACTTGAAACAAACATAATAGAAATAATTGAACCATAGCATCAAAATTTGACGTTCTGTAAAAAATTCCATTGAAGGATAAAATATAAAAAAAGAGTAAAAAAATATCTACAATCTAGATGTTATCACTAAGTCGTCAAAATAAGGCCCCAAAACGGTCCAAAAAAAGCTTCTTCGAAAAAAAAAAAATCAGAAAGGGTGTAGTGGAGAACTGAAGCCTATTTTCAAGTCTGTTGACAAAACGGTATGGCCAGGAGCACTGGAAGAAACATGTACATATAAAAAAAAGGTAGAACCTTTTGCTGCCTACGGTTGTTCAATTTTTGTCATTCACAGTTAAACCATTAAATTGCAATGACCTATTCCCATCACCTGCATATGACAGGTTTTAAGCTCTTGGGGGAGGGACATATCTATGATCAGACAAAAGACAGTTGGGTGTAAGTCAATGTTTGGCTGTGTAAATGGTTTTAATCTGAAATGGCTTTCACAAATGAGTAAATAGACTGTAGTACTAAAAACATAGTTTGAAATGATAACTTACAATTTGTCAGCAAAGGAGCCAATGAAGGTGCCAAATATCATACTGGAGCCAAATCCAGCAACAAACAGCAACTCGATCTGATGAACTGTCATACCATAGCTTTCATAAAGGGCATAAACATGTGGACCCTGCAGCCAGTCTCCAGCTGAAAAATAAAACATACAGTATAATGAAATAAACAAAAGGAAATGAATTAATGAATGCATGAAAAATTCTTTCCCACCATTTTCAACCTCTTTTTCTCTCAAAAACATTCTGCATAAGAGAGAGAAGGATATCTCCGCATGCATATATGATTTTCAGCATTCGAGACTGAAAGTTAGTCTTCCCGTTTGTTCTTGATCACTAAAGGAGTCCAATTCTCCAAAATGCGTAAACAAATGACGAATCATGCACTCAGATAGTGGTGTCCGCAAGTTCAAATAATGAGAATATTCTCTTTTGGTTAACATTAAAAGTAAAATTCTATCATTTCAGTTTATTGATCAGTTGTATACTTTTCTATGATGGATTTCCAAAATTCATGCAACTGAGATGAGGAAAAACAAAAAATATTAAAATAAGAGAAGATCTTTGAAATCCTGCACAGTAGAATAAACTTCAAAAGTTATTTTATCAAAACAAAGAGATCATTTTCTCGCCTGCAATTATTCAACAAATCCACCTTTAAATTTTCAGAATGATTTGCTATATAGTATAAGAATTTTTCAGCCAAAACTGTCCACCGGTCAGCATAGGTTTGTATAGTTTTTAATTGATTCTGTTTGGCTGGCTATCTATCTACATATGTATCATGTATACAGACCACTCCAATGGAGCAATGAGCACTGTGATTAGCTCCCATGGGCTCCACAGGACATCTGACAATTGAATGAATGTAAACGTGATTGTTCAGAATTTTCTGACTTGAAGTACCATGGAAAATGCCTTTCATGCTGAAGGCGTTGTGATTCAAAAGTGTTTGGGAAACACTGCCTTAACCGTACTACATTAAAACTTGCACTAATCAAAACCATACAATTTCTGTACACCTCATTATACTACACTGCAATCTACACACACAAAGATGGCATGAAATCCAGAATGTTCTACAGGTTTCTATACACGAATATTTATATTTTTCTTTGATTTTTCTTGAATTTTCCCGCCACACTTGCCATCCACTCCTTGTAGCACCAGTGTAGCAAGTCACACCCTTTGGGAACCACCGCCTCAAGGTTTTCAAAAACTAGATTTATAATGATATGTGCCTGTATATACATCTTGGATACTATTTGGCACTGAATAAATGTATGAATTATGTATTTGAATAAAATAACTTTATCTAAACTCAGAACTTTATTCTTTTAAAACTGACTTGGGTTTTTTAGACTTTGTTATCAGAAACAAGTTGATACAAATGCTATTTATAGATCAATATATATTCATTGCAGAAGCAATTTTATTCTGAGTTTTCTTGAAACACTGAATCCAATGAGAGTACAGTTCAGATTAAATGATCACTGGTTTCTGGACATTGATTCAATTGTGAATATAGCAAGAAAAAAAAAAAAGCACATACAGCCTAAACTAAAAATCTTAGAAGCTAACAATAATCTAACACTGATAAAATCCACAGAAAAAGAGATTAAATTTGTTTGTGGATCCATGTACAATTACGTCTTCAATGTCCGAAGTATAAGTCCACACCACATAATATTGCCAAAATTTCATATCTGTCCACACAACATCGCTGAAAGTTCTCAATGAAATTCTGTGGAAGGGTGGACAATAGGTCATGAAGGAAGTGATTGGATTTCTGGCAGATCCATACACAAATATCAACCCTACATCCTGGTTAGATATCCACACCTCATAATATCGACAAAGGTTTGTGTCAGTCCACACAATATCTTTCATTGATTTTTTTGGATGGTTGCCATTTTACATTAAGTAGGTTTGGGGCTGCAGTGCTGATAAAGAGATGCCTCACTGACAGGTTGGAGAGGGAGCATACGGTTATTTTAATAAAAGTGTAACTCACCTACCCAGATAGACAAACTAATAAACAATGTATTATGTATTATGTAAATTAGATTATGAAATCTTCGGGTATCTTAAAATTTCTTCAAAAAGACTCAGTATTTCATTCAAGAGAGAATGAATACAGAAGAAATGGGTCTGATAAGTCAAACAATAGAAATCATCACATCCTTATCATAAACTAAGGGACCAATTTAGATTTAAAGATTTCATTATAATAAAAAATATAACAAGGTTAAACACCTTAGTTTAACATACTACAAATACACACATACACTCTTTCTTTCTCTCTCTCTCACATCAGTCTCCTTACCTTAAAAGTGATAGTGACCGACTTGGAAACGAGAACACATGTAAGAATTCACAGAAGTCAAAGCATTTTTTGTGAAATTGCCCAAATGAGGCAAAGTGAAGAAGTTTTTCTCAGAAATTATCCACTTTTAATATAAACGGCAGAAATTCCCAGAAGAAAGTCCTAAACTTCTTGGGGAACAAAATCCGCCATTTATTCAAGTAAAGAGATAAAGAGTCAAGCAAAACTCTCCAGATCATTTTATAAGTCAAGTCCCTTCATTACAGACTTCAATTTCACTCACTGAAATGACTTAACATTCTCAACTCATCACAAAAAATAATTTCTCTTTTTTACTTTAAAATTCATGTAAACATAAACATGTTCTATAATAATTTTACACAAGAAAACTTTGTCGTCCATTCATCTGTGATTTTCCTCTCCAGCTTGAAAGTCCCTTCTTTTTCCCCTATTAAGTTGAATGATAACAGTCACATTCCCTTCTAAGTAATAGTAAGTACACACCTAAATTTTATCTGGGATAATCTTCTGATACTTAAAATTCATCTTAAGGGAGTCTATTAAACTTACCCACACACACACACACACACAAATACCAAGTTGAAGACTCCATTAAAAACCTATTTTGGAGGGAAATTTTTAAAATCTTTTGTAGACATGTTTAAATTTTCAGCCATCTACTTCCATTAGTACAGCCTGTATGCAACATATATATATATATACATAGCGAGACAGACCAATTTGAAAACTGAATGTACATAAGTTGACAGTCAGGGTTGATAGAGTGATCCCCCTACTACAGTTCCAATGGATCACTTTACCAGTAATCTAAACCATGTTATACCAACACAAACAGGTTTCAACATGACCCATTATCAACATTCCCTGTAAAAGTATGCTGCACAGTAAAATATTAATGCCATGCATGAATTTTGAAAATGTCAGATAAAGAAAAGGGTTCAATAATAAAACAACATGGCTGAAACAGTAATCATCATATCCTTTTGTCTTAAGTAGCATCAAATGATTGCTGGTATATGAGAGAATTATAATTTTAAAAAATAGCTGTGTGCATTAGTAAAGAAATAAGCCTGAAAGTCAGACCATAGATACGCTAGTTTGGTCTTTAGTGCCTTTGAAAGCCCCATTCTTTAGAAGCCCATCCATTCCTTTGGAGTTTCCCACCTTTAAAAGATCCTTTCCTCTGAAAGAACCTTCATTTAATGCTAATATCATGGTAAAATAGAATTTCATTCATGCAATAACAGGTAAAAATTACCAGATATAATACATTTTAATCAGAGTCTCCCTAAGGTGTACGAGGGCTGTCCAGAGAGTATCCAGCCATTTAATATTAACAGAAAAAATAGCCTACTGGGTGTAATGGTGTCTTAGTCCTCTTCAAAATACTCCCCTTGGAACCTCACAACTCTCCCAGCGTCCCTTTCAATTTTCAAAACAATCTGCAACGTCCTCTTCTGGGATTGCAATTACTGTTTCTGCGCATTTATCTCAATATCAAAGGTGATTTTAGCTTTTAAGAAAAGCCAGAAATAGCAGAAGCCCAATCTGAAGCATAGGGTAGAGCTAACAGACTAGGGTGATGCAAGGTTTTGCCCCCCAAAATCCTTGATGTGTTTGTTTTTTCATAAGATAGCTGTACCTATCCCCTATTCGCTGATATGTGAACTTTTTTGTAACCCTTATACTTTCTGAGTTACACACAAGTTTCTGGACAAGGAATTTTTTACATCAAAATTTTTTGTCACGGTCATCAACATTAACCCTTTCACATGGTTTACATTTCTCTGATAAAATGTGGGTCATGTTCAATTTTATGGTGGTTAATTCTAACGTCCTTTCTGTTGGCTATAAAATGGCTAACTTAATGGTAAATGGCTACCATAAAGACCGACAAGTTGCAGTTTTCTATTCAATGTTTTCATTCATATTCTCAAGAACGAAACATCTGCAACCATGACCCCTATTTTAGAGCCACTAAGGCATGTAGTTAGAGTTAGGATTAGCGTTAGTAGCAAGGGCTAGGGTTAGTTGTATAAGCCAGGGTTAGTGCAGTGTTGCCAATTTAACACTGTTTGTGATGAATTCAACGCGAAAGAGTGCTAGAATGTTGTGGGCATGCTTGAACATTTGGACCATTTTTGGCTATCTTTTTAAATCTAGCGCTTTTTAGCAGTTAAACTCGAGCACAAAAACATTTTTTGAGTTGGCAACACTGGTTCAAGGTCACTAAGTAGGTTAAGGGTTTAGCTTTTCTAATTTCGCAATTATCAACATATCAACACAATAGTTATCTGGAAATTAAATATCCTCCAACAGCAATTCAAAAAGAAAAAGATCTAGCCACTTTTACCCATTTCAAAATGATGGTACCTGATGCATTGCATTAGAGTACCTTCCCAGCCTACACAGTGCGGGAAAAAAAGCTTTTACTCTCGTTTGCTTTTAACAGACACTTAAACATTTTCTCTTTTGTGCATCTGTAGTCGATTAGGACAATGGTTACAACTCATAAGTACATAAAACAAAAGAATGTCAACAGATAAAAACGGAAAGCACTTATGTCATCAAAAATTACATTGATATCATTGGCATGCAAGTCTTTAAATATATTTTCTCAGTTTTCTGTTAACAGTAAAAAAAAATCGATATTCTAACGATTCATGGTAACTTCGTTTTGTTGTTGAATTGAAAAAAAATCCTCTTTTAGCGACGGATAAAAGGAAAAATCGAGTTCGGTGTCTGACAAAAAATAACAAATACACGTGGCGTGTTTATAGTTAAAGGAAATGTGGTTTTGGGCAACTGTTCGGCCGAGGTTCGCAAAAAACATTATTCATTAACACTTACAAGAAAATGGTCTAAAGATATAAGATCATGTACACTGCATCTATCATAATTACCTCCCTTTTTCGCGAACCTCAACCGAACATTTATGTGGTATAATTGGATTTTTTTTCACAATGTTTCGGCCGTGCATCTTCTCCGGCCTTCCTCAGGTGTCCGTGTTAACAGTTTAGTCCGACTATGATCCCTCTCCGTCCAACGAAATTCAGACAAATATCAGGCAGTTAGTTGTTGAGGCTCTCTGTCAATTGATGATATGATGACATGATGCAGAAAACGATGATTGTGTAGCTCAATAGTCTCTATAGGAGACTGGCTATCTTAGAAAAGATGCATCATGCAGTCATTTTGATATGGGACATTTTTGTGGCTAAATTTATTCTTAAAATGTCGATTGGGTAAGTTTAATTGCCAGTTAACTGGTGTAGATGAAGATTTCATTTCTTCTGTATTAATGTTCATCTTAAATTTTAAAAGTGACCAATAAGATTATCCAAGGATCACATTTACGGGGTGCATGGGCGAATTTTCAAAAACTCATTCGATTTAAACAGCGTTAGAAATCTAGCCACTTTTAGACATTCAAAACTGCTAATATAAAAATGGCCTATATCAAAATGTCTACATGATGCACCTTTGCAAAGATAGCCAGGGAGACTCTTGTTTCCGGCTAACGTTGTATAAAATAACAAGAAAGAATTTGATCGAAAAAACTCTTTGATTGGTAAGTGATTCTTCTCAAAATAATAGACAAACTCTGCCATTTTCAAGAAGTGGTTAACAAAACAAGGCACAACTTAAAGATTGTGGTCCCGACTGGAATTCATCAGACGTCACACAGATATGTATTGTATTTTTTTTTTGTACGGAATACTATACACAAACACGCACGGAAATTTGAGAAGCGGGGCTAAACTATTTAACAAAAGATTTAATCAATTCAAATTGAATATTATTCACACTTATATTCACTAGACAGTGAACTAGTGACAGTTAGTCGAAGTAAGTGAATTACAATCGGGACCACCACCTTAAATCATTTTTTAAACGATGATGATGTTATCTTCATTTACTTACCCATGGCCAGAAGGTAAACAATTATGTAAGTTCTTTGAAATATGTAGAAGGAATGATCCTTCACAGACACATGGACGGCATTTCGGGTGTAAAGGCAAAAGGCTCCACAGACCACCACAAGAAAACCAAAACTCACAACAAAAAAAGACATTTTCAAAGCGTTTAACGATGTTTTTTTCACTGAATTTGTTGAGAAAGATGAGACGATGAATAATGACAAGAATTTAAAAGTATTTTCTCTTGGTGAAATTCAAGTCCTTTTTTTATTTATTTGCAATATTGTCATCGTGTTCACAACACAAAGTCTGAACAGATTGCCCTTCTAAGATCCCGAGTGAGTTAATGCTTAAATCTAGCAACAGTTTGAAACCTTTCCGATCCTCATTAATAAACATGAACAACACTGAACCAGAGGATCATGTTGTCAAACGTGTCTTTCTTGTCTCTGTTGGTCAGCAGGTGGGTACACTGCCTCACCACAATTCATAGCGTTCTGGAACAAAGGACAAATAAGGTACAATCCAATACTTGAAAAATCGCATAAGCATATTTTAAATGTCGGCGGTTTCGATTAGTAAACTATCAAACAATCTAGGTGCATACCAATAATTTAAATATCACATGAACAGTCACTAGTTTCGAGGCTTGCAACTATTGATTGTCTCTTGGCCGCTGCTGCTCCTGCTGCTACCAGTGTGACTAAACTTATTTTTAATTTACATCTAACATTGAGCTCAAAAACATCTAGAAACATTCATATTCATTCTCCAGATAAATTTAATACATATATCTGAAAATAATCTAGGAAATATTTTACACATTATTAATAAATTAAAAGTGACTTTAATCGTCGAAATTTACTAATAAATTGAATGTAATAGTGACTTGAGTCGTCAACATTCATTTTATCGAAAAATAACGTTTCATGTTGAAAATGATACTTATTTTAATTCTTTAAATGAAATAAATAAAAATATTACTTTAAAAAATGGTTTTTATTTTATTATTGCAAATTAAAAAAGTTGAAATATATCTATGAATTATTTATTTGAAATAAATTATTTGTTTTATCTAAAATATGACACATTTTATAACTCTAAACGAAACAAAAACATCTAGTTTGACATCCATAATCTAAAATAGTATCTGATATCTAGATGCGGCCGAAAACATCTAAATCTAGATGAAAAGCATCTAAATTGGCTGCTGCAACGGCGTTTCTCGCTGGCTCCCCACCCGCGTTGTAAGTAATCGGAGTAAATGGTTAACGCCTTTTTCTGTCGAGTTGATCACGAAAAACTCTCTAAAAGGCTTATAGAGATAAATTTATTATTTGTTTGAATAAACTTATTCTTTGTAAATATCACCAAGAATGCTTATGTCCGTAAAAATGACGGTGTTATTATGGATCGGCACTGAGAAGTCTAAAGCAATTTTAAATTATTAGGTAGTTTAAAAAAAAGTAATTCAAACGTTTTAATTTTAAGTTTATTTTAAAATCTCAGCACAACTCAAGTTGGGTGATCAGACGTGAAAATTTGAGACAAAATGTCATCTAAGAAAAATCACCGCTAATATCGGAGTTATGAAAAAATAGTCTGTGTTGACAGTCTTGCGATACGTTCTGGCATTTTTGCGAGTTTTTAGCCAAAAACATCTCTAACTATATAGCAACTACACGTTTTTTGTCTGGTGGGGATAATTTTCACAAAATTGGCAACATCTAAAGGAAGAGGGAATATAAGTTGAGAGAAATAGAGTCCTTCTCACTTAATAAATCACACGCACGCACGCACGCACGCACACACACACAGACACTATAGACTATAGACTATCCATTATCCCATCCAGTATCATGAGGTAGGATCAAAACCTTCGCTTCAGACCCAGATATTGGCATTTTACCCCCATATATATATATATATTCTTTTAGCTGTTCAAAAAAAATTGTTCATCTCACTATGTGTGCATGTGTGCACCAAGATAACTCGACAACTGATACTACGCAGATATGTTAGTCAGAGATCCATTGTTCTCAATACAAGAGTACTTGATTTACAGTAGAAACTAATCTTGAAATGGATACAGTTTTTTTGTCACCCATGTTCACAAGCATTGGTTTGTATATAGACTAGCTGAAATACCTGGAATTGCCCGGGGAAAATCTCTAAACATGATAACACTTGGAGGTCAATGATATTTTAAAGAGATTTCTTGAAAACGCCAATCAGACTTACAAATAACTTAAACAGTTTTCTGAAAACTGAAAATTCTTTAGATCATTTCTGGTGTTAGCAGTCCTCATGTCTAAGCAGACAACAGGATTTAAATTGTGGCCATGTTTTATTGTCATGTTTGGGTTCGGATGAGGTCAGATTAGGGTAATTGTTTTTGGTCTGAGAAAATATCTTTCATAGTCAGTATAGAATTATCCTTGTGAAGACTGATAAATGGGTATTAGTACTGATCGAAGGCGGTGTTTGTGTCCACGGACATCTATGATGAATGGAAAGTAAAGGTGTAGTTCAGCATTGTAACTACATTGTAAATAGAACCCATTCTTATAAAACCTTTGAATATACCTTTTCTCAAAACAGATTTCTGGAAGATTTGAAGATCTGATAAAGTGAAAGCACAGGAAACTGAGAGAGAAAAATGAATATTCTATCATAGTTCTGGATTCGGTCCACTAATCGTATTCACTGCATTTCTCAACACTGGTGTATTGTTGGTCTTACTGATTCCTTTAGCATTAAAATTAGTTTTAATCATCTGAACAGGCCCTTCAACATTGACATTTTATTTTTTTATAAAATATGACCTTCATATGTGTGTTGCAGGTAAATTGTGATCTGCTAATTTCAAATCTGCCTTAGTATTTCCTGTGATATCTTACTGGATGCATCAGCAAAGATTTCAAGGCACAAATACACCGGCCAGTGCACAAAAAATTGCCTGATTAATTAGTTTTTTGCTCCTTGGGTGCTGATCAAATATATAAATAACCCCGCCATTTTTGAGAGATATATGCTTGTATTGATTAAACAGGTCAGGTTAGTTACTCAATAGAAACCGTCATGTGTCTAATGTCTTTTGGCAGCATGCTGTGTGGGGGATGATGAATGAATAAGTTACTCCTCTTGCCTTTTGTTGGGTGTTGATCTCTAAAAGAGTTTGAGTTTTTTAAAAATAAGCATGAATGCTGCTGGACACAAACTGGTGATCAATTTAGCATAAACTTTCATTGCAAATTGATCCCCCCATATACCTACACCAAAAACCCGTTTCATGGGGTCTGATCCATAGAGACCAAAAAGTAACTTTTTTTTTCTCTACATAATAAGGAGTAAATGTTCAAATTTTCAGCTCTCTAGCTCTATTGGTGTGGCCTATGTGCATGGTATATACCCAGCCAGCCACACCAACTTGAAAACTGAAGAAACCTTTGATGACAGTTTTGGTTACTGGTTTCTTATACTTTGTTTTGTTGTTGGAACAGTTGTCTTCAATAGTGATTATATCATTTCTTGACTTTATACTTCCCATCCATCAGTAATCATTTTTCAGTAATGGTTTCACAAAATCAAAATGAACTGTAACTTGCGATGATCTAAACTGAAGAATCACAGAAACATCTTACAAATGCTGCATTATGTTCATTTGTTTTACTGCACATTCATTCAATTCTATTTGAGTAAGAATATTTTTTCTTCTCCTTTTCACGATTGGGTGTACTTCAAAATGATGATACGCCTGTGAAACACAAGTTGCTGGACTATTTCTGTATGGGTCAACGAATCTTTAAATTTTTCAACTCAAAAAGCTTTTTTATTCCTTTTTATCTTTGTCCATCATCAATAATGTACAACTGGCAGTTGAGACACGCTTATGAAAGTGGCAGGTTCAGGCAGGTTCAGGCAGGTTGCAAGGAGCGTATTTATAAAGATGAACCATAACTTCAACGATGTATCCGTCATCCATGGTAAAAGTAGCAGAGGGAGGAGGAGTAGGGACAAGAAGAGCAAGTAGTCTTTCCTTGAGTCAATTGATTCTCATACTTGTAAAATATTGAGGTATGGAAGTATTCTGCAAGTATTATTTTCAATAGAAATTGTAAATGGCCATTTTTGGCTTTTTTTTTTAGCCACTCTCGGCTTTTACGTGAACTTTGGATATTCTATTATAACATCATTAGCAGCTTGTAAAAAAAAAAAAATTAATGTTACACCTTCCAATGACGTTTTGCCTTTGAATGATATTACACCTCTTCCTTCATATTTCTGTTGTTTAACATAATTAGGGCTGACCGAAAAGCATCTTATAGAGATGTGTGGACAATTCTAGAAAAGCATGACTCTGAGAAAAGTACCACCAAACAAAGAAGCAAAATAGGTCTGGTCAGTCACTTGAAAAAAAACGTTGTGCAGCCGTCTTTTAGCAGCATGTTGTGTCGGGGGTGATCGATTAAAACATTGGAAGAAGGGGTGATCAATGAATAAATCACTTCTCTCACTTTTTGTTGGGCGATGACAAACAAATTTTCAAACGGTTTGTGTGGTCACGGATGTAAGCAAAAAAAAACAATTTAGCATAAACTTACGCTGTAAATTGAACACCCCTAAAAATCTATTGAAGGGTGGAGGTTATTTTCAAAAAATGAAAAAACAGCATTTTCATAGACATAATAATATTTGAATTTTCCCCCCTCTGGCTTCATTGGTGTGGTCTATACACGTGGCACGTACATACATAGCAAGCCAGCCCAAATCACTTGAAAACTGAAGAGACCTTTGTTGATAAGTTGACAGTTTTCTAATATCACGTGAAAATAGAAAAGAAACTTGTTTGTTGGGAGGGGGGGTGTCAAGATCAGTAAAAAATGAGGTACAACTTAGTGAAGGTGGTCCCAATTGGACATTATGTTATGTCATGCAGATGTGTGATCTGTTGAAAATCTATGAAGTGAAACTGTACAATATGATTTATATCTTTACTTTGTTTTTTTTTGTGAATTTTCATTTCTTTTACTTTATGCACCATTGTTAACATGGAGTGTGCATGGGTGTGAAATTTTCACATTCACCTCTGCTACATGGTATCAGCGGAATTTCATTCAAGACCACCTTTGCTAAGTTGCACCCAAAATGGTTTTTCTGGGTCTTCTTGCTTTGGCCCAGACAATCACCCTTAGACAATAGCCTCTGGCAAAAAATCCCAGTTAGAGTGCACTGTAGGACAAAATCCCTTTGGTTTAAATGCAAAGAAGGTCAAAAACCCCCAGGTGAAATCGAAGCATGACAATAGTTGCAGTAATTGGTGACAGTACTTATTTTTTTAATAAATGACACATTCTTTTTCAAACCTTGACATTTTTTGAGCTTTCTGAAAGGGATACTGTAGGTAGGAGGGGTCCACTGAGAAGGGAAACATTGGAGAAAATCTGAAAGGGGAACTAGATAGGAGGGGGCCACTGAAAAGGAAAACATAGGGGGGAACCAATGAAGAGGAAACCCTAGATAGGTAGGGACCACTGAAAAGAAAATGATAGGACCACTGCAAACAAAACCATAGATAGGGGACTATTGAAAGGGAAAACCTAGATAGGAAGGGACCACTGAATGGGAGGCCTTAGATAGGAGAAGACCACTGAAGGGAAAACCATAGATAGGGGACCACTGAAACGGACACCGTAGATAGGAAGGGACCACTGAAAAGGAAAACATACATAGAATAGAATGGGGCAGGTGGATTAATAAAGTCCAAGGTCATAGAGTAGGGGTATAGTGACAAAAATGAAGCAGCTAGGTCATAGTAATTCATTTTTAGGTAAAGTTGTCAATATCTTTTTTTGGTTTTCTACACACACTGCTAACAAATTTGTTGTGAATTCAAATATGTCAAAGTGACTATAATGGACAGTACATAAAAAGTTGACAAATCATTTGATTAAAAGTAGCATTTCTCTCCCTTTAGTAAAAATCAAAATGCTGAATATAAGCCCTAAATTTATCACTTCCTCTAGACCCTAAAAATAGTACCCTCACTTCCTGTGACTCTCAAGTTATAAAAGTAACTATTTTCCGTTGTTCTCTCTCTCTTTCTTTCACTCACAGTGAGTCAGCATCTGACTCTTCAATCTTCTTACTATGCCTTTGTGAACTTTTACCAAAACATACATGGACTTTTAAAGGCAATTCACTAAAATATGTATTTCCTGTGTGTTGCAAAATGAATAAATATTTCATTTTCTTGAACACATCAAAAGGTTTTGTTTCCATTTCTATAATCATCACCAAAATCCAGTCAACCCAACATAGTACTTTTTATCCACACGTCACTGGTGACCCATTTAAAAAAAAAAATCATGAGCAAAACCTCTTGAAAAAAAAGCTTCATATTTCAATATCTTTTACACGCCATTCATGTATTCAAGGTTCTTGCATAAAAACGTCACATTCAGAAATTTCTTTCTATTATTCCACTCATGAATTTTGTAAAAATTTACTAGCAAAAAGTCTTTTAACGGAAAATTCATATCAATTCATATATCTTTTACCAGCACGTTTCACATTCCTTGCTCCCCTCACTACACTCGGTTTCCCCTCAACACACCATCCCGGCACCTCTCAGCACCACCCCCCAGTCATCCAGCACTCCAATGTGGGCAGGTGGTAGCAACCGCATTGGAAATCACTGGTTTAATAGAACATTTAGTTGCCTGTTGGATCATTTGAATCAATTTCAACAGAAGACTCTTTCAATATTCTTCAGTGCATATTTTGTTCTGCGTGGACTAATCAGGGATTATACACCCCAGAATCGATTGAAATTGAAAAAGAATGCATTTCAAGTCCTCACTGGATGACATCACCTCACATATCACCAAATATGATTCGTTTAATTTATTTTAAATCAAATCACCGTTGAACCACAAATGGTCCACCCGAACAACCAGCTAAGTGGGCTACAGATTCTTCTTTCTTTTCAGGTTTGTGTGTCTCTAAGTGCTCCTGGTCACAATTTTTGGGATACAACCTTGAAAATTTATATGAATATACCATAAAGCACTATCTAAAAATGTTGGGCTTTTTCTTTTTTTAGTGCTTTTTTTTGGGGGGGGGGGTCTCTATGATCATTTTGAACCAACAATGCCCAAATATTGTGTGGGTATTTTTTTAAACAATTTCTGATTGAGGATCTATTTTTTAAATAATTTTTAGATAATTAGTTCAGTTACACAGGTGGGTTACAGGGATTCATTTATGCAAGATATTTTATTTCATTCTCAATATTGGATGAAGCATCATAACACAATATTTTTATCATCAATTTTGACTAGTATTTACCTTCATTCTAATTCTTAGTTGCTTTTTTTTCACAACTTTGACTTGGACTATAATTTTATGGCAACTAGTATTCATTTCCTATTGCGCTTTTTACTCATTGCAGTAAAAATTGAAATTAAGGTAAAACCTTGTCCAAATCACTAATAAAAATATCATCTGGTTTTACAAAGATTTATTATGTTGAATTGAAATGCAAAGTTGTTCTATATTTTTACTGTTGTACCAATGTTCACTGGAATGACATTCTTTCATATTTCCTTTGACTCTGAATTGAATTAAACTTCATCAATTTGTTGGCTCTTGAAAATTCAAGTTGAATTTCTTTTTTCTGCTTTTTTTCTGCTAGCTAAGGGGAAACAACTCATTTAACATAATTTCGCTATTGCGTTGAACACATCTTAGGCATCACAGAGTGAGTAGGTCATTTTGACCTCCAGCCCTCAAAAGCTCTATAAATAGTTGTTCACCGACCTCTTCTAACATTATACAATAACAAGGTATAGTTAGAAATACATGAATTAATCTTCATCAATTAAGTGATAGTACATATCTATCTACTGCAAATTTTCCTTTTTTTGACAAATCTCACTAAATCTAGGGCGGGGGCAGGAGGCGGGGATCAAGGAGCCAAATCACCTGGGTCCCCTATTCTCTCTCTGGAACACCTAGTGATAAATTGAATGTTAATCGACTTATCTTTGCATTTAAATTTTATTTTATGTTCAGTGGTTAATTTTAACTTTAACGTCAGATATCAAATACAGTAGTACCTCAAATTTTGCAGAGGTTTGTGAGCAGACCCCTTGTGAATTTGAAATTCCACAAATAACTTTTGACTCCCTCCTCTTGTCCACAATCTGACACAAACATGGAAATGTCAGGGGCCACAGCGCCAGGGGCTGGGTGAGCACAGGCCTCCTCACATTTTTGCAAAACTAACATTTTTTTTATGCAAGAACTTTATATTTGACTCTTTTTCCATCTCTATACTCCTCTCTGTAAAGATCCTATGTTTGAAGAGAAAGGAAACAAAGAGAATTTTTATTTTAAGAACATTATATCTATTTTTTCCTAATTTTATATAGTTTCAAGAACCTGATTACGTGTGCAATAATCTTGCACTGTTTGAAAATCAACAATGGACAACTTCATTTAAAACAGCACAATGTCATCAATTGATTACTTCAAATGTCCAGGAATATTCCTCAACAATAAAAAGAAACTGATAGCTTTCTTGTGAATGAATAAAAGTGATACGTTACTCTCACTGTGTTGCCCATTCATTCTTTCTTTCTGAGAAATTCTTTGAGAGATTGTTTTCCCCACAAAATATTCAGTTTCAACATTTCAGTGAGTAGTGAATTTTTATTAAATTTTATCTTCTTTCAAATGAGGTTTCTCGGAGAATTGAAAGCATAAAATGAAATTCTACCCATAAGAATTCATTGTTACGTTACACTTTAATACTATAACTATTTTCTCAACTTTTAAAGTTGTAAAAGCAACATATTTGCTTTCCATTCTCTTTCTTTGTCTTCTCTCATTTTTTATTCTCATTTTTGTTATAGTTATTTTATTTACATTACAAATAATACTATAACATCATGTACATATAGTCTAGAAAGCTTTAAACATATTCCTTTTTACTTATGTGTGATGAATACACTAACATCATCAATCAGAAGCAACTTTCTTTATGTATTCATTCAGTTACCCAGTCCTTTGTGTCCAAGAAGTCTTTCTTGGTTTTTACGAACTGATAGATATGAATATAAATAGATATAAAGTGACATAATAATTTCTGCAATAAAATGTTGTTATCTTTGTCCAACTGGGGGGGGACAAATGTATGATGGTGCAAACAACATGCTGAGGTGAAAAATCAGATATTCCTTTCCGAATTTCAACTATATCTTTCAAGGTATGCCTCAGTAATCTTCCCAGTATCTTATCCTTCATAATACCCTTTCGAAATATTTCACAATAAACTTTCCAATGTCTACCTTCCTAAGAATACTCTTAAACAATCCATGGTCATTTTTTGATCATTCAATCCTTCATAGAATCAATTCAATAACATTAATGTATTTAAAAAAAATCGATTCTGTTCCTGAAAAGCATTTTTTGAAAATATTTCATCAAATGCCTAATCTTTTTAAATGTCCAGGTAGTAAGGGGGTACACGAAGGGCCAACTGCCCCACTAGACACCAGAATCAGGAATGTACAATGGGGACCATTTGTCACAAATCACCAACCCAAACTCAACCCCCATGCACTTCACACCTGCCCTATGCAGAGCTGTCTTACTGCATAAAAACCTATTTGCCTAACTCTCAATATCTTTTTTTTTTTGTAGCTTACTTTTTTTCTTTGAATTATTAGTAAAGACTCCGAACTCTTAATATAATTTTTTTTTTCTAATCATAAATTTCCCAGCCATCTTTTACATTTAATAAAAAAAAAAATTCCCCGACAAAAATGAAAGTAAAACACCTACATAACGTAACTCATTTACCTGATCAAATCATAAAGTGTTATCATTTGGTAGGAAGGACTTGGTTAACCTCTGTAAGTAATAGAACCCTTTTACTCCCATTTCTACATTTTTTGAGTGTAAGAAAAATTACAATCAAGAATTTTTGTCTCTGATTCATCTTCTTGTAAAAGTGTTTGATAGTGAAGTGGGCGATCGATTCGTGAATCAAAGGTAAAACTTGACAATGACCCATAATACTGTAAAAATGAAGACGCGCATGATCAATTTTCATCGCAAATAAAAAGGTCTAATCTACGGATAACATTATTACTTTTTTAATAACCATTATGCTAAAATAACAATTATGTTTAAATAACAAATGTTGAAAGCGTGTAATACAAGGAAAACGAACAAAAAATATGACTACGTAACTTATAGTTTTATTTGTATCGTCCCCAGAAGTCTTCTTTATAATGGAGTTATTCAGAAAACTATCGAAAAATGAACAAACTTGATTAATTAAACGTTTCGAATCTAATTGGTCAACGAAGACGGGCCGAATTGACAAAGGCCTGCCTTTCTTGACCAAGTCAGTTGTCCTATTAAAAAGGGTTACCCTGTACGAGGCCGACTGTTTCATTTCACACGTATCACTTAATGGCTCGAGCGATGGTCTGTTTATTTACTGTCCCATAAGTGATACAAGGTCGAGGCTTTACGTGGGGAAAATAGGAGAAAAATAGGAGAAAATGGCTCCAGCTAATCAACTAAAGCAACTTCCACCACGAAAGCGTCAGGACTAGCCCGACCTGTTCCGTTAAGTGCAATGGAACAGTGCTACCCCAAGGCGTCGCCATCTTTTAGCTAATCAACTTGTTGCTTGGCTTGAGGACACATTTTCATTTTATTTGTTATAAATTAAATTCGATTTTTTCCCATAACTTTCATCCCATTTAACCAGAAAAAAAACTATTGTTTAAGTTTATATTGTTTGAAAGTAGTTGATCGAAACTTATATGAGTTGGTTTTGAATCAGGTTGACTTATTACGAAGTTTTGCAGCTCAGGGCCATTTTTTTTTCGACGAAACGGTTAATTTGTGACTATCCTTGCTGGACTTGCTCTTATTTGATTTCCTACATGATACAAAAAGGTCTTCAATATATTTCATCACTGCTCAACAGTCTCTGTTGAGCATTTCTGCTATTATAAGGGTTGTACTGCCTTTTCCAAGTTGTGTGATGATAGAAAACTTTTCAGCTGACAAGAAATCATTTTATGGCTCATATCTTATTATGATTAGCTAAAAGTCCTTCTATCTGTCTGTCTGTCTGTCTGTAATTATCTACCACAAAAACTACTTGATATAAATCCATGAAAATTTCAATGGGTGCAGATTTGATCCCAAGGAAGTATTTTTTAGAGAATTGGGTCAAAATCAAAAGGGAAACTTTCATTTTACATTTTGGGGTCAAAATCAAGGGAGAATATTTTTTTTCACTTTTAGAGTCGAAACTGAGGGGGAGTTTTTTTTCCATTTTTTGGAGCTGAAATCCCATAGAATTTTTATTCTTCTGGATGGGGGTAGGAAAGTTTGTTTTTTTTACTTTTAGGGGTCAAAGTGGAAGGGGAAGATTTTTTTTCATTGTTATGGTTCAAAATCGAGGACAGGATTTTTTTCTATTTGGGGTCAAAAATGAAGGGGACTTTCATTTTTTTTTTAATTTTAGGGGTCAAAATTGATGGGTAATCAGACCCACCTTGTTTTTTCTTAAATCAGCCCCCTTTTTTTTTTTGAGAACGGCCTTACTTTTTTCTGACTTTAACGTCCATTTTCAACTTTCCCTCCATGAGTCCTTTTTTATGTCAGTTCCCCTTTTTTATAATAACGGGATCATTTTTTCACATTAACCGAAAACATCTTTTTTTTACATTAGTACCTCCCTTTCTCTACATTAGCCTTGTTTTTTCATAACTATGTACGAAGTGGTATTAGATCAATTTTAAAAACAAATTGTTGCCCAGACAAGTCAGTCGTGCATTAGTCAGCAAATGAAACGCTATCAGATTTCCATTTATCCATCTTTCTAATTCTTTTCTAGACAGAAATTTACAGGTATTTAGATTAGTTTTGATAATTTTGTTGTGTTTACCAGATAATTTGGCACTCTAAAAATACAAGGCAATAACAGAAAAGGATTCGGTTTGTGCAAAATATCTCCATTTTTGCTATATTGGTGCAGGTTAGTGTTGCCAATGTTTGTGTCAAATTATTTTTCTCAATCTTTTATGAAACTAAATTCTAAAAACAGTACAATCCCAAAAATCCTAAAAAGAAAAGTATATAACCAATGCATTTTCCCGATAGTTACTTATGGAGCTGAAACATGGAACATAACCAAGAGACAGACCCGTAAACTGAGAAGCATGCAACACGCACACGAGAGAACCATGCTCAACCTCACATAGAGAGATCATAAGACAGCACAGTATGCCAGGAAGAAAACGGGAGTCTTAGACATCAAGGAACCTATTAGAAAACTCAAATGGCATTGGGCTGGTCATATTGCGAGAATGATAGACAAATGATGGACATTACGATTCACAACATGGATCCCCAAAAATCACATGTGAAACCGAGGCTGACAAAATACAAGATGGAGAGATGAAATTGACAAATATCAGAAAATACTAGCTCTGCGACACCCACAATAGAGAAGTGTGGCAAATCTATGTCCAACAACGTACATTAAAAGACTAATGATGATGATGAACCCTTTTGCATAATGATTTGGCACACACTGTATGAATAATTACTGAGACTATTCTCTCTATTTTCAGGAATTTGTAAAATGAACGCTCTTCTGCTCTTCATTTCGTAAGTAAAAATATATATAAATAGAACCTTACTATTCTCCAGTTATCCTTGCCTCAGCCTGTGTTATCTGTTCTCAGGGTCTATGAGAGGGAGAGGGACATCATACCGAGAATGAGGTCCAAAGAGTGACTCTCGAACCCCTACTCCTATGAGTGGATAAGAAGTGGGGGCTAACCATGTTGGAAGAATGGCAGATAACCGATAACTATCACGACACATGACATGGATCCCCAGAGATCTCATGCACAACCGAAGCCAACAGAGCATTAGATAGAGAGACGAGCTAGACAAATTCAGAAAGTACTGGCTCCATGATAGAGAAGTGTGACGAATCCTGGGGAAGGTATATGTCCAACGATGTACGTTAAAAGACTGATGATGATGATGAATGTAGAAGGGAAATATATGAATATATAAATAGGTATATAATGTTCTTACTGCAACAGTTGCTATTGTGATATATGTGGTAACTCTCTTTTGTGGTAGTGCTTGTGAATGTGTTGGTGTACTTGAGGTGGTTGCAACATAGACTGTTTCTTATGTTGCAAGGTGTGCAGAATTTAATTGTTCTAGGTGTATTTTTGTGTACGACTTTATTGTTAATGATATTATTGCTACTGATCATGTCTCTGATGTTTCTGAGTCTGCGGTAGGAGATAACACATGGGTCTGTGAATGTTTCTTTTAGATCTGTTTTGATCGTGAGAATGTTCCATCTATTATTGATGATGTGTGCTAAGGGTGGGAGTGAGTTGTTGAAGGTTGTTATAAGGGGTATGCGGTTGGGTTTGTTATTGTGGGACAGTATAAGGGTTTCATCTCTGGGTATTCCAGTCGCTTTTTTTATTTGTTTTTTTGTGTCATCTAGCGGATAACCTCGTTGGGTGAAGTATCGTATTAGGTTATGTTTGTGTCTGTTAAGTTCACTATTAGTAGAGTAGATTCTTCTAATTCTAAGAGCTTGTGAAAATGGTAGGCTTCTTTTTAAGTGTTGGGGATGGGCTGATTTGGAGTGGAGGTAATTGTGGGTGTCCGTGGGTTTAGTGTAGAGGGTAGTTTGGAGGTTTCTGTTGTCATCTATATATATGCGTGTGTCTAAGAAGGCTATGGAGTCAGTGGATGTTGTGAAGTCAAACTTAATAGAGTCATGTGCCGAGTTTAGATGTATAAAGAAATTATCTAGTTTGGTTTTTTCGCCTGTATATATGAAAAAAATGTCGTCTATGTATCTACCATAAAAGATGCAGTCATTATATATCTCTGGGTAAATGTAGGTTTCTTCAAATTTACCCATGAAGATATTAGCATAGGATGGGGCCGCTACTGTGCCCATGGTGCAGCCTTTCACTTGGAGGAAGTGTCTATTATTAAAGTTGAAGCTATTTAGAGTTAGAATGTGGTGCATAAGAGTGGTAATTATATACATATATATATATATATATATATGTGTGTGTGTGTGTAAATTTTTTCTTATTTTTTCAGTTTTCAATTCATGGTGGTTCAAGGAAGAACTCCTTGTGTTGATGTCTCTCAATACTTTCACGAAAATTTTGGCTGCAAGGATTGCCCTATGTGTCCTAAGGGAACAGGAATTAACATTAGTCAGGTAAATTTTGAAATAGACTTCATTTTTCTTTGATTCTCTGAGATCTGAATATTTTTAGCGAATTGTAAAACTTATCATTTCAATTTATTTTTGTTCCATTGTTTCATGAAAAACGTATAATTTATGAAAGTAATTGATAAACTCATGACCATTTTATATATATATATATATATATATATATATATATATATAGTGATGAACCGAAGTATTATGACCACAACATTTTGGATGTGTTAAAAAAACAAATTCACTTTACAGAAAATTCACTACATAACTTAATTTAAAGGAGCTGCTGTTAACATTCCGGCACCAGATCCCTGAGGAAAAACTTTAGAGGTCCTGTTGAGTTCATGCCTGATTGGGTAAGAGATATTATCTGGGCACATGGAGGACTAATACCTTATCATGCAGGGGTCATAATGCTTTTGCTCATCAGTTTATACATGTGTTTGTATGTGCCTGTATACTTCAGTGTATTTGAGTGTATGTGTATGAACTGTTTTATGCTGACTTACGCATGCTTAACTAACGTCCCATTGAAGGTACATCCCTGTAAGAGCTTAAACATGAATGTCAAAATTCCATCTCCGAGTGCTTAGACATTTTAGCTATTTTTTGACCATTTTAACATCTTTTTGGTGCTTTTGGCGTTTATTGGCTTTTTTTTTCCTCTTCGGAAAACCATGGAAGACATATGTACAAGAAAGATTTTCAAGTGGAGCTTATTCTTCATTCCCAAACCTTAAATCTACTACAGTAAAACCAGCACTATTCCTATACTTTTTGTGTATCCAAAGAAGAAATCGATCCAAATAAAATTTTACCAGTATTGGATATAATGCAGGTTTTTGGCTAGTTCTTGCAGATGTTATATAGTTCACCTGGTGGAATATCCTTGAAATTCTTTTTTTATATATATATCTTTTCTCAGAGTAGTTTTTCATGTTCAAAATTCTAATTCTAAAAAGTTATTATGTCTTTTCTATCATAGAAATACATGATCTACATTCCAGCATAAACTGGACCTTGATCAGAAATCATAACTATGGCTTGATAGAAACGTTTTGAAAACAGAAAGAAGTACGGATAATGAATCTGCACTCTGAAATGCAGATGAAAGCATACATATACTTTTCACACACAATACCATTAGGAGTTGCTTTGTATATTTATGTCTATTAATTTTGTCAAGAGAAGTGCATTTGTTGTCTAACAATTGAGCTGCACCGATGGGCATTCTCCTGGATCGGGTCTTTCCAACATAGGTGAGAGGGTTTGAATTTTGGAGCCTCATAAAGATGCCAAGGATCAAGAGATCACCATAAATGATGACAGCTTTGGATCTCCCTTGTCCCTTACATAACAACCGACATCCAGATACATCCCTAGGTTCTTTGCCTTTCAGATTACATCCTCCTGTTCATCAGTCCCACCCCAGAAAAGTCGCAGTGAACGCCCATGCCTGCACTGTAAATAAATCATTGTTATTAAGTGATTAACAAAAGAATGTATCCGCTTTAATGTAGCATTGCTTTCACCATTGTGCTAAACAGCCTAGCAGAGAGGCAAAGGCCCAAATGAACAAAAATAAGAATGTGGGGATGAAAAAGAATGTATGAGTCGATGGACATTATAAAGTTTCAATTTTATTTCATTACCGCGTTTTGTTTCTTTTCCTATAGAAAATAGAACGCACAGCTCATGGCATGAAGAGCTGCTATTCTTGTTTTAGATGTCAACATGCAACATATCAAAATGAGTCATCTGTCATCAGAAGCTGCAAACCCTGTGATATATGTGAAAATAGGGAAACTTTGAAAAACTGTTCTACCACAGAAAATACGATTTGTGGATCATGTTTGCCTGGGTAATCAAGATTTATTTTTTGCTTTCATTTGTTTATTGAGAGGATTTACCATATTCAGCGGCATAAAATGTAACTGACGCTGTAAAAACCGGTATATACATGTTGTAATAACAAAACACTGGAAGTCTAAACGCGCAATTTTTATGTCACAAGGCTCATTTTTTCCTTTAACAGGTTAGTACAAAAATATACTACCTACACTCTTCTGAAATCTTGGATTATCCACACACATATCCACTCAGGAAAATGCCAATGCAGACACTTTTTCCCTTAACAGGTTATATATATATATATATATATATATATATATATAATGTATAATTGGGGAGAAGGGAACAATGCTATTACAAACCACATCATATGTACAATATCACTAAACATGTTATATAGGGAGACGCCTGTGCCAATGTACTAAATGTCTTTGATTTGCACAGTATCTAGAACCATACTGTATTAGGGGAACCTGTACCAATCTAATAAAAGTAACTGATTTGTACAATATTGCAATTTACGCTGTATTGGAGACACTTGTACAAATGTAATAAATGTGTTATCAATTTGTACAATATCGTGGACCATGCTATATAGGAGGATGTCATGATATTCTTTTTTGGTATCTAATATTCTTTTAACATCATAACATTGACCATAAAGCTGGAGTCCATTACCACATTGTCATTGTTCAATAAATTGAATCTCCCTTCTAATGGAAGGTAATGTGACAGGTGGAAACCACTTGAAGTTGTTATATTCTCAAAGTTAGAGCGACCTGAAAGTGCAAGGCTGAAAAAATTCTCTGCACAATCTGCCATTTTTGCTGGGTTACATACATACATAGATACAGTGATGGCCCTAGGGTGAGATTTGTTTGTGTCTGTATGTCTGTTCAGAAGATATCTCCAAAAGTACTGTATAAATTTCAAGGAAATATTTTTGGAGGTTGTGAAATGGAGTTAGAAAGAGTTTGTTAAATTTTGTGCTGAATCCAGGAATTTCTTTTTGAAAAGAGATATTTTTTGCATTTTTTTCTATTTATTTATGTATACGCTCATGACAGTCAACACAGCATATCTAATCATTATCAGTTTTTCAAGTTTTCTTATAGATTCCATGATGTCACTGACTCTCATTCTTTTTTTCCTTATATACTGTGCTGTCTTGTAATCCCTCCTTGTGAGGTTGAGCATGATTCTCTCATATGTGCATTGCATGCTTCTCATTGAATTCCAAAAAAATTTTGTTAAACAGTGGTAGATAAAAGAAATGATTTAATCATCGGATGGATTCATGCACAATTATCTCATCTACATTGTGGTTATACGTACAAACAATATGAAATCGTAAACATTCCTTGTCTGTCCACACAATGTCTCCCAGAAGTTTTTATTGAATTTGCCTGAAATTTCGTTAACAATAAGCTATGAAAGGAGCGCCTGAATGTTTGGGCGGATACATGCACAATTATCTCCCTTATGTTGCAGTAATATGTTGTTCACACTACATAATGTAGCAAAGATTTAACATCTGTCTAACCAATATCTCTAGTTTCAATGAAATTGCTAATGAAAGAAGTGATTAAATTTTGTGATGGATCTGTGTACAATTACTCGACCTGACCATAGAGTTGGCCGAGGGTTTTTTAGTTACCTCTGTCAATGAAGTTCGAGAGTTATATGTATTTGGTTACGTCTTTCTGTCTGACTGCCTTCCAATCTGTCTGTCCACGAGAGGTATGTTAAGGAAGTAGATGTATTTGGTTGTGTCTTTCCATCTATCTTTCTTTCTGTCTGTGTGTCTTCCAGTGAGTCTTCCCATCTGTCTGTCCGCAAGATGTATGTTACAGGGGGTATACATTACTCTAGTCTATCTCACACTGGCAAAAATCATCTTTATTTACAATGCGATGGTCTAAAATCGTAAATGTATAATTCATCTGATGGATAATCAGAGTTTAGTTCACGTGTTTTTTTGTAGAAATCAATTTGGTATAAAAAGTATGCTCACTTTAAAATTATTTCCTTGTGACCTTCTTAATTGTGGCGGGGGAAGGGTTCATGTCCTTAATTAGTCAACAATAATATGGAACGGGAGATACAGGCCTCAAATTCATCGATAAAGTTTTCTGACTTTGAGATTTGTTGAGAAGGCTTGCTTCTCCACAACTGTCTAGTCTATAATACTAAAAAAAATGCAATTGTTGGAAGTTTTCCAGAGAGATAAACTTTTGAAAAAATTATAGAGCAATATGTATCTTTGGAGGTATTATATTCTACATACAATGAACCCTCACTATTATGAACTTTGATATAATGAATGTTGGCTTCGATGAACACATGGATCAGAGTAAACTTCTAAGTAATAAAGTTTGATAAATGCAGCAAACATGTGGACCATCAAACATTATGCCAGTTTCATGATCTAACCTTTTGCAGCCTTCAGATCAAGATCAAAGATTAGTATCTGCTCTTCTCATGTCCATGAAACATAGTACTAACTCTCTGTCTAAAACTAAAAACGGAAAGTTAGTGCTATCTTTCAATAGTGCGTGATAGATGCTGAGATATAGAGATGGATAAGATGAGAAAGAATAAATGTCTTACCTTTTCTACTTGCCTTTGATTTGAAGAATTCTCTTATCAACTTGAAGAGCAGTTTCTCAAAAATGCAAATGGCAGTTTTTCTCATACATTCCTGTCTGTTCTCAAAAAATCTCAAAGAAATTTTCGTAGAAAGGTAGACAATAGGCTGTCAAAGGAGTGATGAAATTTTTGGGGAGATCCATGCACAATTATGTTCAGTACGTCATGATTATGTGTCCAAATCACATAATATCGTCAAAATTCCATGTCTTTCCCCATAACATCTCCCAAAGATCTTTATCAATTTCAATGAAACTTTGTTGAAGCATGGCCAATGCAATACTAAAGAAGTCATCAAGTTTTAGGGCTGAGCTATGCACAATTACTCTCTCTGACAATGGCACTGGTTGAGGTATGCACTCTTTGAGTGCTTTCTAGTTTTGATTGTTTTTATTCTGTTTTTCCATTTGCATCTGGAAAGTCCTGTCTCAGACACATAATAGGCGCCCTTTATCCCTTTCAACCCAGGGCGACTGCCAATATTCCCAGTACTCAGGGCCAGCCTGGTTGCTACTCATGGGAGTGACAAGTGTAGGAATTTTTTGTCATAGGCATTTGTTATTGTCAATGTGACAATTTAGTAGCTTCATCTTTTGTAATTTTCTACTTACAAGAGGCAGCTACCCTGTGGGAGGGGGGCATTTGCTCTAAGTTGCTTTCTGAATAGGTACCTTTGAAGCCATGGCCAGCGTAAGGGCACTTTCACTTATTTGCTGTTAGTTGTATTCAAATTCAAAAAAATTGCACAGAGACTTGTGTCTATGTTTTTCCTTGTTTTTCCTTTTCTTTGTTTATTAAGTTTCTCTATATTATTTTGTTTTCGTGCTCTTCTCAAAATAATGTATAGCTTTGATTTTCCAGATATCAGAGTAAAAATGGCTCAGGTGTATGTGAGACTATTGAAGGTATGTTTCTTTTAAAAGCTTGTTTTTTCATACTAGTTTATGCACTTAGTGCTTGACAAATATCAAAAACATTGTTTCTTTTCATTTTTTGTTCAAGTTCAACCTGGATTTTTCATGCATTTGTTATAAATAAATGAATAAACAAATAAGGGAGATTACTCCATGAATAGGATTTAATAGTTATTTCCCTTGACAAATGTTACAGATAGAAAATAGAGACTATCATCACGTGCAATATATAAGTAGATCTTTTGACAGGGTGCCCTGTCTCACACTTGTCTTACCCTGTCGATGCCTTCTACACCACATTGTGCTTGAAGATCTGCAGAAGTGTCATTGGTGAAGTTGCTCGGAACAACTTTGAGTTTGGGCTATTCTAGTCGCAAAGTCTATTCAGCAATGATTTTGATAACTTGAAAAGTTGAGAGGAATGCTCATGTAAAGGTTTACAATAACAAAAGCGTTTATTTGGTACTCTTGGATTTAAAATTGACATTCTATTTTCTTTGTATGAATTTAAGAGTTAAATTCTAATCAATCAATCTTTACAATATCTTAATTTGATGACTGATAAGACCTTCAGACGCTCTGCAAACAATGATATTCTATGACAAAGGATCTATTCTAATGATGTGGATAGATGTAAATTCTTATGGTCTTGCTTTATTTTTTGTTCCTAACTCTTACACTAGAGCACAATAAGAAACCTCATCATAAGAGTCAGGCACCTATTCACATTTTTCCAATTGAGATGCTCCAGTAAAGTCAGGAAAAATTTTGAATAAAAAAAAAACATAGAAAAAAGTAAAATGAATGCCATTTAACCTTTTTGGCTTAACAAAAATTGATAGTCGATTGACGGGGTCTACAGCTAATGCACTGAGATTGAAGTGCTCAAGTGGCAATGTTGGTATTGACAGGAAATAACAGAGCCTAACTTTCTGTTACAAGTGGTCAACACTGCTTGTTGCACTTGGTCTGGTTAAGTATCTTGAGTAGGGCCTCTAGCTAAAACTGCATTATTTACCAGTACTTTGTCTCATGGAGTCATGGAATCGCTAGGTCTTCCCACTCTTCAACACTGTTTGACACTCTTTAGCGATATGATACCTTTGCCCTCCTAGGTTGTAGTATTCTTTGACTGACACCATTTTATACAGATGAAATCAAGTATCACTCTTCGGACACTCATTGCTGAGACTCGTATTTTGATACAAATATCCGCTTTGAATTTGGACTTTTGCACTGTCTAATTCTTATTTTCAGGACACTAGTGCTTTGTGGTTTTGAACTAATTTAATTGTTAAAGCATATACAGTGTGTTTCATAAAAGACCCTACTCCATGATTAAGAGGGTAGAATTTACGTGCATGATATGAGTCACATGGCAACACTGTACTCAGAGACAACAGTATTTTACTAGTTGAAATGATTGCATCATGCACTAGCCTCATGTGAGCATCCATGCCTTTGTGTTGTGTTAGCTATCTTATTATCCAATGTAATGAAATATCTACGTAATGAAACAGGTACGAACCTGCATCCAGGTTGAAGGAAATCACTTTCAATATCTATTGTCAAGTCAAATTGTATATGTAACTAACATCATAATCTATCTTTCAAATGTAGTTTTTAGATTCAAAATATGTATATTTGTAAAAAGAAAAAATTGTTAGAAGATATTTTTCATTCACTTGTCTTTGTGTGACTTCAGCCTTTCTTATTTTTCCCCCCATATATGTTAAATTAATAATCATTTGTTTTTTAATGAAAAATTTCAGTATATAATTTGACAAATTGAATCAATCTCAGGAGAAAAATCTGTTTCTAACTGTCTTTTCTCAAACAATTTTTTATAGAAACATAACTCCATACGTAAAGTTCTGTTTGAATAAATCAGAGTATTGAAAGACAGTTCAAACAAATATACATTCTTTCAGATATATGCATTGATATTTTTGTTTTTGTCTACAGCAAACCATGACAAATACAAGGCACCTTTTATAGCGACCATAGTTATTCTATTCATTCTGCTACTGATTTTCATTATTGCTATGGTTTTGATGAGAAAAGGTATGTTCTGGTTTTCTAAATAAATATTTTGATGTTTCTTGATGAAAATAAGATTATTCTAGCTAAAATCCTGAAGTGGATGGTCCACTCAGTCAATGTTTGAGATTTTAATGGGGGTGACTAAAACCAAAAATTTTAGGATGGTTTCAAAGATGTAGGAAAGAATTCAGAATTTTTGCAGACTCCCATTATTATATCATCCTGAATGATTTAAGAGTGTTGTTATAGCATATTTGATATTCTAATGAGTGGATTTTATTCTAAGTACATTATGAGAAACCAAAAAGTACCAAGAAAAATGAATACTTATCACCTTTTCATACTCTAATATCTCAGGTCAGCAAATAGAATGAATGTACCAAAAGATTAATCTCTGACAATTGTCTTGCAAAGATATAAAAGAAAAATGTGTCATCAAATAGTGCTGTTAGAATGAGTGCTGTCACAACCAGAGTTTGCTGTATTTGAAGTTTCTTTTACATTGTAAAAGTCAATCAGATGAAAACCATTCGATTTATTGACACAAAATAATCTAACCATCTAATGTGCTTATATGCAAATTGTTTTATTTTTTTTGTCACCTACGCGTCTCATTGGTCAATTTAACTTTCTATTATGACATGAGAATTTTGTAATAGATTACACCATAGAAACTCTGAGGGCTTGATGTCTAATAACACATTTGAACAGTTTGAGTTTAAACTTTTGAAAAAAACTTGAAATTAGGATACTTGAATTATTAAAAGATAAATTACCCAATGAAATAGCTTCAAGCTCTGTAGTATTGATCCATACATAAACAACCCTGACATTTAGGATGGGTACATGGTAGTTTAATACTAGAACATGATGCGGATGAAAGTAAATAATAGTCTTTCATCTAATTTATTGCATTGTGTAAAAGTTGTAATTACTTTACAGGCTCTTCTCAAAAATAATTACAAATGCAAAACAAACAATTACTTATTCTAATGTAAAATTCAATAATCAATGAGTTAGAATGAGTCTGAAAAAGTAATGAAGAGTTCTAAAAAGTAGAATGATTTTGTGGGTACCAGATTTTTTTTACAGATGAGTGAGGTAAACTGTAAAATTTAAAACGTCAATTGGACAAATATTCTAATTAAATTGAGGTAATCCTTGACAGTTCGAATGCACAAGGGGACGTAACCAAGTGAAGTTGAGGTTGCCTCCCCTAGAAATGTTGCCAAAAAGTTCCAAGTTACGGTCATATACTTTTAAAAATGAATTTTTTCAAAGTTCAGTGGAGAAATTCACCTTCCCACAGTGGTTTGGCCCACTGACTCCTAGCCAAACAACAATCCTCTTGTGGTCATCCGACAAGATAAGTAGGTAATTTCTTCAACCACGAGAAAACATCTTTATTGTATGACAAATAAAAATTTGTTATGAAATAAAGTTGTTTTTATCTGTTGTTGGACAAATTACCTACTTGCCTTGTTGAATAACTGCAGGGGAATTGTAGTTGGCTCATGAGTCCGAAGGGCAAAATAAGGGGGTAAGAATGAAATTTTTCATTGAGCTGCAATGACTGGAATTTCCGTCATTTGCAGTTAATGGCTTCAATGTTTCATCTCCTAAATTTTCACCACGTTTCATCTGGTTACTTCTAAAAAATAATTTGAAAAAGATTACGTGACCTTGACTAAAACTATATCGTTAGCCCCTAATTTGCCTGATTAAGTGACATTTCCAGGGAAGATAATTCTCAGTTGATTTTTACAGAGTTACCTCCCATTCTACGTGTCATTCATAAAGAGCAAAAGCTCTGTTCGGATTACATGCAATTACAAGGGTAGACTGGGGAGGAAAATTCTCAGAAATCTCAAAATATAAGTGGGTACAGGGTTTTTTAGTTTTTAAAGATGATCCAACTCCTACAAAACTTACTGGTCTTAGTCTTTCTCTTGAATCCCCATTCTGCCAAGGTATTGAAAATTTAGAAAGATTTAAATGCATGGTTTACAGCAGAAAGGCAAGGTCACAATCCTTGACAGAGCTACAATGGGATCTTTTTTGCAAAGGAAAGAAGGTGAAAAGCTACATTCATTCTTCATGTATCTAGAGAAAGCTATGTATGCCATTCTTGGGATGGCTGTTGCCTCTCAATACGAGCATTATCAGCCCTTGAAGGACGTGGCTTGGTCTCAGAAAAAAAATAAAGGTGTCATCAATGGAGAAGTTCCTGCTCACATTTTGTTGGATTACAAAAATGTCTGAATTTCCAAAAGGCTAGCATTAATGTAACTTGTCACAATCTATGGACTAATTTAGCATAAAATTATAATACAAATTGATCACTCCACTAAATACCAATTTTGAGGGTTTTTTGTCAAGACATGAGGAATAAATATTTGAATTTTCAGCCCTCTAGCATTATTGGTATGGCCTGTACACGTCATACGTACATAGCCAAACCAGCTCAAAAACTGAAGAAACCTATGTTATATTCTGAATATTATGTTATCTTGTTCACCACTAAGTAGAAGATACAATAAAAGCATAATGTATACATACAGGAATGAATTAAGTGAATAATCAGGAGAATAATACTACTGAACATTATAATTCAAATATAATGCTTTCGATATCAAAACCTCTAGTTTAGTTTTCAGTATAATTAGAGACAAACACAATGAAAAAGTTACATACATGCACTGGAATGGATGAAGTGGAGAAAAAGTATAACAATTAAGGGATCAATTTAGCATAAATTTACATCACAAATCACCCGCCCCTTAGAAAACAATTTAGGTTGGGAATTTTGAAAAAACAAAAATACAATTTTTTTCTAGATGTATGTAGGAGTAAATGTTTAAATTTTCAGCCCTTTAGCTCCATTGGTGCTGCCTGTGTGTGTAATACATAACCAGCCCAAGCAGCTTAAAAACTGAAGAAACCCATGTTGACAGTTTTGGTTGATAGTGTCTATAATTACTTGAATAAGTTGGATAGCAATTAATAGAAGAGCGTTACAGAAATATCGATCATGAAAGATTGAAATCTAACAGTAATTAAAGAAAGATCATTGTATAAATTTTTGTAGAGATTAGCACAGTAAATTCTCCTTATAACAATAGGGGAGGGGTTTAGTGCTGAAGCTTAAAGTTTGTTATACGTGACAGTTACTCATTTGGCAAATAAGAAGTATGTTCTGTAGTTTGCCGCATTTAAAAAACATCATTTGGTAAATTTAAAGGCAGTTCAGTTGCTCCTCGTTCCATTTTCAACTTTACCTTATATCGTTTGGTAAGAAAGTTCATGGCACTATCCTACTTTCATAGTACAACCTTCCTGTTTTCAATTTTAAATGTTATCATAGCTCTACTTTAATTGTTTTCTTCATGAATTTTAATTTAATTTTAATTTTCTTTTTCAATTGTTATATTATGATTGTTTTTTAATTGTTTCCTCGAATGTTTTTTTGAATCTTTTAAAACAATCATTTACATGGGAAATAATAATTCAATTACAAAAATTCAGAACAAACAGTAATTCATTCTAATGCAAAATAATAATCAGTGAGTTGAAAATGAATTAAAAAAGAAAAAGAATTATTGAGCGTTATGATAAGTTAGAATGATTTTCTGAAATCAAATTACTTGACTTTTTCACTCTGAGGAGTGCGAATGGGATAAACTTTAAAATCTCAAGATGGAATGCTCAGTCACATAGTTTTAGACGACTATAAATAAGATTCAATTGTAGGTTTACTTAAAAAAAATAATTATAGCAGTATAGTTACATTGTAAATAGACCCGCCACCCCGAAAAAAATTGTTTTTCATAAAACTCACAAACCTTCTAAAGAAACAATGGTCTTTCAGATAGAAAGCACAAAATATTTTTCTTAATATTTTTTTTAAGTGTACCTTCAGATTTAAGTAGTTGGGTACATAAGAGCATTCAAGTTTTAGTTCCACGGGGTTAAAGTGACAATTTCTAGAGAAAGCGATAGAATTAAAAGTAAAATTTGTAGATATTTAATTTTTTAAATGAAAAAAGGGTATAATTTTTTTAATGAAAATAAATCATTTAATCATTGAAAAAATATGGCCCGTATGAGCTTGTGTGCATTCGTATGTAAGTATGTTGTTAGAAAGAAGTGCTAATCGTGTTGTGTGGAACAGCTTGCAATTTGCAAAGCAGAAAATGCGAGACTGAACAAAGATTGTTGTGTGTACTGGTATTTATTGGAATATGTTTTTAGTGATTCAAAGATCTAAAATTCCAACTATATGCTAAAAAAAACATTTTTTTCCCTCTTCAGCTCAAAAAAAGGCTGAATACAAATATGAAGCCATTGAAGGTATTATAATCCTTTTCTATTGTTTTAGCTTTTAGATATGTAAATTCAATTATTATAAAAATACAATATCAAGGAGTGATTCCTAACTGATGTCTGGGGATGTTCCAAATTTTGGAATATTCTTGATAATTTTGGTATCAACTAATTTCCTAAGGTACATGGATGGCTGTTTCAAAAAAGTTTGATAGAGGTTAGTCCTTTCAAGTTCATAAAATACTGCTGTACTTGTATCAATCAGAACTCATACTGTGCTACTCCTCGTAATCCCTCGCCTAGAACACAGTCCCAAAACCTTGTGACCTGACTTTGCTGCTCACGTCTACTAGGTGCTGACATTTTAATGCCAACTTTTCTGTGCAGGACTGTTTAGTGCATAGATAACTGAGTGTATCTCAGCGCAAAAAGAAATAAAAAGTGGAAATGAAACAATTCATTGAGATACAAAAATTAAAATTAGTTTTTCAGTTCAATCATTTTAGAGAATAGATTTATTTCTGTGTACTATGTACAATTTATAATTCATAGTTTTCCACGAGAACAATAAAAAAACTGGACTATTCATATATAGAGAGGCGAATCCATGACATCATGTGACTGGACTTGTAGATCCATCTTGGACTCAATTCAAACTGAATAAATATGAGGAGGATTTTGCTGGTTTCTTTTTTTGATTGTTTTATTTCTGTTATTTCAACTACAATTTCATGCAGATTTCTGAGTGCCCCCTCTCCTGGAAACATCTCCTGTTCCTTCTGACTCATCTGTTGGATGGCTGGCTTTATCATACTAACTATCTATTCTAACTATTCTCGTTCAACCATCTTGGATGATTTAAAACAATCAAACTGGTCAACTCAGAATCAATAAAACAAAATAATAACAAAGTAATTCTACTTGCTGGTGAGGCGCATTAATGACAAAAATAAACAATGGGGACACAAAGAGCGCACATACCTTCCCCTTAATTTGGTTTGCTTCTTTCTCTTTCTGTCTTTGTCTCTCTTCTTTTTTTTTTTACAAAGGACAATTTCTGGGCCTATAGGCACTCAGGCTAAAGTCATTTGGTCCTCACTTTTGTGTTGTAGTCACCCTGGGTTGAAAATTCTGGTTATGGCACTAGTTGTGACAAGCACCCTTCGCTGGTCTCCGTACCCCTAACTGGTTGGTTAGTGCGACACTGGTGAGGCCATAGTTGACAGGTCAGTGTATCTCTGCCTCAAGTCGCCCCTACCTCAGCCATGTTGTGTCTTGGTCCAGTGGTGTGTGACTGTCAACTAATAGACTCTGCAGCGCTGGAACAAAGACCCCTGGAGGCGTCACAAGTTGAAAAGGAACAATTGACACTGGGTGTAAATATGCAACTAGATTTATGTCAGTATTATTACAGGATGACTGGTCAGAATATACGCTGATGCGGGTGAGGACACTATGGAATGACTATCAGTCCATCTTTCCAGTTATCTACTTGATATCTCTTGGTATGTCTGTTGGTATAGCTTCAGCAAAGATATAATCTTCTAGGAGTCAGGATATTATTGTGACTAGGAAGTTTGAGTCCATTGCAGCTTCTCTGAACCTTCCTCTGTCTACTCAACATAGGTGGCGTATATGATAGCTGGCTCCCCTTGTGGTTGGGGCTGATGGCTGAAGGGTTTATGATTGGGGTTTTTTCCCCTGTCAACTGGCAAATATTGGAATCATGCTAGCGTAGGCAATCTTCAATCTAATCTCTCCAAATTTGAGAAGCGTAGGCGATAGGCACGACTAGATCCCATGGCAATCTGTATTCTGTCGAAAACCCTCTTTTGGGTAGCTGTTGTAATTTGTAAATTCATTCAACTTTGCAAGGTTATCTTATTTCCACTTTCAGATTTTTCCAATCAACCTTTCATTTTCAAATCCGTAGTGTCATAGTTGAAGATGAAGTTAATAAAAATTGAATATGGCCCATACGTGGTTGTGTGAGTTCATATATATATAGGCTGACAGTTTATTGATATGTGCATTTGTATGTACATATGTTGTTAAAAAAATGTACTAATTGTGTCGTATGTAGCAGTTAACAATCTTCAAAGCAGAAAAAAAGATTATTCTATGTACTGATCTTTATTGAAATATGTTTTTAGTGGTTCGAAGATCTGAAATTCCAATTATTTGCTGGATAAAATTTTTTTTCTTTTTCAGATCGACTAATGGTTGAATCCCAGGATACAATGTCAGAAGGTATTATATTCATTTTCTATCACTTTAATGCTTTTAGATGTGTAAGTTCAATTATTATAAACTCAAATGTTAAGGAGTAATTTTCAGTGAATGAATTTACTTCTGTATACTTCAATGTGATAATTCATATTTTCTTGCTAGAACTATTAAAAAAAACTCGGCTATTCATCTATAGAGTGGCGAATTCATGAAATCGTGTAACTGAACTTCCAGATCAAATTTGGACCCAGTTCAGACTGAATTAGTCCTCAGGGAATCTCACTTGTTTTGTTTTTTCTCATTTTTTTTTTCTTCTGTTATTTTAACCGCAATTTCACACGGTTTGTCAATATTGGACGTTTAATTTATACATGATAGAAAATTTGGTAACTTATAGTGATTTTCATCAACTTTCACGTGTTTTCCTTTTGAGAAACAGATTGTTCATGCCCAGTTATCCCCCCACAGGTCAGCCTTACTTCCGAAATAATCCCAAAATGGGATGGCAGACCCCTACATCTAGCAGACATCTGCCGGGAGAAAAACACTCCTGTGAACCATCAACCTTGGAATCCAGCTCTTATCCATGCGTCCCCTATGGACCATAGGATGCTAAGACTTGGTTAAAAGGGTGGGGTTTGGCGTTGCACAAGCTGGCCTCACCTGGTGGAAAGAAATGCCCGTAGGCCCGGCTATGTCTGGTTCTATTACTGCGGCAATTTATCTCAACAATATTCTAGTCACATAGTTTAGGCGAAATGATACATTCACTATGTAGTAATGGGAAATCATTTCAAATAAACTTTCAAAGTGATTAAAAACATTTATGAATGTTTATGTGCGTATATATTTATACATGTATATGTATGTATTTGTGTGTGTTTGTGTATGTATCTTGGTGTGTATACTTATGTATATTTGTATGTATATATCTATGAGAATATGTTTTTGTGTGGGTATACATATATATATATACATATATATATATATATATATATATATATATATATATACATATATATATATATATATATATATATTTAAATACATATATATATATATATATATATATATATATATATATATCAGTGTGTATATCTATATGGGGACCAATTTTACTTATTGCACCCGGTGATGGTCCGGGACAAATTTGACTTGACACTGGGTGATGTCATTCAAACGTCACCATTTTACAAATGTAAGCAAATAAACATGCGTTCACAAAAGTTATTTATTTTCAGAAAAACAAGTCTTTTTTTGGTGCTTCCAATCCTAAAAAAGTGGAATAAGAAAACAAACCTATTTTTTTTTCTTTTATTTAAAGTTCCAAAAGTTACTTACTACCAGAAAAACAAAAAAAAATATCCTATGTTTAAAAAACAAAAAAAATGATACATTATTTTTGAAAGCAACTCACCCTAGGAAAAAGTATTTTTGTGCTTCCATTCCCATTGTATAGGAAAGTTGAATATTAGATAAAAAATGGAAAAAAAGTACTCTTAAAGTTTACTGCCTGAAAAACATAAGGTGATCTTTTGAAAAAAAAAAATTTTTTTGTACTTTCAATCCATTTGCAAAACTGACAAACTTAATGTGGTAACAAAGATCTTCTTAGATTGAAAGCACAGTGAATGTTTTTCCATTTTCTATCGAATATCCAATTTAATCAAATCTTTACCCAGTGAAAGGGGTATCGTTTTTGCATGATGTGTCAAAATTTCTATTTTTTCTTATGTAGTGCCCCCTATACTTTAAGATATCCAAAACATCACTTCTTGTGACGACCCCTATAAAACCCCTGGATGCACATGGTCCTGGGCTGATTAGCTCCAGCACCACTAGCCGGGTACACTTCTATCCCCGGCCTCTGCAGCCGGCCATTCTCTCTCCATCACTGTTCAAACACAACAATAGACATCCTGACGCAAAAAACTGGTGTGTATCCAACACAAAAACACTCTACATCATATAAACGGGTGATACCTCCTATAAACTGGTGACCCTACATTGTAATTAACTGGTGATATCTCGCTATAAACTAGTGACCTATCTACATGAATAGATTCGATAAAACTTTTCAGATGAAAATTTGAAGGTGAATCTATAAACTAACGCTTAAAGATTCAAATTCAACTCTCAAAAATCAAGAAATCTTCACTCCAACGAGTAATTCTTCAACGATAACTCTTTCTAAATCATGTGATTGTTTTTCGACAAAATCACCCGAAAAACCGCACTCATTTTTCAACACAAGATTTCAGTAAAATCATCACACATGTCCACACAAAAATAGATTCTTGATTAAAATCATGCGATCATGCAACAAGAGAAAATTGTTTCGAATTCAGCTCTGATGATCTGACCAACAATTTTTCCTTGTGCACACTGACTACTACTACTAGTACGGCCATTGTAGAAACTTTCCACGTGCTTATCTGTGCACACACGCATGAATGAACACTGTTACCAATTAGCACTGGTCCGACCAACAAATTCTCCTCGTGGACACCGACTATTACTTCTAACACGACCATCGTAGAACCTTCTACGCTCACCTCACGCACGACCACGTTTGAATGAACACTGCTACCTATTAGTAGACATTGGACAAGTTTAACAAATGTTTGCTTGACCACATTCTCATTCATATACAAAACTGCTCTTGTTGCTATCTACATTTATTCGGTATTATGTGCACTATTTTTTTTGCATCAATTTGCAATAGTTTTGCTCACGCAAAATTTTACACATACACAATCTTTTTCCGAACTATTATGGCCCGTATGAGCTCGTGTACATTTGTATGTATAGGTTGACAGTTTGTTGATATATGCATTTATATGTACGAATGTTGTTGGAAAGAAGTGTTAATCATGTTGTGTGGAACAGCTTGCAATTTGCAAAGCAGAAAATGCGAGACTGAACAAAGATTGTTGTGTGTACTGGTATTTATTGGAATATGTTTTTAGTGATTCAAAGATCTAAAATTCCAACTATATGCTAAAAAAAACATTTTTTTCCCTCTTCAGCTCAAGAAAAGGCTGAATGCATAACTAAAACCAGAAACGGTATTATATTCCTTTTCTACCTTTTTAACTTTTAGATGTGTACGTTCAATTATTATCAAAAAAAAATATCAAGGAGTGATTCCTAACTGATGTCTTGGGATGTTTCAAATCCATGACATCATGTGACTAGATCCATCTTAGACTCAGTTCAAACTGAATAAATATGAGGAGAATTTTGCTGGTTTCTTTTTTTGATTGTTTTATTTCTGTTATTTCAACTACAATTTCATGCAGATTTCTGAGTGCCCCCCCCCCCTCCTGGAAACATCTCCTCTTCCTTCTGACTCATCTGTTGGATGGCTGGCTTTATCATACTAACTATCCATTCTAACTATTCTCGTTCAACCATCTTGGATGATTAAAAACAATCAAACTGGTCAACTCAGAATCAATAAAACAAAATAATAACAAAGTAATTCTACTTGCTGGTGAGGCGCATTAATGACAAAAATAAACAATGGGGACACAAAGAGCGCACATACCTTCCCCTTAATTTGGTTTGCTTCTTTCTCTTTCTGTCTTTGTCTCTCTTCTTTTTTTTTTTTTACAAAGGACAATTTCTGGGCCTATAGGCACTCAGGCTAAAGTCATTTGGTCCTCACTTTTGTGTTGTAGTCACCCTGGGTTGAAAATTCTGGTTATGGCACTAGTTGTGACAAGCACCCTTTGCTGGTCTCCGTACCCCTAACTGGTTGGTTAGTGCGACACTGGTGAGGCCATAGTTGACAGGTCAGTGTATCTCTGCCTCAAGTCGCCCCTACCTCAGCCATGTTGTATCTTGGTCCAGTGGTGTGTGACTGTCAACTAATAGACTCTGCAGCGCTGGAACAAAGACCCCTGGAGGTGTCACAAGTTGAAAAGGAACAATTGACACTGGGTGTAAATATGCAACTAGATTTATGTCAGTATTATTACAGGTTGTCTGGTTAGAATATACGCTGATGCGGGTGAGGACACTATGGAATGACTATCAGTTCATCTTTCCAGTTATCTACTTGATATCTCTTGGTATGTCCGTAGTGTCATAGTTGAAGATGAAGTTAATAAAAGTTGGATATGGCCCATACGTGGTTGTGTGAGTTCATATATATATAGGCTGACAGTTTATTGATATGTGCATCTGTATGTACATATGTTGTCAAAAAAATGTACTAATTGTGTCGTGTGTAGCAGTTAACAATCTTCAAAGCAGAAAAAAAGATTATTCTATGTACTGATCTTTATTGAAATATGTTTTTAGTGGTTCGAAGATCTGAAATTCCAATTATTTGCTGGATAAAATTTTTTTTCTTTTTCAGATCGACTAATGGTTGAATCCCAGGATACAATGTCAGAAGGTATTATATTCATTTTCTATCACTTTAATGCTTTTAGATGTGTAAGTTCAATTATTATAAACTCAAATGTTAAGGAGTAATTTTCAGTGAATGAATTTACTTCTGTATACTTCAATGTGATAATTCATATTTTCTTGCTAGAACTATTAAAAAAAACTCGGCTATTCATCTATAGAGTGGCGAATTCATGAAATCGTGTAACTGAACTTCCAGATCAAATTTGGACCCAGTTCAGACTGAATTAGTCCTCAGGGAATCTCACTTGTTTTGTTTTTTCTCATTTTTTTTTTCTTCTGTTATTTTAACCGCAATTTCACACGGTTTGTCAATATTGGACGTTTAATTTATACATGATAGAAAATTTGGTAACTTATAGTGATTTTCATCAACTTTCACGTGTTTTCCCTTTGAGAAACAGATTGTTCATGCCCAGTTATCCCCCCACAGGTCAGCCTTACTTCTGAAATAATCCCAAAATGGGATGGCAGACCACTACATCTAGCAGACATCTGCCGGGAGAAAAACACTCCTGTGAACCATCAACCTTGGAATCCAGCTCTTATCCATGCGTCCCCTATGGACCATAGGATGCTAAGACTTGGTTAAAAGGGTGGGGTTTGGCGTTGCACAAGCTGGCCTCACCTGGTGGAAAGAAATGCCCGTAGGCCCGGCTATGTCTGGTTCTATTACTGCGGCAATTTATCTCAACAATATTCTAGTCACATAGTTTAGGCGAAATGATACATTCACTATGTAGTAATGGGAAATCATTTCAAATAAACTTTCAAAGTGATTAAAAACATTTATGAATGTTTATGTGCGTATATATTTATACATGTATATGTATGTATTTGTGTGTGTTTGTGTATGTATCTTGGTGTGTATACTTATGTATATTTGTATGTATATATCTATGAGAATATGTTTTTGTGTGGGTATACATATATATATATACATATATATATATATATATATATCAGTGTGTATATCTATATGAGGACCAATTTTACTTATTGCACCCGGTGATGGTCCGGGACAAATTTGACTTGACACTGGGTGATGTCATTCAAACGTCACCATTTTACAAATGTAAGCAAATAAACATGCGTTCACAAAAGTTATTTATTTTCAGAAAAACAAGTCTTTTTTTGGTGCTTCCAATCCTAAAAAAGTGGAATAAGAAAACAAACCTATTTTTTTTTCTTTTATTTAAAGTTCCAAAAGTTACTTACTACCAGAAAAACAAAAAAAAATATCCTATGTTTAAAAAACAAAAAAAATGATACATTATTTTTGAAAGCAACTCACCCTAGGAAAAAGTATTTTTGTGCTTCCATTCCCATTGTATAGGAAAGTTGAATATTAGATAAAAAATGGAAAAAAAATACTTTTAAAGTTTACCGCCTGAAAAACATAAGGTGATCTTTTGAAAAAAAAAATTTTTTTGTACTTTCAATCCATTTGCAAAACTGACAAACTTAATGAGGTAACAAAGATCTTCTTAGATTGAAAGCACAGTGAATGTTTTTCCATTTTCTATCGAATATCCAATTTAATCAAATCTTTACCCAGTGAAAGGGGTATCGTTTTTGCATGATGTGTCAAAATTTCTATTTTTTCTTATGTAGTGCCCCCTATACTTTAAGATATCCAAAACATCACTTCTTGTGACGACCCCTATAAAACCCCTGGATGCACATGGTCCTGGGCTGATTAGCACCAGCACCACTAGCCGGGTACACTTCTATCCCCGGCCTCTGCAGCCGGCCATTCTCTCTCCATCACTGTTCAAACACAACAATAGACATCCTGACGCAAAAAACTGGTGTGTATCCAACACAAAAACACTCTACATCATATAAACGGGTGATACCTCCTATAAACTGGTGACCCTACATCGTAATTAACTGGTGATATCTCGCTATAAACTAGTGACCTATCTACATGAATAGATTCGATAAAACTTTTCAGATGAAAATTTGAAGGTGAATCTATAAACTAACGCTTAAAGATTCAAATTCAACTCTCAAAAATCAAGAAATCTTCACTCCAATGAGTAATTCTTCAACGATAACTCTTTCTAAATCATGTGATTGTTTTTCGACAAAATCACCCGAAAAACCGCACTCATTTTTCAACACAAGATTTCAGTAAAATCATCACACATGTCCACACAAAAATAGATTCTTGATTAAAATCATGCGATCATGCAACAAGAGAAAATTGTTTCGAATTCAGCTCTGATGATCTGACCAACAATTTTTCCTTGTGCACACTGACTACTACTACTAGTACGGCCATTGTAGAAACTTTCCACGTGCTTATCTGTGCACACACGCATGAATGAACACTGTTACCAATTAGCACTGGTCCGACCAACAAATTCTCCTCGTGGACACCGACTATTACTTCTAACACGACCATCGTAGAACCTTCTACGCTCACCTCACGCACGACCACGTTTGAATGAACACTGCTACCTATTAGTAGACATTGGACAAGCTTAACAAATGTTTGCTTGACCACATTCTCATTCATATACAAAACTGCTCTTGTTGCTATCTACATTTATTCGGTAATATGTGCACTATTTTTTTTGCATCAATTTGCAATAGTTTTGCTCACGCAAAATTTTACACATACACAATCTTTTTCCGAACTATTATGGCCCGTATGAGCTCGTGTACATTTGTATGTATAGGTTGACAGTTTGTTGATATATGCATTTATATGTACGAATGTTGTTGGAAAGAAGTGTTAATCATGTTGTGTGGAACAGCTTGCAATTTGCAAAGCAGAAAATGCGAGACTGAACAAAGATTGTTGTGTGTACTGGTATTTATTGGAATATGTTTTTAGTGATTCAAAGATCTAAAATTCGAACTATATGCTAAAAAAAACATTTTTTTCCCTCTTCAGCTCGAAAAAAGGCTGAATGCATAACTAAAACCAGAAACGGTATTATATTCCTTTTCTACCTTTTTAACTTTTAGATGTGTACGTTCAATTATTATCAAAAAAAATATCAAGGAGTGATTCCTAACTGATGTCTTGGGATGTTTCAAATCCATGACATCATGTGACTAGATCCATCTTAGACTCAGTTCAAACTGAATAAATATGAGGAGAATTTTGCTGGTTTCTTTTTTTGATTGTTTTATTTCTGTTATTTCAACTACAATTTCATGCAGATTTCTGAGTGCCCCCCCCCCCTCTCCTGGAAACCTCTCCTCTTCCTTCTGACTCATCTGTTGGATGGCTGGCTTTATCATACTAACTATCCATTCTAACTATTCTCGTTCAACCATCTTGGATGATTAAAAACAATCAAACTTGTCAACTCAGAATCAATAAAACAAAATAATAACAAAGTAATTCTACTTGCTGGTGAGGCGCATTAATGACAAAAATAAACAATGGGGACACAAAGAGCGCACATACCTTCCCCTTAATTTGGTTTGCTTCTTTCTCTTTCTGTCTTTGTCTCTCTTCTTTTTTTTTTACAAAGGACAATTTCTGGGCCTATAGGCACTCAGGCTAAAGTCATTTGGTCCTCACTTTTGTGTTGTAGTCACCCTGGGTTGAAAATTCTGGTTATGGCACTAGTTGTGACAAGCACCCTTCGCTGGTCTCCGTACCCCTAACTGGTTGGTTAGTGCGACACTGGTGAGGCCATAGTTGACAGGTCAGTGTATCTCTGCCTCAAGTCGCCCCTACCTCAGCCATGTTGTGTCTTGGTCCAGTGGTGTGTGACTGTCAACTAATAGACTCTGCAGCGCTGGAACAAAGACCCCTGGAGGCGTCACAAGTTGAAAAGGAACAATTGACACTGGGTGTAAATATGCAACTAGATTTATGTCAGTATTATTACAGGATGACTGGTTAGAATATACGCTGATGTGGATGAGGACACTATGGAATGACTATCAGTCCATCTTTCCAGTTATCTACTTGATATCTCTTGGTATGTCTGTTGGTATAGCTTCAGCAAAGATATAATCTTCTAGGAGTCAGGATATTATTGTGACTAGGAAGTTTGAGTCCATTGCAGCTTCTCTGAACCTTCCTCTGTCTACTCAACATAGGTGGCGTATATGATAGCTGGCTCCCCTTGTGGTTGGGGCTGATGGCTGAAGGGTTTATGATTGGGGGTTTTTCCCCTGTCAACTGGCAAATATTGGAATCATGCTAGCGTAGACAATCTTCAATCTAATCTCTACAAATTTGAGAAGCGTAGGCGATAGGCACGACTAGATCCCATGGCAATGAATTAACCTGCCCAGAAACTGGAGATATTTTCCAAACATGGGCGATTAATAATCATACATCTATAATCTGTCCAGGCCTTGCTTGCCCGACACTTAAGTGTGAAAATATTTTCCCAAATCAGGGATTTTCAAACCTCTTGAAGAAAGGTAATTAATCATTAATCTGTATTCTGTCGAAAACCTTTTTTTGGGTAGCTGTTGTAATTTGTAAATTCATTCAACTTTGCAAGGTTATCTTATTTCCACTTTCAGATTTTTCCAATCAACCTTTCATTTTCAAATCCGTAGTGTCATAGTTGAAGATGAAGTTAATAAAAATTGAATATGGCCCATACGTGGTTGTGTGAGTTCATATATATATAGGCTGACAGTTTATTGATATGTGCATTTGTATGTACATATGTTGTTAAAAAAATGTACTAATTGTGTCGTATGTAGCAGTTAACAATCTTCAAAGCAGAAAAAAAGATTATTCTATGTACTGATCTTTATTGAAATATGTTTTTAGTGGTTCGAAGATCTGAAATTCCAATTATTTGCTGGATAAAATTTTTTTTCTTTTTCAGATCGACTAATGGTTGAATCCCAGGATACAATGTCAGAAGGTATTATATTCATTTTCTATCACTTTAATGCTTTTAGATGTGTAAGTTCAATTATTATAAACTCAAATGTTAAGGAGTAATTTTCAGTGAATGAATTTACTTCTGTATACTTCAATGTGATAATTCATATTTTCTTGCTAGAACTATTAAAAAAAACTCGGCTATTCATCTATAGAGTGGCGAATTCATGAAATCGTGTAACTGAACTTCCAGATCAAATTTGGACCCAGTTCAGACTGAATTAGTCCTCAGGGAATCTCACTTGTTTTGTTTTTTCTCATTTTTTTTTTCTTCTGTTATTTTAACCGCAATCTCACACGGTTTGTCAATATTGGACGTTTAATTTATACATGATAGAAAATTTGGTAACTTATAGTGATTTTCATCAACTTTCACGTGTTTTCCCTTTGAGAAACAGATTGTTCATGCCCAGTTATCCCCCCACAGGTCAGCCTTACTTCCGAAATAATCCCAAAATGGGATGGCAGACCCCTACATCTAGCAGACATCTGCCGGGAGAAAAACACTCCTGTGAACCATCAACCTTGGAATCCAGCTCTTATCCATGCGTCCCCTATGGACCATAGGATGCTAAGACTTGGTTAAAAGGGTGGGGTTTGGCGTTGCACAAGCTGGCCTCACCTGGTGGAAAGAAATGCCCGTAGGCCCGGCTATGTCTGGTTCTATTACTGCGGCAATTTATCTCAACAATATTCTAGTCACATAGTTTAGGCGAAATGATACATTCACTATGTAGTAATGGGAAATCATTTCAAATAAACTTTCAAAGTGATTAAAAACATTTATGAATGTTTATGTGCGTATATATTTATACATGTATATGTATGTATTTGTGTGTGTTTGTGTATGTATCTTGGTGTGTATACTTATGTATATTTGTATGTATATATCTATGAGAATATGTTTTTGTGTGGGTATACATATATATATATACATATATATATATATATATATATATATCAGTGTGTATATCTATATGAGGACCAATTTTACTTATTGCACCCGGTGATGGTCCGGGACAAATTTGACTTGACACTGGGTGATGTCATTCAAACGTCACCATTTTACAAATGTAAGCAAATAAACATGCGTTCACAAAAGTTATTTATTTTCAGAAAAACAAGTCTTTTTTTGGTGCTTCCAATCCTAAAAAAGTGGAATAAGAAAACAAACCTATTTTTTTTTCTTTTATTTAAAGTTCCAAAAGTTACTTACTACCAGAAAAACAAAAAAAAATATCCTATGTTTAAAAAACAAAAAAAATGATACATTATTTTTGAAAGCAACTCACCCTAGGAAAAAGTATTTTTGTGCTTCCATTTCCCATTGTATAGGAAAGTTGAATATTAGATAAAAAATGGAAAAAAAGTACTTTTAAAGTTTACCGCCTGAAAAACATAAGGTGATCTTTTGAAAAAAAAAATTTTTTTGTACTTTCAATCCATTTGCAAAACTGACAAACTTAATGAGGTAACAAAGATCTTCTTAGATTGAAAGCACAGTGAATGTTTTTCCATTTTCTATCGAATATCCAATTTAATCAAATCTTTACCCAGTGAAAGGGGTATCGTTTTTGCATGATGTGTCAAAATTTCTATTTTTTCTTATGTAGTGCCCCCTATACTTTAAGATATCCAAAACCTCACTTCTTGTGACGACCCCTATAAAACCCCTGGATGCACATGGTCCTGGGCTGATTAGCACCAGCACCACTAGCCGGGTACACTTCTATCCCCGGCCTCTGCAGCCGGCCATTCTCTCTCCATCACTGTTCAAACACAACAATAGACATCCTGACGCAAAAAACTGGTGTGTATCCAACACAAAAACACTCTACATCATATAAACGGGTGATACCTCCTATAAACTGGTGACCCTACATCGTAATTAACTGGTGATATCTCGCTATAAACTAGTGACCTATCTACATGAATAGATTCGATAAAACTTTTCAGATGAAAATTTGAAGGTGAATCTATAAACTAACGCTTAAAGATTCAAATTCAACTCTCAAAAATCAAGAAATCTTCACTCCAATGAGTAATTCTTCAACGATAACTCTTTCTAAATCATGTGATTGTTTTTCAACAAAATCACCCGAAAAACCGCACTCATTTTTCAACACAAGATTTCAGTAAAATCATCACACATGTCCACACAAAAATAGATTCTTGATTAAAATCATGCGATCATGCAACAAGAGAAAATTGTTTCGAATTCAGCTCTGATGATCTGACCAACAATTTTTCCTTGTGCACACTGACTACTACTACTAGTACGGCCATTGTAGAAACTTTCCACGTGCTTATCTGTGCACACACGCATGAATGAACACTGTTACCAATTAGCACTGGTCCGACCAACAAATTCTCCTCGTGGACACCGACTATTACTTCTAACACGACCATCGTAGAACCTTCTACGCTCACCTCACGCACGACCACGTTTGAATGAACACTGCTACCTATTAGTAGACATTGGACAAGCTTAACAAATGTTTGCTTGACCACATTCTCATTCATATACAAAACTGCTCTTGTTGCTATCTACATTTATTCGGTAATATGTGCACTATTTTTTTTGCATCAATTTGCAATAGTTTTGCTCACGCAAAATTTTACACATACACAATCTTTTTCCGAACTATTATGGCCCGTATGAGCTCGTGTACATTTGTATGTATAGGTTGACAGTTTGTCGATATATGCATTTATATGTACGAATGTTGTTGGAAAGAAGTGTTAATCATGTTGTGTGGAACAGCTTGCAATTTGCAAAGCAGAAAATGCGAGACTGAACAAAGATTGTTGTGTGTACTGGTATTTATTGGAATATGTTTTTAGTGATTCAAAGATCTAAAATTCCAACTATATGCTAAAAAAAACATTTTTTTCCCTCTTCAGCTCAAGAAAAGGCTGAATGCATAACTAAAACCAGAAACGGTATTATATTCCTTTTCTACCTTTTTAACTTTTAGATGTGTACGTTCAATTATTATCAAAAAAAAATATCAAGGAGTGATTCCTAACTGATGTCTTGGGATGTTTCAAATCCATGACATCATGTGACTAGATCCATCTTAGACTCAGTTCAAACTGAATAAATATGAGGAGAATTTTGCTGGTTTCTTTTTTTGATTGTTTTATTTCTGTTATTTCAACTACAATTTCATGCAGATTTCTGAGTGCCCCCCCCCTCCTGGGAACATCTCCTCTTCCTTCTGACTCATCTGTTGGATGGCTGGCTTTATCATACTAACTATCCATTCTAACTATTCTCGTTCAACCATCTTGGATGATTAAAAACAATCAAACTGGTCAACTCAGAATCAATAAAACAAAATAATAACAAAGTAATTCTACTTGCTGGTGAGGCGCATTAATGACAAAAATAAACGATGGGGACACAAAGAGCGCACATACCTTCCCCTTAATTTGGTTTGCTTCTTTCTCTTTCTGTCTTTGTCTCTCTTCTTTTTTTTTTTTTACAAAGGACAATTTCTGGGACTATGGGCACTCTGGCTAAAGTCGTTTGGTCCTTACTTTTGTGTTGTAGTCAACCTGGGTTGAAAATTCTGGTTATGGCACTAGTTGTGACAAGCACCCTTCGCTGGTCTCCGTACCCCTAACTGGTTGGTTAGTGCGACACTGGTGAGGCCATAGTTGACAGGTCAGTGTATCTCTGCCTCAAGTCGCCCCTACCTCAGCCATGTTGTGTCTTGGTCCAGTGGTGTGTGACTGTCAACTAATAGACTCTGCAGCGCTGGAACAAAGACCCCTGGAGGTGTCACAAGTTGAAAAGGAACAATTGACACTGGGTGTAAATATGCAACTAGATTTATGTCAGTATTATTACAGGTTGTCTGGTTAGAATATACGCTGATGCGGGTGAGGACACTATGGAATGACTATCAGTCCATCTTTCCAGTTATCTACTTGATATCTCTTGGTATGTCTGTTGGTATAGCTTCAGCAAAGATATAATCTTCTAGGAGTCAGGATATTATTGTGACTAGGAAGTTTGAGTCCATTGCAGCTTCTCTGAACCTTCCTCTGTCTACTCAACATAGGTGGCGTATATGATAGCTGGCTCCCCTTGTGGTTGGGGCTGATGGCTGAAGGGTTTATGATTGGGGTTTTTTCCCCTGTCAACTGGCAAATATTGGAATCATGCTAGCGTAGGCAATCTTCAATCTAATCTCTCCAAATTTGTGAAGCGTAGGCGATAGGCACGACTAGATCCCATGGCAATGAATTAACCTACCCAGAAACTGGAGATATTTTCCAAACATGGGCGATTAATAATCATACATCTATAATCTGTCCAGGCCTTGCTTGCCCGACACTTAAGTGTGAAAATATTTTCCCAAATCAGGGATTTTCAAACCTCTTGAACTAAGGTAATTAATCATTAATCTGTATTCTGTCGAAAACCCTCTTTTGGGTAGCTGTTGTAATTTGTAAATTCATTCAACTTTGCAAGGTTATCTTATTTCCACTTTCAGATTTTTCCAATCAACCTTTCATTTTCAAATCCGTAGTGTCATAGTTGAAGATGAAGTTAATAAAAATTGAATATGGCCCATACGTGGTTGTGTGAGTTCATATATATATAGGCTGACAGTTTATTGATATGTGCATTTGTATGTACATATGTTGTTAAAAAAATGTACTAATTGTGTCGTATGTAGCAGTTAACAATCTTCAAAGCAGAAAAAAAGATTATTCTATGTACTGATCTTTATTGAAATATGTTTTTAGTGGTTCGAAGATCTGAAATTCCAATTATTTGCTGGATAAAATTTTTTTTCTTTTTCAGATCGACTAATGGTTGAATCCCAGGATACAATGTCAGAAGGTATTATATTCATTTTCTATCACTTTAATGCTTTTAGATGTGTAAGTTCAATTATTATAAACTCAAATGTTAAGGAGTAATTTTCAGTGAATGAATTTACTTCTGTATACTTCAATGTGATAATTCATATTTTCTTGCTAGAACTATTAAAAAAAACTCGGCTATTCATCTATAGAGTGGCGAATTCATGAAATCGTGTAACTGAACTTCCAGATCAAATTTGGACCCAGTTCAGACTGAATTAGTCCTCAGGGAATCTCACTTGTTTTGTTTTTTCTCATTTTTTTTTTCTTCTGTTATTTTAACCGCAATTTCACACGGTTTGTCAATATTGGACGTTTAATTTATACATGATAGAAAATTTGGTAACTTATAGTGATTTTCATCAACTTTCACGTGTTTTCCCTTTGAGAAACAGATTGTTCATGCCCAGTTATCCCCCCACAGGTCAGCCTTACTTCCGAAATAATCCCAAAATGGGATGGCAGACCCCTACATCTAGCAGACATCTGCCGGGAGAAAAACACTCCTGTGAACCATCAACCTTGGAATCCAGCTCTTATCCATGCGTCCCCTATGGACCATAGGATGCTAAGACTTGGTTAAAAGGGTGGGGTTTGGCGTTGCACAAGCTGGCCTCACCTGGTGGAAAAAAATGCCCGTAGGCCCGGCTATGTCTGGTTCTATTACTGCGGCAATTTATCTCAACAATATTCTAGTCACATAGTTTAGGCGAAATGATACATTCACTATGTAGTAATGGGAAATCATTTCAAATAAACTTTCAAAGTGATTAAAAACATTTATGAATGTTTATGTGCGTATATATTTATACATGTATATGTATGTATTTGTGTGTGTTTGTGTATGTATCTTGGTGTGTATACTTATGTATATTTGTATGTATATATCTATGAGAATATGTTTTTGTGTGGGTATACATATATATATATACATATATATATATATATATATATCAGTGTGTATATCTATATGAGGACCAATTTTACTTATTGCACCCGGTGATGGTCCGGGACAAATTTGACTTGACACTGGGTGATGTCATTCAAACGTCACCATTTTACAAATGTAAGCAAATAAACATGCGTTCACAAAAGTTATTTATTTTCAGAAAAACAAGTCTTTTTTTGGTGCTTCCAATCCTAAAAAAGTGGAATAAGAAAACAAACCTATTTTTTTTTCTTTTATTTAAAGTTCCAAAAGTTACTTACTACCAGAAAAACAAAAAAAAATATCCTATGTTTAAAAAACAAAAAAAATGATACATTATTTTTGAAAGCAACTCACCCTAGGAAAAAGTATTTTTGTGCTTCCATTCCCATTGTATAGGAAAGTTGAATATTAGATAAAAAATGGAAAAAAAATACTTTTAAAGTTTACCGCCTGAAAAACATAAGGTGATCTTTTGAAAAAAAAAATTTTTTTGTACTTTCAATCCATTTGCAAAACTGACAAACTTAATGAGGTAACAAAGATCTTCTTAGATTGAAAGCACAGTGAATGTTTTTCCATTTTCTATCGAATATCCAATTTAATCAAATCTTTACCCAGTGAAAGGGGTATCGTTTTTGCATGATGTGTCAAAATTTCTATTTTTTCTTATGTAGTGCCCCCTATACTTTAAGATATCCAAAACCTCACTTCTTGTGACGACCCCTATAAAACCCCTGGATGCACATGGTCCTGGGCTGATTAGCACCAGCACCACTAGCCGGGTACACTTCTATCCCCGGCCTCTGCAGCCGGCCATTCTCTCTCCATCACTGTTCAAACACAACAATAGACATCCTGACGCAAAAAACTGGTGTGTATCCAACACAAAAACACTCTACATCATATAAACGGGTGATACCTCCTATAAACTGGTGACCCTACATCGTAATTAACTGGTGATATCTCGCTATAAACTAGTGACCTATCTACATGAATAGATTCGATAAAACTTTTCAGATGAAAATTTGAAGGTGAATCTATAAACTAACGCTTAAAGATTCAAATTCAACTCTCAAAAATCAAGAAATCTTCACTCCAATGAGTAATTCTTCAACGATAACTCTTTCTAAATCATGTGATTGTTTTTCAACAAAATCACCCGAAAAACCGCACTCATTTTTCAACACAAGATTTCAGTAAAATCATCACACATGTCCACACAAAAATAGATTCTTGATTAAAATCATGCGATCATGCAACAAGAGAAAATTGTTTCGAATTCAGCTCTGATGATCTGACCAACAATTTTTCCTTGTGCACACTGACTACTACTACTAGTACGGCCATTGTAGAAACTTTCCACGTGCTTATCTGTGCACACACGCATGAATGAACACTGTTACCAATTAGCACTGGTCCGACCAACAAATTCTCCTCGTGGACACCGACTATTACTTCTAACACGACCATCGTAGAACCTTCTACGCTCACCTCACGCACGACCACGTTTGAATGAACACTGCTACCTATTAGTAGACATTGGACAAGCTTAACAAATGTTTGCTTGACCACATTCTCATTCATATACAAAACTGCTCTTGTTGCTATCTACATTTATTCGGTAATATGTGCACTATTTTTTTTGCATCAATTTGCAATAGTTTTGCTCACGCAAAATTTTACACATACACAATCTTTTTCCGAACTATTATGGCCCGTATGAGCTCGTGTACATTTGTATGTATAGGTTGACAGTTTGTTGATATATGCATTTATATGTACGAATGTTGTTGGAAAGAAGTGTTAATCATGTTGTGTGGAACAGCTTGCAATTTGCAAAGCAGAAAATGCGAGACTGAACAAAGATTGTTGTGTGTACTGGTATTTATTGGAATATGTTTTTAGTGATTCAAAGATCTAAAATTCCAACTATATGCTAAAAAAAACATTTTTTTCCCTCTTCAGCTCGAAAAAAGGCTGAATGCATAACTAAAACCAGAAACGGTATTATATTCCTTTTCTACCTTTTTAACTTTTAGATGTGTACGTTCAATTATTATCAAAAAAAAATATCAAGGAGTGATTCCTAACTGATGTCTTGGGATGTTTCAAATCCATGACATCATGTGACTAGATCCATCTTAGACTCAGTTCAAACTGAATAAATATGAGGAGAATTTTGCTGGTTTCTTTTTTTGATTGTTTTATTTCTGTTATTTCAACTACAATTTCATGCAGATTTCTGAGTGCCCCCCCCCCTCTCCTGGAAACCTCTCCTCTTCCTTCTGACTCATCTGTTGGATGGCTGGCTTTATCATACTAACTATCCATTCTAACTATTCTCGTTCAACCATCTTGGATGATTAAAAACAATCAAACTGGTCAACTCAGAATCAATAAAACAAAATAATAACAAAGTAATTCTACTTGCTGGTGAGGCGCATTAATGACAAAAATAAACAATGGGGACACAAAGAGCGCACATACCTTCCCCTTAATTTGGTTTGCTTCTTTCTCTTTCTGTCTTTGTCTCTCTTCTTTTTTTTTTTACAAAGGACAATTTCTGGGCCTATAGGCACTCAGGCTAAAGTCATTTGGTCCTCACTTTTGTGTTGTAGTCAACCTGGGTTGAAAATTCTGGTTATGGCACTAGTTGTGACAAGCACCCTTCGCTGGTCTCCGTACCCCTAACTGGTTGGTTAGTGCGACACTGGTGAGGCCATAGTTGACAGGTCAGTGTATCTCTGCCTCAAGTCGCCCCTACCTCAGCCATGTTGTGTCTTGGTCCAGTGGTGTGTGACTGTCAACTAATAGACTCTGCAGCGCTGGAACAAAGACCCCTGGAGGCGTCACAAGTTGAAAAGGAACAATTGACACTGGGTGTAAATATGCAACTAGATTTATGTCAGTATTATTACAGGTTGTCTGGTTAGAATATACGCTGATGCGGGTGAGGACACTATGGAATGACTATCAGTCCATCTTTCCAGTTATCTACTTGATATCTCTTGGTATGTCTGTTGGTATAGCTTCAGCAAAGATATAATCTTCTAGGAGTCAGGATATTATTGTGACTAGGAAGTTTGAGTCCATTGCAGCTTCTCTGAACCTTCCTCTGTCTACTCAACATAGGTGGCGTATATGATAGCTGGCTCCCCTTGTGGTTGGGGCTGATGGCTGAAGGGTTTATGATTGGGGTTTTTTCCCCTGTCAACTGGCAAATATTGGAATCATGCTAGCGTGGCAATCTTCAATCTAATCTCTCCAAATTTGAGAAGCGTAGGCGATAGGCACGACTAGATCCCATGGCAATCTGTATTCTGTCGAAAACCCTCTTTTGGGTAGCTGTTGTAATTTGTAAATTCATTCAACTTTGCAAGGTCATCTTATTTCCACTTTCAGATTTTTCCAATCAACCTTTCATTTTCAAATCCGTAGTGTCATAGTTGAAGATGAAGTTAATAAAAATTGAATATGGCCCATACGTGGTTGTGTGAGTTCATATATATATAGGCTGACAGTTTATTGATATGTGCATTTGTATGTACATATGTTGTTAAAAAAATGTACTAATTGTGTCGTATGTAGCAGTTAACAATCTTCAAAGCAGAAAAAAAGATTATTCTATGTACTGATCTTTATTGAAATATGTTTTTAGTGGTTCGAAGATCTGAAATTCCAATTATTTGCTGGATAAAATTTTTTTTCTTTTTCAGATCGACTAATGGTTGAATCCCAGGATACAATGTCAGAAGGTATTATATTCATTTTCTATCACTTTAATGCTTTTAGATGTGTAAGTTCAATTATTATAAACTCAAATGTTAAGGAGTAATTTTCAGTGAATGAATTTACTTCTGTATACTTCAATGTGATAATTCATATTTTCTTGCTAGAACTATTAAAAAAAACTCGGCTATTCATCTATAGAGTGGCGAATTCATGAAATCGTGTAACTGAACTTCCAGATCAAATTTGGACCCAGTTCAGACTGAATTAGTCCTCAGGGAATCTCACTTGTTTTGTTTTTTCTCATTTTTTTTTTCTTCTGTTATTTTAACCGCAATCTCACACGGTTTGTCAATATTGGACGTTTAATTTATACATGATAGAAAATTTGGTAACTTATAGTGATTTTCATCAACTTTCACGTGTTTTCCCTTTGAGAAACAGATTGTTCATGCCCAGTTATCCCCCCACAGGTCAGCCTTACTTCCGAAATAATCCCAAAATGGGATGGCAGACCCCTACATCTAGCAGACATCTGCCGGGAGAAAAACACTCCTGTGAACCATCAACCTTGGAATCCAGCTCTTATCCATGCGTCCCCTATGGACCATAGGATGCTAAGACTTGGTTAAAAGGGTGGGGTTTGGCGTTGCACAAGCTGGCCTCACCTGGTGGAAAGAAATGCCCGTAGGCCCGGCTATGTCTGGTTCTATTACTGCGGCAATTTATCTCAACAATATTCTAGTCACATAGTTTAGGCGAAATGATACATTCACTATGTAGTAATGGGAAATCATTTCAAATAAACTTTCAAAGTGATTAAAAACATTTATGAATGTTTATGTGCGTATATATTTATACATGTATATGTATGTATTTGTGTGTGTTTGTGTATGTATCTTGGTGTGTATACTTATGTATATTTGTATGTATATATCTATGAGAATATGTTTTTGTGTGGGTATACATATATATATATACATATATATATATATATATATATATATCAGTGTGTATATCTATATGAGGACCAATTTTACTTATTGCACCCGGTGATGGTCCGGGACAAATTTGACTTGACACTGGGTGATGTCATTCAAACGTCACCATTTTACAAATGTAAGCAAATAAACATGCGTTCACAAAAGTTATTTATTTTCAGAAAAACAAGTCTTTTTTTGGTGCTTCCAATCCTAAAAAAGTGGAATAAGAAAACAAACCTATTTTTTTTTCTTTTATTTAAAGTTCCAAAAGTTACTTACTACCAGAAAAACAAAAAAAAATATCCTATGTTTAAAAAACAAAAAAAATGATACATTATTTTTGAAAGCAACTCACCCTAGGAAAAAGTATTTTTGTGCTTCCATTTCCCATTGTATAGGAAAGTTGAATATTAGATAAAAAATGGAAAAAAAGTACTTTTAAAGTTTACCGCCTGAAAAACATAAGGTGATCTTTTGAAAAAAAAAATTTTTTTGTACTTTCAATCCATTTGCAAAACTGACAAACTTAATGAGGTAACAAAGATCTTCTTAGATTGAAAGCACAGTGAATGTTTTTCCATTTTCTATCGAATATCCAATTTAATCAAATCTTTACCCAGTGAAAGGGGTATCGTTTTTGCATGATGTGTCAAAATTTCTATTTTTTCTTATGTAGTGCCCCCTATACTTTAAGATATCCAAAACCTCACTTCTTGTGACGACCCCTATAAAACCCCTGGATGCACATGGTCCTGGGCTGATTAGCACCAGCACCACTAGCCGGGTACACTTCTATCCCCGGCCTCTGCAGCCGGCCATTCTCTCTCCATCACTGTTCAAACACAACAATAGACATCCTGACGCAAAAAACTGGTGTGTATCCAACACAAAAACACTCTACATCATATAAACGGGTGATACCTCCTATAAACTGGTGACCCTACATCGTAATTAACTGGTGATATCTCGCTATAAACTAGTGACCTATCTACATGAATAGATTCGATAAAACTTTTCAGATGAAAATTTGAAGGTGAATCTATAAACTAACGCTTAAAGATTCAAATTCAACTCTCAAAAATCAAGAAATCTTCACTCCAATGAGTAATTCTTCAACGATAACTCTTTCTAAATCATGTGATTGTTTTTCAACAAAATCACCCGAAAAACCGCACTCATTTTTCAACACAAGATTTCAGTAAAATCATCACACATGTCCACACAAAAATAGATTCTTGATTAAAATCATGCGATCATGCAACAAGAGAAAATTGTTTCGAATTCAGCTCTGATGATCTGACCAACAATTTTTCCTTGTGCACACTGACTACTACTACTAGTACGGCCATTGTAGAAACTTTCCACGTGCTTATCTGTGCACACACGCATGAATGAACACTGTTACCAATTAGCACTGGTCCGACCAACAAATTCTCCTCGTGGACACCGACTATTACTTCTAACACGACCATCGTAGAACCTTCTACGCTCACCTCACGCACGACCACGTTTGAATGAACACTGCTACCTATTAGTAGACATTGGACAAGCTTAACAAATGTTTGCTTGACCACATTCTCATTCATATACAAAACTGCTCTTGTTGCTATCTACATTTATTCGGTAATATGTGCACTATTTTTTTTGCATCAATTTGCAATAGTTTTGCTCACGCAAAATTTTACACATACACAATCTTTTTCCGAACTATTATGGCCCGTATGAGCTCGTGTACATTTGTATGTATAGGTTGACAGTTTGTCGATATATGCATTTATATGTACGAATGTTGTTGGAAAGAAGTGTTAATCATGTTGTGTGGAACAGCTTGCAATTTGCAAAGCAGAAAATGCGAGACTGAACAAAGATTGTTGTGTGTACTGGTATTTATTGGAATATGTTTTTAGTGATTCAAAGATCTAAAATTCGAACTATATGCTAAAAAAAACATTTTTTTCCCTCTTCAGCTCAAGAAAAGGCTGAATGCATAACTAAAACCAGAAACGGTATTATATTCCTTTTCTACCTTTTTAACTTTTAGATGTGTACGTTCAATTATTATCAAAAAAAAATATCAAGGAGTGATTCCTAACTGATGTCTTGGGATGTTTCAAATCCATGACATCATGTGACTAGATCCATCTTAGACTCAGTTCAAACTGAATAAATATGAGGAGAATTTTGCTGGTTTCTTTTTTTGATTGTTTTATTTCTGTTATTTCAACTACAATTTCATGCAGATTTCTGAGTGCCCCCCCCCTCCTGGGAACATCTCCTCTTCCTTCTGACTCATCTGTTGGATGGCTGGCTTTATCATACTAACTATCCATTCTAACTATTCTCGTTCAACCATCTTGGATGATTAAAAACAATCAAACTGGTCAACTCAGAATCAATAAAACAAAATAATAACAAAGTAATTCTACTTGCTGGTGAGGCGCATTAATGACAAAAATAAACGATGGGGACACAAAGAGCGCACATACCTTCCCCTTAATTTGGTTTGCTTCTTTCTCTTTCTGTCTTTGTCTCTCTTCTTTTTTTTTTTTTACAAAGGACAATTTCTGGGACTATGGGCACTCTGGCTAAAGTCGTTTGGTCCTTACTTTTGTGTTGTAGTCAACCTGGGTTGAAAATTCTGGTTATGGCACTAGTTGTGACAAGCACCCTTCGCTGGTCTCCGTACCCCTAACTGGTTGGTTAGTGCGACACTGGTGAGGCCATAGTTGACAGGTCAGTGTATCTCTGCCTCAAGTCGCCCCTACCTCAGCCATGTTGTGTCTTGGTCCAGTGGTGTGTGACTGTCAACTAATAGACTCTGCAGCGCTGGAACAAAGACCCCTGGAGGTGTCACAAGTTGAAAAGGAACAATTGACACTGGGTGTAAATATGCAACTAGATTTATGTCAGTATTATTACAGGTTGTCTGGTTAGAATATACGCTGATGCGGGTGAGGACACTATGGAATGACTATCAGTCCATCTTTCCAGTTATCTACTTGATATCTCTTGGTATGTCTGTTGGTATAGCTTCAGCAAAGATATAATCTTCTAGGAGTCAGGATATTATTGTGACTAGGAAGTTTGAGTCCATTGCAGCTTCTCTGAACCTTCCTCTGTCTACTCAACATAGGTGGCGTATATGATAGCTGGCTCCCCTTGTGGTTGGGGCTGATGGCTGAAGGGTTTATGATTGGGGTTTTTTCCCCTGTCAACTGGCAAATATTGGAATCATGCTAGCGTAGGCAATCTTCAATCTAATCTCTCCAAATTTGTGAAGCGTAGGCGATAGGCACGACTAGATCCCATGGCAATGAATTAACCTACCCAGAAACTGGAGATATTTTCCAAACATGGGCGATTAATAATCATACATCTATAATCTGTCCAGGCCTTGCTTGCCCGACACTTAAGTGTGAAAATATTTTCCCAAATCAGGGATTTTCAAACCTCTTGAACTAAGGTAATTAATCATTAATCTGTATTCTGTCGAAAACCCTCTTTTGGGTAGCTGTTGTAATTTGTAAATTCATTCAACTTTGCAAGGTTATCTTATTTCCACTTTCAGATTTTTCCAATCAACCTTTCATTTTCAAATCCGTAGTGTCATAGTTGAAGATGAAGTTAATAAAAATTGAATATGGCCCATACGTGGTTGTGTGAGTTCATATATATATAGGCTGACAGTTTATTGATATGTGCATTTGTATGTACATATGTTGTTAAAAAAATGTACTAATTGTGTCGTATGTAGCAGTTAACAATCTTCAAAGCAGAAAAAAAGATTATTCTATGTACTGATCTTTATTGAAATATGTTTTTAGTGGTTCGAAGATCTGAAATTCCAATTATTTGCTGGATAAAATTTTTTTTCTTTTTCAGATCGACTAATGGTTGAATCCCAGGATACAATGTCAGAAGGTATTATATTCATTTTCTATCACTTTAATGCTTTTAGATGTGTAAGTTCAATTATTATAAACTCAAATGTTAAGGAGTAATTTTCAGTGAATGAATTTACTTCTGTATACTTCAATGTGATAATTCATATTTTCTTGCTAGAACTATTAAAAAAAACTCGGCTATTCATCTATAGAGTGGCGAATTCATGAAATCGTGTAACTGAACTTCCAGATCAAATTTGGACCCAGTTCAGACTGAATTAGTCCTCAGGGAATCTCACTTGTTTTGTTTTTTCTCATTTTTTTTTTCTTCTGTTATTTTAACCGCAATTTCACACGGTTTGTCAATATTGGACGTTTAATTTATACATGATAGAAAATTTGGTAACTTATAGTGATTTTCATCAACTTTCACGTGTTTTCCCTTTGAGAAACAGATTGTTCATGCCCAGTTATCCCCCCACAGGTCAGCCTTACTTCCGAAATAATCCCAAAATGGGATGGCAGACCCCTACATCTAGCAGACATCTGCCGGGAGAAAAACACTCCTGTGAACCATCAACCTTGGAATCCAGCTCTTATCCATGCGTCCCCTATGGACCATAGGATGCTAAGACTTGGTTAAAAGGGTGGGGTTTGGCGTTGCACAAGCTGGCCTCACCTGGTGGAAAAAAATGCCCGTAGGCCCGGCTATGTCTGGTTCTATTACTGCGGCAATTTATCTCAACAATATTCTAGTCACATAGTTTAGGCGAAATGATACATTCACTATGTAGTAATGGGAAATCATTTCAAATAAACTTTCAAAGTGATTAAAAACATTTATGAATGTTTATGTGCGTATATATTTATACATGTATATGTATGTATTTGTGTGTGTTTGTGTATGTATCTTGGTGTGTATACTTATGTATATTTGTATGTATATATCTATGAGAATATGTTTTTGTGTGGGTATACATATATATATATACATATATATATATATATATATATCAGTGTGTATATCTATATGAGGACCAATTTTACTTATTGCACCCGGTGATGGTCCGGGACAAATTTGACTTGACACTGGGTGATGTCATTCAAACGTCACCATTTTACAAATGTAAGCAAATAAACATGCGTTCACAAAAGTTATTTATTTTCAGAAAAACAAGTCTTTTTTTGGTGCTTCCAATCCTAAAAAAGTGGAATAAGAAAACAAACCTATTTTTTTTTCTTTTATTTAAAGTTCCAAAAGTTACTTACTACCAGAAAAACAAAAAAAAATATCCTATGTTTAAAAAACAAAAAAAATGATACATTATTTTTGAAAGCAACTCACCCTAGGAAAAAGTATTTTTGTGCTTCCATTCCCATTGTATAGGAAAGTTGAATATTAGATAAAAAATGGAAAAAAAATACTTTTAAAGTTTACCGCCTGAAAAACATAAGGTGATCTTTTGAAAAAAAAAATTTTTTTGTACTTTCAATCCATTTGCAAAACTGACAAACTTAATGAGGTAACAAAGATCTTCTTAGATTGAAAGCACAGTGAATGTTTTTCCATTTTCTATCGAATATCCAATTTAATCAAATCTTTACCCAGTGAAAGGGGTATCGTTTTTGCATGATGTGTCAAAATTTCTATTTTTTCTTATGTAGTGCCCCCTATACTTTAAGATATCCAAAACCTCACTTCTTGTGACGACCCCTATAAAACCCCTGGATGCACATGGTCCTGGGCTGATTAGCACCAGCACCACTAGCCGGGTACACTTCTATCCCCGGCCTCTGCAGCCGGCCATTCTCTCTCCATCACTGTTCAAACACAACAATAGACATCCTGACGCAAAAAACTGGTGTGTATCCAACACAAAAACACTCTACATCATATAAACGGGTGATACCTCCTATAAACTGGTGACCCTACATCGTAATTAACTGGTGATATCTCGCTATAAACTAGTGACCTATCTACATGAATAGATTCGATAAAACTTTTCAGATGAAAATTTGAAGGTGAATCTATAAACTAACGCTTAAAGATTCAAATTCAACTCTCAAAAATCAAGAAATCTTCACTCCAATGAGTAATTCTTCAACGATAACTCTTTCTAAATCATGTGATTGTTTTTCAACAAAATCACCCGAAAAACCGCACTCATTTTTCAACACAAGATTTCAGTAAAATCATCACACATGTCCACACAAAAATAGATTCTTGATTAAAATCATGCGATCATGCAACAAGAGAAAATTGTTTCGAATTCAGCTCTGATGATCTGACCAACAATTTTTCCTTGTGCACACTGACTACTACTACTAGTACGGCCATTGTAGAAACTTTCCACGTGCTTATCTGTGCACACACGCATGAATGAACACTGTTACCAATTAGCACTGGTCCGACCAACAAATTCTCCTCGTGGACACCGACTATTACTTCTAACACGACCATCGTAGAACCTTCTACGCTCACCTCACGCACGACCACGTTTGAATGAACACTGCTACCTATTAGTAGACATTGGACAAGCTTAACAAATGTTTGCTTGACCACATTCTCATTCATATACAAAACTGCTCTTGTTGCTATCTACATTTATTCGGTAATATGTGCACTATTTTTTTTGCATCAATTTGCAATAGTTTTGCTCACGCAAAATTTTACACATACACAATCTTTTTCCGAACTATTATGGCCCGTATGAGCTCGTGTACATTTGTATGTATAGGTTGACAGTTTGTTGATATATGCATTTATATGTACGAATGTTGTTGGAAAGAAGTGTTAATCATGTTGTGTGGAACAGCTTGCAATTTGCAAAGCAGAAAATGCGAGACTGAACAAAGATTGTTGTGTGTACTGGTATTTATTGGAATATGTTTTTAGTGATTCAAAGATCTAAAATTCCAACTATATGCTAAAAAAAACATTTTTTTCCCTCTTCAGCTCGAAAAAAGGCTGAATGCATAACTAAAACCAGAAACGGTATTATATTCCTTTTCTACCTTTTTAACTTTTAGATGTGTACGTTCAATTATTATCAAAAAAAAATATCAAGGAGTGATTCCTAACTGATGTCTTGGGATGTTTCAAATCCATGACATCATGTGACTAGATCCATCTTAGACTCAGTTCAAACTGAATAAATATGAGGAGAATTTTGCTGGTTTCTTTTTTTGATTGTTTTATTTCTGTTATTTCAACTACAATTTCATGCAGATTTCTGAGTGCCCCCCCCCCTCTCCTGGAAACCTCTCCTCTTCCTTCTGACTCATCTGTTGGATGGCTGGCTTTATCATACTAACTATCCATTCTAACTATTCTCGTTCAACCATCTTGGATGATTAAAAACAATCAAACTGGTCAACTCAGAATCAATAAAACAAAATAATAACAAAGTAATTCTACTTGCTGGTGAGGCGCATTAATGACAAAAATAAACAATGGGGACACAAAGAGCGCACATACCTTCCCCTTAATTTGGTTTGCTTCTTTCTCTTTCTGTCTTTGTCTCTCTTCTTTTTTTTTTTACAAAGGACAATTTCTGGGCCTATAGGCACTCAGGCTAAAGTCATTTGGTCCTCACTTTTGTGTTGTAGTCAACCTGGGTTGAAAATTCTGGTTATGGCACTAGTTGTGACAAGCACCCTTCGCTGGTCTCCGTACCCCTAACTGGTTGGTTAGTGCGACACTGGTGAGGCCATAGTTGACAGGTCAGTGTATCTCTGCCTCAAGTCGCCCCTACCTCAGCCATGTTGTGTCTTGGTCCAGTGGTGTGTGACTGTCAACTAATAGACTCTGCAGCGCTGGAACAAAGACCCCTGGAGGCGTCACAAGTTGAAAAGGAACAATTGACACTGGGTGTAAATATGCAACTAGATTTATGTCAGTATTATTACAGGTTGTCTGGTTAGAATATACGCTGATGCGGGTGAGGACACTATGGAATGACTATCAGTCCATCTTTCCAGTTATCTACTTGATATCTCTTGGTATGTCTGTTGGTATAGCTTCAGCAAAGATATAATCTTCTAGGAGTCAGGATATTATTGTGACTAGGAAGTTTGAGTCCATTGCAGCTTCTCTGAACCTTCCTCTGTCTACTCAACATAGGTGGCGTATATGATAGCTGGCTCCCCTTGTGGTTGGGGCTGATGGCTGAAGGGTTTATGATTGGGGTTTTTTCCCCTGTCAACTGGCAAATATTGGAATCATGCTAGCGTGGCAATCTTCAATCTAATCTCTCCAAATTTGAGAAGCGTAGGCGATAGGCACGACTAGATCCCATGGCAATCTGTATTCTGTCGAAAACCCTCTTTTGGGTAGCTGTTGTAATTTGTAAATTCATTCAACTTTGCAAGGTCATCTTATTTCCACTTTCAGATTTTTCCAATCAACCTTTCATTTTCAAATCCGTAGTGTCATAGTTGAAGATGAAGTTAATAAAAATTGAATATGGCCCATACGTGGTTGTGTGAGTTCATATATATATAGGCTGACAGTTTATTGATATGTGCATTTGTATGTACATATGTTGTTAAAAAAATGTACTAATTGTGTCGTATGTAGCAGTTAACAATCTTCAAAGCAGAAAAAAAGATTATTCTATGTACTGATCTTTATTGAAATATGTTTTTAGTGGTTCGAAGATCTGAAATTCCAATTATTTGCTGGATAAAATTTTTTTTCTTTTTCAGATCGACTAATGGTTGAATCCCAGGATACAATGTCAGAAGGTATTATATTCATTTTCTATCACTTTAATGCTTTTAGATGTGTAAGTTCAATTATTATAAACTCAAATGTTAAGGAGTAATTTTCAGTGAATGAATTTACTTCTGTATACTTCAATGTGATAATTCATATTTTCTTGCTAGAACTATTAAAAAAAACTCGGCTATTCATCTATAGAGTGGCGAATTCATGAAATCGTGTAACTGAACTTCCAGATCAAATTTGGACCCAGTTCAGACTGAATTAGTCCTCAGGGAATCTCACTTGTTTTGTTTTTTCTCATTTTTTTTTTCTTCTGTTATTTTAACCGCAATTTCACACGGTTTGTCAATATTGGACGTTTAATTTATACATGATAGAAAATTTGGTAACTTATAGTGATTTTCATCAACTTTCACGTGTTTTCCCTTTGAGAAACAGATTGTTCATGCCCAGTTATCCCCCCACAGGTCAGCCTTACTTCCGAAATAATCCCAAAATGGGATGGCAGACCCCTACATCTAGCAGACATCTGCCGGGAGAAAAACACTCCTGTGAACCATCAACCTTGGAATCCAGCTCTTATCCATGCGTCCCCTATGGACCATAGGATGCTAAGACTTGGTTAAAAGGGTGGGGTTTGGCGTTGCACAAGCTGGCCTCACCTGGTGGAAAGAAATGCCCGTAGGCCCGGCTATGTCTGGTTCTATTACTGCGGCAATTTATCTCAACAATATTCTAGTCACATAGTTTAGGCGAAATGATACATTCACTATGTAGTAATGGGAAATCATTTCAAATAAACTTTCAAAGTGATTAAAAACATTTATGAATGTTTATGTGCGTATATATTTATACATGTATATGTATGTATTTGTGTGTGTTTGTGTATGTATCTTGGTGTGTATACTTATGTATATTTGTATGTATATATCTATGAGAATATGTTTTTGTGTGGGTATACATATATATATATACATATATATATATATATATATATATATATATATATATATATACATATATATATATATATATATATATATTTAAATACATATATATATATATATATATATATATATATATATCAGTGTGTATATCTATATGGGGACCAATTTTACTTATTGCACCCGGTGATGGTCCGGGACAAATTTGACTTGACACTGGGTGATGTCATTCAAACGTCACCATTTTACAAATGTAAGCAAATAAACATGCGTTCACAAAAGTTATTTATTTTTAGAAAAACAAGTCTTTTTTTGGTGCTTCCAATCCTAAAAAAGTGGAATAAGAAAACAAACCTATTTTTTTTTCTTTTATTTAAAGTTCCAAAAGTTACTTACTACCAGAAAAACAAAAAAAAATATCCTATGTTTAAAAAACAAAAAAAATGATACATTATTTTTGAAAGCAACTCACCCTAGGAAAAAGTATTTTTGTGCTTCCATTCCCATTGTATAGGAAAGTTGAATATTAGATAAAAAATGGAAAAAAAGTACTTTTAAAGTTTACTGCCTGAAAAACATAAGGTGATCTTTTGAAAAAAAAAAATTTTTTTGTACTTTCAATCCATTTGCAAAACTGACAAACTTAATGAGGTAACAAAGATCTTCTTAGATTGAAAGCACAGTGAATGTTTTTCCATTTTCTATCGAATATCCAATTTAATCAAATCTTTACCCAGTGAAAAGGGTATCGTTTTTGCATGATGTGTCAAAATTTCTATTTTTTCTTATGTAGTGCCCCCTATACTTTAAGATATCCAAAACCTCACTTCTTGTGACGACCCCTATAAAACCCCTGGATGCACATGGTCCTGGGCTGATTAGCTCCAGCACCACTAGCCGGGTACACTTCTATCCCCGGCCTCTGCAGCCGGCCATTCTCTCTCCATCACTGTTCAAACACAACAATAGACATCCTGACGCAAAAAACTGGTGTGTATCCAACACAAAAACACTCTACATCATATAAACGGGTGATACCTCCTATAAACTGGTGACCCTACATCGTAATTAACTGGTGATATCTCGCTATAAACTAGTGACCTATCTACATGAATAGATTCGATAAAACTTTTCAGATGAAAATTTGAAGGTGAATCTATAAACTAACGCTTAAAGATTCAAATTCAACTCTCAAAAATCAAGAAATCTTCACTCCAATGAGTAATTCTTCAACGATAACTCTTTCTAAATCATGTGATTGTTTTTCGACAAAATCACCCGAAAAACCGCACTCATTTTTCAACACAAGATTTCAGTAAAATCATCACACATGTCCACACAAAAATAGATTCTTGATTAAAATCATGCGATCATGCAACAAGAGAAAATTGTTTCGAATTCAGCTCTGATGATCTGACCAACAATTTTTCCTTGTGCACACTGACTACTACTACTAGTACGGCCATTGTAGAAACTTTCCACGTGCTTATCTGTGCACACACGCATGAATGAACACTGTTACCAATTAGCACTGGTCCGACCAACAAATTCTCCTCGTGGACACCGACTATTACTTCTAACACGACCATCGTAGAACCTTCTACGCTCACCTCACGCACGACCACGTTTGAATGAACACTGCTACCTATTAGTAGACATTGGACAAGCTTAACAAATGTTTGCTTGACCACATTCTCATTCATATACAAAACTGCTCTTGTTGCTATCTACATTTATTCGGTAATATGTGCACTATTTTTTTTGCATCAATTTGCAATAGTTTTGCTCACGCAAAATTTTACACATACACAATCTTTTTCCGAACTATTATGGCCCGTATGAGCTCGTGTACATTTGTATGTATAGGTTGACAGTTTGTCGATATATGCATTTATATGTACGAATGTTGTTGGAAAGAAGTGTTAATCATGTTGTGTGGAACAGCTTGCAATTTGCAAAGCAGAAAATGCGAGACTGAACAAAGATTGTTGTGTGTACTGGTATTTATTGGAATATGTTTTTAGTGATTCAAAGATCTAAAATTCCAACTATATGCTAAAAAAAACATTTTTTTCCCTCTTCAGCTCGAAAAAAGGCTGAATGCATAACTAAAACCAGAAACGGTATTATATTCCTTTTCTACCTTTTTAACTTTTAGATGTGTACGTTCAATTATTATCAAAAAAAAATATCAAGGAGTGATTCCTAACTGATGTCTTGGGATGTTTCAAATCCATGACATCATGTGACTAGATCCATCTTAGACTCAGTTCAAACTGAATAAATATGAGGAGAATTTTGCTGGTTTCTTTTTTTGATTGTTTTATTTCTGTTATTTCAACTACAATTTCATGCAGATTTCTGAGTGCCCCCCCCCCCCTCCTGGAAACATCTCCTCTTCCTTCTGACTCATCTGTTGGATGGCTGGCTTTATCATACTAACTATCCATTCTAACTATTCTCGTTCAACCATCTTGGATGATTAAAAACAATCAAACTGGTCAACTCAGAATCAATAAAACAAAATAATAACAAAGTAATTCTACTTGCTGGTGAGGCGCATTAATGACAAAAATAAACAATGGGGACACAAAGAGCGCACATACCTTCCCCTTAATTTGGTTTGCTTCTTTCTCTTTCTGTCTTTGTCTCTCTTCTTTTTTTTTTTTTACAAAGGACAATTTCCGGGACTATGGGCACTCTGGCTAAAGTCGTTTGGTCCTCACTTTTGTGTTGTAGTCAACCTGGGTTGAAAATTCTGGTTATGGCACTAGTTGTGACAAGCACCCTTCGCTGGTCTCCGTACCCCTAACTGGTTGGTTAGTGCGACACTGGTGAGGCCATAGTTGACAGGTCAGTGTATCTCTGCCTCAAGTCGCCCCTACCTCAGCCATGTTGTGTCTCGGTCCAGTGGTGTGTGACTGTCAACTAATAGACTCTGCAGCGCTGGAACAAAGACCCCTGGAGGTGTCACAAGTTGAAAAGGAACAATTGACACTGGGTGTAAATATGCAACTAGATTTATGTCAGTATTATTACAGGTTGTCTGGTTAGAATATACGCTGATGCGGGTGAGGACACTATGGAATGACTATCAGTCCATCTTTCCAGTTATCTAGTTGATATCTCTTGGTATGTCCGTAGTGTCATAGTTGAAGATGAAGTTAATAAAAGTTGGATATGGCCCATACGTGGTTGTGTGAGTTCATATATATGTATAGACTGACAGTTTATTGATATGTGCATCTGTATGTACATATGTTGTCAAAAAGATGTACTAATTGTGTCGTGTGTAGCAGTTAACGATCTTCAAAGCAGAAAAAAAGATTATTCTATGTACTGATCTTTATTGAAATATGTTTTTAGTGGTTCAAAGATCTGAAATTCCAATTATTTGCTGGAAAAAAAATTTTTTTCTTTTTCAGGTCTACAAATGGTTGAATCCCAGGATACAATGTCAGAAGGTATTATATTCATTTTCTATCACTTTAATGCTTTTAGATGTGTAAGTTCAATTATTATAAACTCAAATGTTAAGGAGTAATTTTCAGTGAATGAATTTACTTCTGTATACTTCAATGTGATAATTCATATTTTCTTGCTAGAACTATTAAAAAAAACTCGGCTATTCATCTATAGAGTGGCGAATTCATGAAATCGTGTAACTGAACTTCCAGATCAAATTTGGACCCAGTTCAGACTGAATTAGTCCTCAGGGAATCTCACTTGTTTTGTTTTTTCTCATTTTTTTTTTCTTCTGTTATTTTAACCGCAATTTCACACGGTTTGTCAATATTGGACGTTTAATTTATACATGATAGAAAATTTGGTAACTTATAGTGATTTTCATCAACTTTCACGTGTTTTCCCTTTGAGAAACAGATTGTTCATGCCAAGTTATCCCCCCCACAGGTCAGCCTTACTTCCGAAATAATCCCAAAATGGGATGGCAGACCACTACATCTAGCAGACATCTGCCGGGAGAAAAACACTCCTGTGAACCAACAACCTTGGAATCCAGCTCTTATCCATGCGTCCCCTATGGACCATAGGATGCTAAGACTTGGTTAAAAGGGTGGGGTTTGGCGTTGCACAAGCTGGCCTCACCTGGTGGAAAGAAATGCCCGTAGGCCCGGCTATGTCTGGTTCTATTACTGCGGCAATTTATCTCAACAATATTCTAGTCACATAGTTTAGGCGAAATGATACATTCACTATGTAGTAATGGGAAATCATTTCAAATAAACTTTCAAAGTGATTAAAAACATTTATGAATGTTTATGTGCGTATATATTTATACATGTATATGTATGTATTTGCGTGTGTTTGTGTATGTATTTTAATGTGTATATTTATGTATATTTGTATGTATATATCCATGAGAACATGTTTTTGTGTGCGTATACATATATATATGTATATATATATATATATATATATATACATATATATATATATATATATATATATGTGTGTGTGTGTTTGTGTATGTATTTTGGTTTTTTCACTTGATATCTAAATTGTCTCAAGTTACTTCTAGAATTTCATGTTATTTAACTATTAATATCTAGATATTATTTTGTGAAGTCCCCAGCCATGGCCAAATATAAAGATCTTCTTCAGTTAGAAGAAAAATGTCAATACAAAAGCTGAAATTAAAAACTTTGAAGCTTCTGTCGGAATGGAGTTTGATTCTAAAGCAGCCACTCTTGTTCTAGTTGTCGTTATTTCTAAAGAGTCACCCATCCAACTACTACAACATTGGTTCAGCTTAGATCAATTTCCCTTAGTTTTGTTCTGCATAGACAAGGAGGATTGTTTAAAGAAATCAATGCATTATATAATTCAAACTCATCAGTCAAGTGATGCAATTAGAAAAATCAGTTTTAACAGCATAAGTTCATTTTTTGAGCCTACTTTCTCAGCTTAAGTGAAAATCGATTACAGAGTAAGTTTGGACTTTGTAAAGTTCATAGAGAGGAAGGGAGATATCAGCTACTGATTGGAATACTTTATCTCACATACAGCAGGTACTTTGGTATCATTCTCTGGGAGAGGATGAGAGAAAGAGGAAGAATGACTTTATTTTCTGTTAAGAGTGAGTTTGTACTTTCAACATTCTTCCAAGATTGTTAGAAAAAACTCTGAAACTCTCAAATATCACTTATAAGAACAAATCAAACTAAATACTCTCTGATTCCAATCTATCAATCGATTTTATCAATTTTTTTTTTCTTCACAGCAATTAACCTTCTCCTTTGGGTGGGTTTTCAGCGAGAAAAAATAATTTGTATGACTGTATTGTCAATCTCTAGTCCAAGTCTGAAGATGAATTTGTTTTCCTAATGTAAGGAGAAGAACAACAACTACAATCCTCACCACATTTATGGGAGTAAAGTCTTCTTTGTTTTTCTATCCCTTTGCAGTAAACAATGGTGACAAGTGAAATTAACATTCTCCTACCTTGATTTAAAATCACAACCATTCTCATTGGTAAGAGGCTCTCCCACTGACCAAGCTAAATTGAAATGACTTTTAAATCTACTGAAATTTATGTGGAAAATATGCTGGGGCTTATTGTAATAAATGTATGCATAACTGAAAAATTTGTTCTAAATTTATGTTAGAAAAGTTTTGATCATCTTCTGTTGGAATAGAATTGTGGGGCTTCTCCTATGGTGATGGCCTCACAAACTATACTAAACCAGCCGTGGTTCTGGGTTAGTAAAAGAAAGCAACAAGTCGGAATTTTGTTTAAATGTTTTATATAGAATAATGATTATCAATATCTCTGGAGACAGGAAATGCCTATTCGCAGTTGGAAAGAGAGGAGGCCGATTTTCATCTAAGTCAAACTGACGACTGGTCTCTCATGTCACGAACGGTAGTCTACTGAATAGTAGCTGTGGTTGACGGTTACTAAGGGTGGCGGCTAACACGAGAGAGACTGGCAGCGATTCTCTTCTCCAAACCCAATTTTACTCTCTGCTGCTGTTACGAAGATCCCTCCTATTTAAGCCCTTGGTATCAACACTGTATTTCTTTGTAATTGAATTCCTTTCTTTCTTTTTCCTGTTATCTCGATCTTTCCGGAAAACCCCAAATATTGACCCTCATCCATCTCGCGACGCAAGTCCGTCCAAGATCATAAATTATTCTCCCCCTCTCTCAAGGACTCCGCAAATAACTTTTCTCTCATAAGCTTTACTCTTTCTCTCAAGACCCCAGACACTGGCCCTTATCTGGCCTTGTTTTTGAAACCCAGGGAAATGACAGAAGATATTAAATTGAGAAGGTACAGGTGCCTGCACTTGGAAGCATGTAATTCTCACTTCCCACAGTCTCTTCAAAAAACATATTAAGCCCTTATCTGGTCATCGAATCGGGAACAAAGCTTTCTCTGAAAGCATCTGTCTTTTGCAACCCAAGGATTTGACATAAGATATTAGATTGAGAAAGTACAGGTGACTCCCACTTGGAAGCACACAATTCTCACTTTCCACAGTATCCTCAAAAAAACACATTATCCCTTTTAACACAGATAACTCCTTTTGTAATAACCATAGTAATTACTGGTAATAACCATAGTAATTTTTGGTAACAGCCATAGTAATTTTCAGGACTCGGGGGACTCCTGGCCCCCTAGTGTCACAGAATTTGGAGTTGAGTTTGACCCTGCAGCAACCAGACTTGTTAGTTATACAGCCAATATTGTGGTTATGATCTTGGCATTTGATATAATCAATGAAATGACTGTAGCAATAATGATGATCAGACATTATGCAATTTAATGTAGGAGTTTCTAATAAAATTTGAATTGTACTTGGAATTTTTCATTGAAATTGAATAAAGTCACTAAATCGTATCTATGCTTTGAACTTTTTCAGTGGACGAGGAAGAGTATGAAGACATGGATGAGAAAACTTTTGCTCTTGGAATTGGCCAAGACTGGAAAAGTATTGCTCGTCTACTCGATATCAAAGAAGTTGATATTGAAGAAATTGAAAGAAAAGAAGGAAGATTACGTGATTGTGCATTTGCAATGATCAATAGATACAAACAAAGAGATTGCCCACAAAGCACAAAATCTCTTACTAATGCCTTGATCAAAATAAATCGGAAGGACCTCTTAAAGAAAAAAGAAAATGGAACTTCTGTGAAACTACCGGAAGGCAAGTGAAAAAAAATGAATTTTAGTATTTCTATGTATTCAATGATTATCTGAATATCTAACCCTAACCCTAACCCATGACCTATCTCTGTATTGACTTTGCCCATTTCTCTTCAGCAAGGTTGAGGTGTCTCACGTATGCACAGCTACGCAGCCACACAACCATGTGCTCCAAATGCGTGTACACCTCTTACTCTCATGAATGAAATAGCAATGCTTTTTACTATCCAATAGTTACGATGATTTTTCCTAATTCTCTTTACTTTGGGAAACATGCATGGATAAAACTCTGTGTTCTCTTTCTTTCATGGTCTGTCTAAGTGTCTACCAGCATCAGAAAATAGCCCCCAAATCATACGCGCAACATGGCAGTTTGGCATACACACTGAACCCGGTCTCCATAATCATTCTTTGGTATGTTCTAAGCCTTATGGATTCACAAGCAGTTCAGACACCTCCACTTTGACTCCGACACCACTACCATCAATGATAACAAAGCTCCCCCCTTTTGCTATCTCTTCTCATCCTTTTACGTGATTGATCGTATACATGTTATCATTACATGTATTCAATTTTCATTCAATATTTGTTGTTGCTGTTCCTGAATGTGTATTTTATTTGTCCATCCAAATACTTCAACATGAGTTCATTTTTTTTGAGCCTGCTTTCTCATCTTAAGTGAAAATCAATTACAGAGTGAGTTGGGACTTAGTAAAGTTTATGGAGAGGAAGGGAGAATGAGAGGATCTCGTCAAGAAAAAAATGGAATGTCTGAAACTATGAAAAAGCAAGTGGAAAAAAAATCATGAATTATAGTATCTCTGTATATTCAGTGATTATCTGAATACTTTTACTCAGGAATTAAATACGAAACCTTTCTTATAACTCAATATCAAAAATGTCACTTCCTACCTCTATAGAAGCCCTGGAGGCACAGGGTCCAAGGTTCATTGCGCTGGCACTCCCAGCTGATTACACCTGTGGCCTAGGGACTTGTTGCCAGCAACTTTTTCTCTCTCTTTCCTCCTCTCTAAGATCATTATCATTTCACCGATCTCCTGACCGATCTGATTTTGACCATTTTTCCACTGTGACCTACCTCTCTATTAACTTGGCCCATTTCACTTTGAGGCTTCCCAAATATGCACAGAATAGCCCCCAAGTAGCAAGGTAATTTTCACCAGAAAGAAAAATAAATAAATTATATGTCAAATTATATGTCATCATCATCAACAGTCTTTTAATGTCTGTCCTTAGACATAGATCTTCCCCAGGATTTGTCACAATTCTCTATCATGGGCATTGCAGAGCCAGTATTTTCTGAATTTGTCAAGTTCATCTCTCCATCTTGTATTCTGTCAGCCTCGGTTTCGCATGTGATCTCTGGGGATCCATGTTGTGAGTCGAAATAAATGGAAAAAATTGCCGAAACAAAATAATTGTAAGTACACATATGATATTGTATAAACCGAATTGTTAAATGGTTTTATCTATTCATCAGGTTTAATTATTTTGCAATATGAGATATGAATATTTTATTTTCAGTCACAGGGTAAATTTTTCGCCTGCAATGTCTTGTTTTAAATTTTTAATACTTTTGTGATTTTGGGGGTGAAATTATTTACTTCTATGAAAAAAAATTTTTTTTTTTTCATTTAGGTTTCAATGCTGAGGTGGTGGGGGTCAATACACATTGTTTTAAATAAAAAACATTTTTTTACGAACAATGTAAATTTTGTTGATTCCTTTGCTGTAGTGATTTGAGGAATGGTACGCATCCCCAGAGCAACGTGTAATCATTTTCCATTGTTTGGCATTATGGAATATAAATATTTTCTTTATTTCAATAAGAAATTTCTTGGTCTTTTTTTTCAATCCTTGTCTCTCAAATGCTGTTTTCAGTAAAAGTACATTACGTTAAAAAAAAGGGTATAACTGGATACAACGATGGAATTATCATAAAGACTCAAACAGCTTGCCAATTCATGGCTAAAACTGCTTCATTAATGGTCAAAATTGGCTAAATCTTTTCTACTTTCGGCTTATCTAATGGCTAAAACATAAAGGTTCGGTTTATTGATGTTTTATCAAGAATAGATATTTTTTTTCATTTAGTTTGATTTGCTTGACTGACCCTGATTTTGGTTCCTTCTTTCTGAATTTTTACTTTCTGTAATTTTTTTTTTTTTTTTTCCAAGTGACTTTTAGCCTAGGGAAAGCTATTAAATTGGCTCCATACTAAATAACCCTTACTTTGATTTCTCTACTGATACTGCTTCAAATGTATAATCAAATTGGCTGAATTTGTTCCACTCTCTGCTAACTTTATGGTTAAAAGGCATTCCTTGTATCTGGTGACATCATTTTGTTATTGGCAATTTTTAAATTAGCCATTTGAATAGCTTTTCTCCCTCCATAAGGTCTGGGCCAGTACGCTACACTCCAACCCACGAGGTCAAGTTCATGTGAAATAAGGTGGGACAGAGGTCTTTGGGGTGTGAGAAAGAAGGGTGGGTGCTGGCATTATATTGCATCGGGAAGGATAGCTGCAGCTATATCAGGGATTATGTCTTCATTGGTTCTGAACCTATTGATGCACATGATAGGGAATTGTGGCAAATCCTGGGGAAGGTCTATGTCCAATGACGGACGTTAAATGACTGATGATGATGATGATGAATGAAAGAATGCGCTATCATCAACATTCAACAAATGAAATGAATAATTAGAGACTCTCAACCAAAACTGTCAACATAATTTCGTTCGGTTTTCAAGTTAAAAAGCAGAATGTTTGCACCAGTCCGAGGAAAGAGAAGTTCGCTGCAGCAAGAGAACTAGAAAAACAGAAAGGGGTCCCTCAACTGCCTGATCCCACCCCCCATCCGATTTTTGTTAGCGTCCCTTAACAAAGCCCGCTCTCACTACCGCTCCAAAATGACGATCATCGCCCGGTCTGACCTCTCTGACTTCCTTTGCCCCTAAAATACTGAACCTTCCCCACTATTGAATTAACCCACACAACCACCTGTATCCCTCAGCCTCCATCTCAGTCAGCACCACCGATAGCAACCGTAAAGAGACAACGTATCCTCCGGGTTGACTCACATGAGCATTCCAGAAAAAAAAGAAAACATCAAATCCAAGTACAAGAGAAGGGTACATATCTGCAGGATGGACCTGGAGCTTGTGGAAAGCTGCAAGAGAACTGAGGGTCCTCCATAACTCTTAGTTTGTGGAGCCCGGAAGGAAAGATGTGGATGATCCGACAAATTTTCCACGGGCTCTGAAGCTACTGTGAAGGTCGCAGAGAACACACGGCAGGTGTGGCGCATGCTGAAGGAGGCAAATGACCCTTTCAACTCGTCCTCTTTGTTGTCTGTCAGGCATTGTCCAGATTTGAAAAAAATGAAGAACCTTTGTTCAGGGAAGGTCCCAGTATATATATGCACCCATCACTTTATTGGGCAGCAAAATCAAACCTTCCCCAGACACGTCACTGGCGTGTTCCATGACGGGCCATTAGAACTGAGATGAGCCTGATCCCCGGCATGTTCGTTTCTGGTTCCCAACATTAGTTATTTATTCTATTTAGCAAGTGTGGATGGCCAAGGGCTGAGAAATGAGTGTAAGAGGTTCTAACTCACTCATACTCTTCAGCACCTTAAGCAGGAAACATTTTATACCAAGTGACTATGAAAGTGTGCTAACGGGAAGGTTTCACATCTCAACATACTTTGATAATCACTCTGTGGTGTTTCTTGACTAAAAAGTCAATGTTTGAATGCGCTGTTTTCCTTTGTTTATGCCAATTGTGCATTGCGGTCATTACTGTAAAGGGTGACACGTTTCGTTTAGGTTTAATTACCCAATCGCCAGATTGAGTGAGTTGACTTTTCGCGGCGGGTCAATCCCTTCGTTACGTTGTCAAGACAGGTAGTTCTAGCAGGTGATTGGAATACCATCCTTGATTCCGACATAGATCATGGGGGAACTAGAATTGCGCTAATACTATCAATGCGGACGTGATTCCATTTTGCGATCTATTCGACATGATTGATTTTGTCAACTAATTCCGGAATGGACAGCCCAATGAAGTTGGATGGACATGGACGAATAGTGTCAGCTCAAAGACGAGGCAACATCTCGGTTACATCGATCGAGTAATAGTTAAGATAGTTGACATAAGGCTCTTAGAGTGTTTTAAAGTGTCCATAATGTAGCTTGTTTGGATAATCCACATGAAGACAAGTCGGGACCGAATGAATATAGGCAAGGCTAAACCTAGGATGATTGGTTACTAGAGATTCAATACATCCTCACTAGTTGAGAAGGATATCCGGAACCAGTTAACACTAATGATAATGTAGAAAGGGGCTGTCCTTGGGAATAAGTAGTGGGACAACCTTAGAAGATAAGGTTGTTTGCTGCAGCTTATAGTCAACAACTCAACCAAGATAGATAAGCAGCACAGACGGCATTCAGATCTAGATTAAAGTGAGAGGTCTATAGTAGGAATGTTAGTGAAGCAGCCATAGTTATTATAGAGCTTGCCTCTTTGTTTTACAAGAAAGATCGAGCAGTGATAGTTAGAACTACATTAGAAAAAATGTCTCCCGATGCCAACGAATATGGCTGCTGAATTGCGTACAGAAGTGCGGAGCCTACATATCACTAGTGTCACATAACTGGATGGATGGCAGGTGACTAAAAACGAGGGCATCTACAAAGTATTTCCGTCTAACTTCTAGCAGCTTTTTATTCTGGAGTCCGGCCTGAGCTCAGCTCAGTTCAACGCCTATTTGGTTGTTTGGCTGGCTGAGCAGCTGGGTGCAAGCGGCCCCATAACAGAGGTAGAAATTCTGGAAGCTTTTAAGGGCGTTGGAACAGAAAAAAAAACTTCAGGGATTGATGGCCTGCCCTACAAATTGTATTTGAGGCTGTCACCTACATTTGTTTATTTGTAGGGATTGATCTTCAACCACTGATTAAAGCAAGGGAATATTCCTCAGCGCTTTACCAATGGTGTAGTGAAATTGTTACTCAAAGACGAAGACCTAAGGAATACAATAGATAATTTCTGGTCCATAATTCTGTTGGACACAGAATTAAAGATTTTAGCCAAGGTCTTCTCACTGCTTGCAGACCGTGCTGGGTAGACTGATTGGCCCTGGTCAGATTTGTTCAGTGAAGAGGAGGATAATCCAAGACAACTTGCATTTGTTGGACAGGATTATTGGGAAAGTCGTCAATTGAGCCACTCTGATCAAATAAAATCAGTTCATAGTTTTCAATAGGGTGAACCATCATCTACTGGAGTCCATCTTGTCTGTGGTTGGCTTCGGCCAGAACTTCAGTTTCCGGGCCTGCCGTTTGTATGCGTCTCCGAGAAAATCTTCCCAGCTTTGAGAAGCTTACACTCAAATGAGGGGGAGGCCCATTGTTTTCCCCGAAATGAGTGCTCCTTTTCAAGGTTGTGGGATATTTCGGAATTGAAAAATCTTTGAAGGGTCAAAATTGATATGAAACTTCCTTTTGGAGGAATCAAAAATGAAGGGAAAATTTTTTCCCTTCTTTGAGGGGTCAAAAGTGAAGGAAGACTTTTTACTCGATCTAAAGAATCAAAAATGCTAGGAGACTTTCCCTCCTTTTAAGAGATCAATAACAATTGGAGACTTCCGCAGCTTAAAAGGTCAAAAATGAAGGGAGACTTTTCACCCCTTTTTTCCCCTTGAGGGGTCAGAAGGGAAGATGAGCTTTTTCTCTCAAAAAGAGTAAAAAATGAGTAGGAGGGGGAAATCTTATTACATGTCTGGAAGCTTCAGTCTGTTTTTTACCTCTTAAATAATTTACCCAGTGTAGATTTAACTTACCCAGGTTGGGTTCTATTCACAATGTAAGCATAATGCCAAAGTTGAACCTGACTTTCCACCCATTATGTGTATCTTCTTATTCTATGTATATATAAATAATTTTTTAAGGGGTCTAAAGTGAAGGGAAATTCCCCACCCCCTTTAAGGGATGAGAAGAGAGAGGAGACTTTTCCCTTCCTGTGAAAGGTCAAAACTGAAGGGATACCTCTCCTCTCTCAAGATAAAAGGAGACTTTTCCCATTTGTAAGGAGTCACAGGTGAACAGGGGACATTTTTTCCCCCTTTTGAAAGGTCAAAAGACCTTTTTAAGCTTCAAGGCAGGGATTCCCAACCTAGGGTGCCTGCAACCCCCAAGGAGTGTGAGAATGCATTTCAGAGGGTGTAACAAAAGGGAATTATATCTTTTTTTCCTATTTTGATTACTGCAACTTTGCAGTTTTTTCATCAGTCCATTTTTATAACTCAGTGATTGTCACTCTGGGCAATATTCCAATGATTTTGAGAAAATGTCAGATGATGATGAGCTATAGGGAGATCTTATGAATTTGTGGATAAATTGAGCACATGAATGGCGATTAGAAAGCAAGACTTTAGAAGAGTCTTCGTGTTCAGCATTGGATATTATCTTAAGATTTGGTGAAAAATTCATAGGCAGACCTGCAAGTAAGTTCCACATTTTGACAAAATTATCAATGAAAAGCAAGAATAGAGAAGTTTTTTAATTTTTTTCTTCACAATTGGTATTGATTTCAGTGTCTGCTATTTTTTCTAATAAATTGCGCAATTTACTTTTGCATTTTATGCGCTAAGTCATAACCTTATTTGTTCACCGACAGTACTGTATGTGGTTCAATTTGTGGTTAAAAAAACTTCAAATGGGATCTTACTTTTGAAAGGAGTGCGAAGATCAATCAAACATTTTTTAGGGGTGGTGGGCATAGGAAAGGTTGAGAACCACTGCTTTAAGAGGTCAAAAGTGATGCTACTTTTTATTCACCTTCAAGGGTCAGAAGTGAAGGGAGTTTTTTTTTTCTCCGATTGAAGGGTCAAAAGTGAAGGCAGAGACATTGTTGAGGGAGAGAGTTTTTGGGCTGTTTTTAAATATCCCCTTGGCCCCCAATGTACGGGCCCCCAATGTACGGGCCCCCAATGTAGGGGCCCCCCATAAGCTTTACAGATAGTAGGCCACTTATTCCATTTCCACTGACATTATACAATTACCACTCTTACTGAACTTCCTGGTTCTGCAAACCTCTAGCCATGCCCTCAAGGGAAGGGAAACTTCTTTACTCCTTAAATATTTTACCTGATATAGACAGGTATCCAGCTGGTAAAATAATAATTATTAGTCAAGTTTCAGCCCAAAATTTGCTTGTTAAATTATATTTCATATAAACCTATGTTTGTGTATATATGTGTAATCTTGTATGATAAATTATTACTTATGGAATGTCGGTTGGGGGGGGGGTCCATCATTAAGAATAATGCTCAAATTGAAAGATTCACTCATGTAACTACATTTTTATGTAGATTTAATGTAAGTAAAGATATAATTTATTGGAGGTTTTGAGCCCTCAACAGCAATGGTGTCTACACAAGAAGTTAAACTAATTTTCAAGCATGATTTCAAATCCGAACATAATGCTAAAGTCAGCAAAGCATTCAGAATGAACACTACTACAATGGGAACTGTTCAGCATTGGTTCAGTAGATTATTATTTCTGGAAATATGGGTACCAATAATTAACATCAAAAGAGGAAAAAAGTAATAAAGCTTAAGAACATGTCAAAACGAATAAATCTACAAGTTTTACCAGTATAAGAATACACCAGAGAAGAAAGGAATAATAACCAGAAAGTGTAATGGTCGTGCATACAAACAAACTGAAATATAGGATTTTATTTTCCATTTTGTACACTTTGGATGTTTTAAAAATTGATAAAAGTTGCCCTACAGTGAACAAAAAAGAAATATTTTGCTCTGAAATATTAAAACTACGCTTGACATCAACCACACAGTATTTATTTCCTCTCTAGCATTGTACCCGTCAAAGATGATAGGATTATTTATTTATGGATAAATCATGCAAGTATACATTTTAGTATAAATGAATTTATTGTGAAAAAAAAACAAAACACAAATACCTCAAACAAAAATTTTTTTCTGTTCATATTATCTGTTTTTTTTAATAATTCTAAAACAGTAAGGCAATAGAATTGAGTAAAAAATGAATTTATTTTTTAATATAAGAAAGGCATCAGTTTTTTTCATGAAAAATCAGAGATGCCTATCTTTATTTTCTGTCTTAATTCAAAGATATAAGCTGCAGTCAAAGTAGTGATAGGGATGGGAACACATGTATACATGGCTGTATGCTTTAGCATAACTCACAGCTTTGCTTCATCCCCATACCCTATTTCTGTTTGCTTTCGCATGAAAGAAACCAATAAACAAAAAAAGTAACACTAGCCTCTATATAGTGAGATTACAATTGTTGTTTTCCTTTTGGTTTGATTAACTGCTGTTAGTGGTGAATGCGGATCTAACAAAATAATATTTGGTAATTTTGGTGATGATGATCTTGGACCTTGTTTATTCAATCATCACCAGGTACGGAATCTTACAAGGGTGTCCGCTGTTACTTTTCCAGGTGTGTGTGTGAGGGGGGATTTATTGGAGGGGGGGGGTAAAAGATATATTCTGATACTAATTGTCAGGTAAGGGGCTGGGGAGTGTTCAAGCTGTGAATTGTCTTAAGTTGTCACTGTCCATAGTGACCTCTTCATCCCCAGCCTCTAATCAAACCCCCTTGTCATCCATAAGAAGGCCTGAAAGCAAATGCCCTGTTTGTCCTCTCTCCCTCCTCAGCACGTATCCATGTTTGCAGGTATTTCTTTCTTTTGAAACTTTGAGGCACTGAAATCGATTAATGATTTTTAATCACCCCCACCATCCACCATATACTATTACTCTTGTTTATAAAACTAGGGTAATGTCCGTTCCAAAAGTGCATGTGTTGGAAGGGGTGTGGACTACATGGTGTGTAGAACAGCCTACCATAAGATTCATCTAAAATGATTTTCCATATATCATACTAAACTATGGCTTTGAAGTATTTTGGTTACTTCTCTTGCCACTTTAGATAATTCATACCTCAATTTAGATAAATCTAAAGAGTGGAAGTCAAAAGAGACAATTCATAGAAACTATGATGACAGATGTAATGTTTTTTTTTGTTACTTCTGAGATTGAGATTGAGATTGAGAGAGAGAGAGAGAGAGAGAGAGAGAGAGGGATTTCTTCAATCATGGTTAGTTAACTAGTTTACCCCTTGCTGTCAAGGAATGACGGCAATATTTGAATAATTTTCCAATTCCATTGTACTTATAAAATATCAAAAACATTTGTTGCTCTACGTTTTCTAGTTTCTGTTCAGTCAGAAATAACCTGCTCTTTTACACCTTTGCATGGTGCGCAAGTGAAGCTGAAGATACAAAGTTTGTACGAATGTTAAACTTTTTATTGAGAGTTAGATTTAAAAGCAAATGTTTCGTGCTCAGTGGTTCCTTGACTTTTCCGAAACACGGCACCCTTAGTGCGTGAGGATTTTCGCATGGTGCCAAAAGTCGGAATATATGGAACGATTGCATTTACGTCTATAGATTAGTTAAGTAAACTGTAATGAATAATGTAATTTAAATACGTAAAAAGTTATACAATCGAAACCATTAACCAAAACGGTCAACATAAGCTCCTCTCACTTTTTAAGTTGGTCTGGCTGGTTACATATGTATCAAGCATACATGCTGCATCAATGACACTAAAGGGTTAAAATCACCCTCTGAAATAGAGTTTTAGAGGGAGGATCAGTTTGCTATTCAAGTTTATGCTAATTCGGTCCCGAGTTTGTGCCCACTTGTCTTTTTTTTTTTAAATCCAGTCTTTTTACCGATTTCTACCTCGAAAAATGCGAGAGAAGTAACTTATTCATTGATCACCCTTTTTTTTCAATGTTTCAATCGATCATCCTCAACACCACATGCTGCTAACTGACGTTGGTCACCGGACGGTTTCAATTGAGTGACCAACCAGACCTCTTTGTTTCTTCTTTTAATAATCATAATTGATTGTTGGAAAGGGTAAGCCTGTTGTTCACGACATAGTTTTTCAAATCTTGGAATCAAATCATTATTCACTGATTTTTTTTTAATATCATGCGGCGCCCTGGTAGGGTCAATTGGGAAGATATGCGCTAAGCTATTAAAAACAAGAGTTTGACAACGGTGCAAAAAAAAAAAAATAATAGATAAATAATGTTTCTGTTTTTTTTTGTTTTTTTTGGTACGGTTGTATGTATTTGAGAGACAGGGTGAGAGAGAGATGCGGAGAGAAAGACAGTGCGAGGAAAGGCTGATAGACAGAGAGATGCTGCGAGTGAGGGCATGAGACTACACATATCTATTTCTTTTAAAATGTTTTATTTTTATCAGGTGTGATTTTTTTTTCTCCGAATTATTTAATTATCTTATGTCGGCCCCAGAGAAACGAGCATTTCTCGCTACAGGTCACATGATCAGCAACTGTAACTGATTCTCTCTTCTCCCTCTCTCTACCGACAATATAGGTATGAATATTATTTATTCAGTATACATGTATTCACCAAGAGAGCCAACCAAAGCTCCCCACTAGTCCACAGCAAGAGGAAGAGTACGTTGTGGTGGAGGAGTTAAATTTTAATTTCTCCTTTTCTCCTTCTTTTAGTTTTAAGTTGCTGAATCCCTTGTTTTTATATCAACTGGGCTTTTTACTTGGTGTAAATAAGTTGGTACTTTAAAAAAATCAAAAATACAAAAACGTAAACGTGCAATAACAAACACATTTAGAGCACTGGCTGATCGTTGTGAGAAAATTGAGTGAACAGGAATTTTTTTTTTTTCAAAAAAAGTTATCATCATCATCATCATCATTATTAATGAAAACATAACGTAAATATTGTGTCATAAAGACGTTTTTTTACGCATGTGTTGTTTTGTTGGGCAATGAATTTCAGGATTTTAGATTATAATTTCTCTCTTTTTTTTTTTTTTTTGTTCGGGTATTTATTTGGAGAGTCCCTTGAAAATCAGCGTTAGATGAAGTGAGGGGCCAAACCCTCGGGTATATAAATAAATAAATAAATAAAATTAACACGGCGCACAGACTACCGCTGTAACACCCTAATCTATCCTTCTCCCTCACAGTACGTCATGTCATATTTCAACATCAACATCATCATCATCATCATCATCATCATCATCATCACAATAGTCAATTTTGGTCCAGTGTTGCCAAATTTATTTCAATCTTTACATCTAGAATTGGGTAAATTTCTTTTTAAAAACATCTAGATTCTCCATTTATTCAAAATAATCTATGAAACATATCACACATTGATAAATTAAATCTTGCTTTAATCGTCAACATTAATTCATCAAAATGTTACTTATTTCATTGATATACATTTGATAAATAAAAGTACTTCTTATTCAATTAATATGAACTAAAAATATTACTTGTTTTTTTTATTGCTGTAAATTATATGAATCCAATTATCACTCAATTTATTACAATAAATTAGATTTAAAAAATGTTACTTATCTTATTTCTCTACTGTAAACTAAATAAAAACATTACTAATTTTATTAATGCAAATTAATTAAAACGATTACTTATTCATCACAGAAAGTACGTGTTTTATCAAAAATGTTACTTATCTTATCTAAAATAACTCCTATATTATTATTTTGAGAAAAAAATTTAGATAATCCAAATAGCAATTTCTGATATCTAGCTGCAGCCAAAAACATCCAGATTTAGATGAAAAACATCTAAATTGGCAACACTGGATGTCATATTTCCTAATCACCATCATCATCGCAATAGTCAATCGTGGTTGATTTCAACAAAAACAACAACAGCAGCAGCAGCAGCTGCATCTAAAAACTACTGACCGTGTATAGAAATATAATTGACACAAGCTTAAAAGCTAACAAAACAACAGCCTCACCAACCAGCAGAAGCATCGGGCAAGCAACACTGCCCTCCCCCCCCTCTTTCATTGCTGCCATGTGGTTTTCAGAGCCACTATTGCCTGTGACACTATAAAGGCCAGAAGGGGGTGAGAGTAAGAAGGGAAAGAAAGACATTTAAAAAAAAAAAAAAAGAAGAAAACAGGAGCCGACTTGACCACGATCTCTCTCCTTCCTTCCTTTCTTTGTGTATCTTTGAATACAACTACTCTTTCAGCATGGCGCTGGTACCCGCATATTTACACTTGTCATCGTTTATTATTCATCTTGTAATGTTCAAGCCTTCAGGTGAGGTTTTTGATTTCCTTCTATTATTTATACTTCTAGCAAAGAACGTGAGTATAAAATAAAATAAAATAAAATCATACATAGGGAGGCTAGAAGGCTGCATAGCATGTTATAGGTAGTTATAAAGCTTGGAGAAATCTGATTCCCTAAAAACTTATACTATTATATTTGATACCATACACTTAGTATATTCAATCTGGAAACCCCTATTATAGAGAAAACAGTATACATGGGTCAAGAGACTTGAGGGAGTATATGGATTTCCTTTTGAAAACCAATGTTTTATGTTAAACATAAAGCGTGAAGAAAGAAAAAAATTTACAGAATACATAAGCTAAACTCTTCATAATACATATCAAACTTGAAGAAATCAGATTTCCTTTTGAAAATGTATGTTATAGTATTTAGTATCAAGATTTAAGTTAACCTAACCTGCAACACCAGACATTTTAACTGTATCACAAAAAGCACCTGAACAAATATTAATATTTATATCAAAATGCCCGAGGAATTGATATAGATAAAAGATGTCTATACTTATTAAATCTCTTGAAAATACTTTAAAATTACGTGTATGGATTTGTTAGTGAAAAGCTTTTTCTTATTTCTTTTGCTCAATTTTTCTTTTATTTAATTTTTTTGAGAAACAATCCTGGCAAGTACAGGTGTCTTATTATTACCCTACTTCTTGGATGCCGTCTCCTATATAACCAACACTGCTCTATATATATATATATATATATATATATATATATATATTACATATAACACTTCAACCAACAACACTGCTAGTGTTCCATATAGACAGTGACACGGTAATTAAACACAGTAACCATATATATATATATATATATATTACTCAAAATGAATACTACTGCTACTAATAGGACTTCATCCTTTTTTTCCCCCTTTTATTCTCTACAGATACCTTCTATTTACTACTAGTGTCAATCGTCTTTTGGATTTTTCAACAAAAACATCACTTTTTTCATAACCCATTAAATATGTATATCTTGCAAGACTATTCTTCGCTCTTATTTGACGTTGCTTCATCTTCTACCAACGTCCCATCTTTCCCTCCTGCAACCTTTCTTTCTTTTTGGACATCTTTCTTCCTTCCGGTTTTATGTTATTCCCATTTTAAAAATTATTTGCTAACAACTATTTGCACTCATTTCATCATAAATTCTCCTATTTTTCCTCTCTACTCTTAATTATTTATTTATTTTTTTTAAAATTCCACTTACTAATCATCACATTTTCTTGGTGTCCAATTTGAAAAAAAAATGTTGTTCTCTAAGTCAACCCGTTCCAAAACAAACACGTGTTCGTTTATTCTGGAATTCAAGGAAGTCGCGAGAGCGGGAGTTCAGTTTAATTCTTTTCCACCCCACTGGAATGTATAGAGCCGTATGTATGTATATAAATGTATGTTGATCTTATTTCATTACATTAATATCTTTTTTCCCCCCTCTCTATTTGTATAATCAACAGACCTCTTACCGTATTCAAATTAATATTTTGAGGAAGTTAATAGCGGGAGTTTAATTCTTCTCCCCAGTCCAATGGAATGTCTATTGTCATACATATGTGCAAGATATAAAAATCCTGTGCCTTACATGTTTATCTTCTTTTACTACTTGAATCATATCTTAAAACAAACGATTTTCCCCTATTTTTGGACAATCAAGTTATCGTATTCTATTTAATATTAGCATTAATATTTCCTTTTACATGTTGAATCTCTTCATCGTAACCAATTTTTGCTTCGTGGTTGAATGAAGCGAATGATCGTTATCCAGATGTTATAACGATATGAAATATCTTTGGTTTATGACTATTATCGATTTAGGTACGGTGTACACCAACATCGTATCGATATTATTAAAACGGACTAACATGAAATTTTGGTAGCTAATCTATATATCATTATTATTATGTTAATTGTTGTTTTGATTTATTTTTGTTCAACTTTGAAATGTTGATTCACTTTCCTTAAGCAGTGAAATAAATACGTTAATAAGCTAAACATCACATTGACTTGTATTTTCTGCAGGCTTTTTTTTTCTACTTCTTCTTTGCTATCAATCTAATTCCTAAAAGAAAAATGTTATTTCTTTCGAAAATTGTGATTGGTCTGTCGATATCTTATTTTCTTCATCTGAGCTATCCTGAACTTTTTTTTTTCCGAGGCCAGTGGATGTTCATGTGTTAATTCTATTACGAAAAATTAAATTTGATTCCTTAACTTCTAAACGTTAAAATACTCAATAGTACTTCTTCCCTTGCGAGTAAGAACCTGAGTTGGGGGGGGGGTGAGCTTTTCAAAAATCTTACGTATGGTTTACAGAACTTGATATATTTCTGTTATTTGGCAAATAAATACATGTTGGTCTGCAAAACTGTTTCCCCCCTAATTGAGCATACGTCAGTCGAGAGCGGCGTTGCTAGAGAGAGATATTCAGAGTGGGGCTTGGCTCCTTTAGGGCCCCTCCAACATTTTGTGGATCTTTTTTTTTTAAGCCTAATCAATTTGCGATAAATAGATATGTACTATCAGTTAATTGGAGAAAAAAAATCTCATGGGCTGAGTTTATTTATGCAATTAATGTTCATCCTTACGTTGTTATTGTTATGTCAGAAATGCAATGAGGTGAACCTTAATTAGAGCTTTTGGGGACCCTGGGGCGTTTAAATACACCCGCTTCAGCTCCACCGACGAGTCCTTATCAACTTTTTAGGTCTAGTGATTTATTTTTTATGTTATGAAAACAAGAAAGGTTAATATTGTAGTGCCCCCAAAAATGCGGGAATCTTGAAAGTCCTTTTCTTTTTTGTTTCTTCCATCCCGGATAAATCTCCTCCGTCTTCCTTCAATGAAAAAGAGGCTGTTTCTTGGCATCAAACTGATTCTAACCTTTTTTTCTCTCAACGTTTTATAAAGTCTCAAGTACACAAAGATTGAACATTTTTGAAGGTTTTCGATCAGAAATTGATAAATCTTTCTGTACGTAGGGCTATTCCCTAGAAATGATTTCTATTTACAACTACTATAGGGACTTTTACGAAGTTTTAGCCAATCTCTTTTGCTTTCGTATTGTTCATTGTTTTGTTGTACAACTGAAAAAAAGATCACTACAACATGCCAATTAAAGTTTTTGGCATTTCTAGGGCGTAAGATTACGTTCTAAAGTGATTTATTTTGGTTTTGTGGAGCAATGTAAAAATACCTGATAGTTTATTCGACCAATTCAATCAACTTGTGTGTATTATGGCTCGGAATGCAAGGAATTATTAAACTTTTAGTCGTGTGATGATGGTATTTATTTACACGAGCGGAATGCGACAAAGGGTTGAGTGGTGCAAGGGTGCTCACATGTGGAGCCCGTCTCCTGTTCCCTCGGCATTCCCCCTTTTTGGGGGCCTTGCAGATCACCCTGACTCCATTCTCTGGTCTTTTCACACCAATTTTATTTATTTATTAATTCATTTTTTTCTTCATCTTTTCAATTCTTGATCTTTGGGTAAAGAAAGTGGTGCCAATTGTTGGCCACTGATGCTAAAGTCTGTCCAGCTCCAATAATGTTGAATTTTTTTGCTATCTACCCATCCTTGCAATGTATTGAACACGATTGTGAATGTAAGTGGTTGCTTATGCTCGTTTGGAAGCTAAAGGGACTCCACCTTCGCTATGACTATCATTCATTATTCCTCCCTCACAATTCTGAAGCCTGAAAATCTAGTAGTAGTAGACCACAGGAATATAAATAGCAAAAGTAACAGTCAAACCTTGGATTTGGTAACAAAATGCTCCTTAACTTATTTTTCTGAGATGAAATATTGTAAATCCTTAATGTTCGGCTACTTTTACCTTCATCGTAATGGTCACTTTTTATTGCAACTAAACTCTCCCTTCTGCCACGAGTAAATAAATGAACCGCATGGATTGGAACAAATAAATTGCAGGCTTCCATACTAGAGGGATGATTTGCTTAATGTGCAACCATTGTTATTACTATTATTTGATGGTAAGCACCAGTCCAAAGGGGACCTGGCCCAAGTTTACTTGCAATAAGAAAAGAACAACAATTAAAATGAACGCAAGTAAAAGCCTAAAAATCTTAGATAAAATACTCTGTCTCATTTGCCTTTGTGTATTTCTATTGTTAATATAGATGCATTCCATTAGTAATTAATAATTTATACAAAATTGTATGCTTTAATTGCAAAAATATATACATGGAGGTGATGCTGATATTTTAATCAACCACCATGAAATTTCCAGCTTGTGGAAAAAGACTTTGAAAACAAAGGAACTCTCAGTAAGATGACTCTTATATTAAATTAGTTATTTAGATTTTGTGGCTTGCAAATTATTGGCATGAAGATTGGTTTTCTCTGACGAATAGTGATTGATAGTAGTGAGATCCTGGGTTTGATGTGCATTCTCCTTGCTAGGTTTCTTTTTAATTAGTTGGAGTCCTGATATCTATGGAGGAAAATCCTCTAAGAAACAATAATTTCATCATAAAACCAAGAAATCTTGATCAAAAACTTGAGAGTAATTTGATGCACAGTTCAGTTGTAATGCTTCAAAGATATGAAATGTGTGTAAATAATGTATCAGATCTATCTTTTAAAGCATTAGGAGTGTTGGAAACTCTAATTAAACAAGAATTAGGTGTTTAAATGCAATGCACTGATATAAATGATAGATACAATGTATAGAGAGGCTCATTGATTGAAGAAAAGCAGTGCTGTACTTGCAAATCATTTTGTAGTAGTACCACTCCCAACCTGGTAAATTTTATGATTTCTCTTGCATTATAAAATCAATTGGATCTGGAAGAAGACAACTGTCTGGATTACTTGATCGTTACACTGTTGACAGTTGGATTTAAGGGACAACATCCTGGTCATTTGAAGAGTGTTGATGCCAGGCTACGGCTTTTGAAACTCATTCTTGGTCATCTTCCTTGGAAATATCTTTGAGGCAAAGTTTCATGTTTTGGCATTCAGCTTCTCTGTGAACTACTGCGAGGGCCACAGAAAATACAAGTGACAGCGCATAATTTTGTCTCAAAAGGTGTCGGACCATCCAGTGACAGAAAATAGGCATTGCACCTGTACTTGAATTCTCCTTTCGACTTATGTTTGTACTTGAGAAAAGATCTGAACTTTAGCTTGTAAACAGTAGCTTAAACATCAACTTAAACAAATTTCTGTATATATTTTTACTTCACTTTCTATTTTGTCACTACCTAAAAAAAACAACCTTATTTTGAACCTGTAATTACTTCACAACCTACTGATCTCTGTGGTATTGATATGTAAGAATCGATATCTGACCAAGTATTACACTACTTATCCTGCTTATAAAGTCCACAGTTGACCACAATATGGCAGCTTTTCTTGAAGAGATTTGGATAACATTTCTGAAACTGTTGCTTTTAGAGAGCAAAATATAACATAAGATTTTATTCAAATTAGTTGAATGGTTTCGATATATATATATAACTGAGTAGTAATACTATGACACTTGTTTGCATAATCTTGTGAGTATTTGGATGACCAAAAATTCACCCCCCTCCCCCATCTTCAATTTCTCCATCCAAGCTTTGCACGATTTGTGATCCATAAAGGAATGGTACAATTCGAGACTCATCTTTCCCTTCACATTTACCAGATTAATATAGTATTATGTAAACAAACATGGATCTTTTGCTTTAGTGGAAACTATTGAATGTGATGTCACAGTTGACGTCCATAAAAGGACGCAAGTTTTGTATACTCAGCCTCTCTTTGATGGAAAGAAAAAACTTGGCTATACAGCCACGTGTTGACTTGTGTATTCTGTTTGTATGAACACAATTCTCTGGCTATTAGTTGATCATTACAGGGTAAAGTGAAATATGCTAGTGATGTCATGAATTAATTCTTCTATGGAATCAATTTTTATGAGACTTCAAATTTTGACACTGCGGTCATTCAATTGACTGAGATGGTAACTTGAATATAATTTTGTATACTTTTCAAAAGACAAGTTTTGTTATTATATTGAACTGCTGGAATGTCATTATTTTTGGTTTGGCTCACAAAACTTGTGTAATATGTAACTTTTTTTTTTTTTTTTTTTTTCTTCCTGTATGAAAAATGATGCCAATGCAAAGAGTAAGGAAAGCTTGGGGTTTAAGCAAACAAATCAGCCAGAAAGTAAAGTCCATTATTTCAGCATACTTACAACTGGTAATCTACAAAAAGATCACTGCATATTCTTACGTCTCAGTTTTACATTCACTCGTAAGTTTTTATAAAATGAATTGTAAAATCAGTTGATATTGTTGCAAAAGATATCAACTGTTTCTTTCAGGTTTAAGATCCTGGCTTTTCTCTGCCCCCTAAGGAAAGGCATGAATCCATCTCTTCTCTCCTACAGCTCTGGGTGGCATAGTGTGGAAGACTCCTGAGATGTAAAAAGTTCACTAGCCTTTCCCTTTCCCTCTTGTAAGGGGGGGGGCGGGTGAAAGAGGAGAGTAATGTGGAGGGAAAGAGATTACTTGAAGTAGAAATGCATTGCCTGATTGAAGCTGTCGAATTACTTCCTATTTATCGAATTTATTCCCTTATTCGTATTCTCTTTTGAAGTGTACTTAGCAGTTAATACATCTAGAGTTATCTCTTTGGATAAACTTTCTAATTTTTATCATTTTATATTGATTGAATTACTCAAACTGGTCAGATCAGTCTGGAAATTACTTCATTCTCTGAGTATTTTGATGGTGTTATGCTGACAAATTGTTCTCACAATGTGTTGTTTTTGCTTTGTAATGGTAAATAAACGTTTGCTATTGCATTGTATGGGAATACCTTGGATTGTGCAGGTTTTGATCTTCTATGGTTAAGGTATTGCTGTACAAACAAATATAACTGAGCATGAGCTGGAAAAAAACAACATATTAAATCATAAGACCTTGAACTGCGGTGCGGTTTCAAACAGTACAAATTTTTAAACCAATCAATTGTACTAATCAAGGTATAACCATACTTGAGATCCAGCAAAAACAATTTTCCTCTGCATTTTCTTTGTTCAAGCTGAATGGACTCAGATTTTTTTAATGCATTTAAAAAAAAAACGAATAGATAAAGGACACTGCTCAACAAATGACTTTTACTTGGCATATTATCATATAAGTGTTTCCTGGTGCCATCCAGATTAAGGTTGAAAAAAAAAATTCTAAAGCCAGGATTTTGACTCAGTTTTCAAGACTTCTAAGCTTTTCCCTGTAAGAAATTAATGCATTGTCCTACTGTTTATCAATATTTCTATTAAATCTTTAAGGATATAAGATCTGACTTTCAAAATTTTCAAATTAAGTAATCCTGTCAATCACTAATTTGAATATATATTTTAGGTAAATTTTCAAGCTGTTTGTTTTTTTTGTTTTTTTTTCTTTCTTCTCTTTTAATCTGCCAATAAACAGACCTTTAATTTCTCAGATTTATAAATTTTATCATGAACTCTAATTTCAAATTTGTGTGAACATTAATTCATGATCATTTAAGAACCATAAATTTTTACCAGCAAAACTTTTCAGTGGAAGAGTCTTTTTCACTAAATATTGTGAGCATTGGATTCTCCAATTCAAAAACCTCTAAATTGGCAACCCTGTTTTGATAGATCATTGAAATTTTCAATTCAATTTTTTTTCATGCGTGTGTAAGCCATGAGGGAATCTTTCACATAATGGATTTATTTTGTCAAAAATGTCACTTTGTTCCATGAACCCCCCTTGAAAGGTTGCTAGGAACCCTTGGGCCTCACAGAACAGTTTAAATACTGCTGGTCCAAAGTAACTTTTCCCATTATAGCAGCACTCTTAATCTCCAAGATTGCTGTAAAAAATGGGCGTCTACTAAATATACATGAAATTATTCTAATTCATTTTTGTTTTTTATTCTTTTCCAGAATGCAGTGATCGTTGTTAGTAATCAAGTTCTTGGCAAAGATCGGAAACATACCTGTTAAATCTTGAGCAAAACTGTCAAATTATACTCAAAAATTTTGTGTGAATCTCTCAACAGAAGAGTTGTCGATTTTTTTTTTTTCTAAAAAGTTTAACAAGGAGCGGAAGGGGGAAAAGATGGGTTTCAAGTGTAGCTTTTGCTCCAAGATTTTCACTCAAAAATCAGACTTGATGTTGCATGAAGCCCATCATGCAAGGGAAGCGTTCTTTCGAGCATATTCGCAGCAGCAGCAGCAGCAGCAACAACAGCAACAACAACAGAAAAATAACAATAATATGTCCAAGAAGACATCACTCACTAACACTTCGTCCAGTTCACCATTACCACTTCTGAATCTCAAGTGTGTCTACTGTCAAGAGGTCTACCATGACCAGTTCAGCCTTGCCGAACATGTGCAGCAACACCATATGGGTAAGAAACTTCTGTCGTGCCACCTATGTGATAAGGTTTTCCAGCAGCCGTCAGATCTTGCCATGCACATGCGTATCCATTCGGGAGAGAAGCCGTTCACTTGCAGTATTTGCAATAAGTCTTTCACGCAACTGTCAAATCTTGCAGCTCACAAACGTATCCATCAGAGCGAGAAACCATTCCAGTGTACAGAGTGTTTAAGAACTTTCTCCGACTCTGCTTCTCTGTCGCATCATATGAGGGTTCATTCTGGAGAGAAACCATTCCAGTGTGACATCTGCTTTGAGACATTTTCCATTTCTTCGAATCTCGTGATGCACATGCGAACCCATAGTGGAGAAAAGCCGTACCGTTGTGATTTTTGCGACAAATCCTTTTCGCAGTACGCACACTTGGGCGCTCACCTCAAGACGCATGCTGACGAGCGTCTTTTCATGTGCAAGATTTGTGGAAAGGCGTTCACCCATGCTTCGAACTTGAGTGCGCACATGAAGATGCACTCTGGAGAGAAACCTTTAATCTGTTATATATGCAACAAGCTATTCTCAGAGCACGCACACCTGACCGCTCACATGCACACCCACACTGTTGAAATATCTGCTGCTTCCATCGGAAACGTTATCATGTCGCCCAATGCTGCCAATCCCATAAGCAGTACCCCCAATACAAAGGGCAGGCCTCCATTGACCATGTCCCCTTCCCCATCCCATCACATTCATAAAAGCCAACAGCTCCCACCAAATCCAATACCAGCTCATAACCATCACGCGAGAGCCCACTCGGCTTCCGAGGTAAACCTTTCTAGTACAAACCATAGCAACCATATTGCTAATGACAAAAATCCCCCCCTTTCCACTAAGAATCATGTGAGAAACCACTGTGTGGCAGGTTCTATGCCAATACATTCCCATAATGAAAAGGCTTCCAAACCACAAACACCAAAACTACCACCTGAACCTGAGCCTGTGAAGAAAATGTCACAGGAGGATATGGTTAAGATATTCCATGAAGTAGCTGTATCTTTATGGGGAGTAAGCTCAGAAGACTTTCTTATGGATTTAGCTGTTGATTCCTCCTAATAGCTTTATAATCTGATCTTCAGGACAAGATTCCCTCTTATACCCCTAACAATCCGTACAGGTTTGCCAAATTGAGCCACTACCGGGAGATAAACCGAGCGTTCTTGGAGATTTACCTAGTATACACGCATTGGAATAACATCTAACTTGGAAATTGGGCTCAAGAAGCTGGTATTGGCCCTCTGCCTCCAGACTCTCTTAATTTCCATATTCAATGCTAATCTAATGCTCTGAGACATAACCTCAGATTTTTGGCTCTTATAATCCAACCTGGCAACCATGCATCTGTACAGTATTGATTTTTTTTTTTTTTTTCCCCAATATAAACATGTTTGTAATTTTGAAAAAAAAAATTATGGGCAGTGTCCAAATACTACCATGTTGTGAAAAGTCCTGCTTAAGAATTTTTTTTTTTTTTATAGAGTAGAAATCTTATGCTTTTTAGATCTTATGGGGAAAAAAAAAACAATTCTCAACTACACAGGAAAGTTGGAGATTAGATTGACTTTTATGACAGAGACTGAAAGAGTGTGTGTGTGGGGGGGGAGGTTGTTTACTGTGATGTGACCACTTGATCTAATTCACACCACTATCCACCAATCGCTGATATCAATTATGACAGTCCTGAAGATTTGGCCAGTTTCTAACAGGTTTGACAGATTAGGCTACAAGGGGAGATAATCAGCTTTATTTGAGAGAATTAACCAAAACAGGTTTTGGAATAGTGTCTCTTTTGGAAATAATGAATCCTGCTAGTCTGGCCTCAGAGGTTCAATAAGAGCCTCTTGAGGCCTTCTAACTGGCTGGGTTTTCTAAAGTTTGCACCGAGTAAGCGTTGGCAGGCGTAATGCTTGATTTATCGCCCCTTGTCCAATCTTGTCACCTTGGTTTCTAAGATTTTGCCCCCTGCCCCCAAGTAAATTGATCCTGTTGATGTGATCTTCATCTAAGTGGTTTTTAGCCACTTGTGTTAAAATACTGATAATGTTATCAGGATTCGATATAACATTTTTTTCCTATTTTTTCTCTTTTATCCAGGCTTGCCAGATTATACTACGAGGGGAAGTAACTCTACCTTTATCTCGGACTTACCCAACACTGGCATCGGAAAAGCATCAAATTAGGAAATCTAGAGTTTAGCATAGGTACGATACCATATTGAACCTCTACCTGTGTTGGCTAAGTTTGCGATAGCTAGTTATTCCCTCCATAGCCCAACCTGGCAATCTTACTCTAACTTGCATTTGAGTTTTTGTATCTCAAAGCGATTATTTTTTTATCCCCCCTCTTTCATCATCTTGTTGGGACATCATTTTTGCTCAATTAATGTACATTGCTTATTTTCTCTCACATCCAAGAGGGAGGCATTACATGGACTGGAAACCACTGATGCTCCCTAATACAAAAGTAAATCTCCATATTAGACTGGAAAGAGTGACAAGTGTTCGTTTTTTTTTTCTTTTCTTTCCTTATTACTACCCTTTTTCTCTGGATGATTGTCTATGTATTGTTTCAATCTGGAAATTAATGAACCACTTGGTACCACTTCCAAATGACAGAACTCTTCTATGAATAGAATTTTAAAAGGAACCTTTCCTAAAGGTCAAAAGGAGGTTACTTTGTTATTTTTCATTTAAATTAGATTTAGGGAAAAAAATTGTATGAATTTGAGAGTCAAGTCGTTTTTTTTTTTTTTTTTTTTTTTTTCTTGACAGGAAACTATCTTCTATCTCATGTCTTTTTTTTTTTTTTTTTTTTTTTTACATCTTGGTGCCCCCCCCTCCCCAGGTGTCACTCCCAACAGATCTGCTGCCATTTTTCCTTGGCTCCTTTTTATATTTCTCTCTCGCCCTTTTTATCTGATATTGTACCAAACCATTTATCTGACGAGCTTGGTACTGGGGGTGACCTAAACTTCTGGATTTCCTTGAGGACCAAGGCTTACTGTATACTTGATATAAAAAAAAGTATACAATGAATTTGTATGTGACAGATACAAATTAAAACGCTCTTTAAGCTGAAATTCTTAGAATATGAAATATACAATGCAAAGTAGGACAACAAAACTGTCCATAGCATCCAATACAACCCACTTTGAAAACACTGTTTCATCAATGATAATCTATTTCTGAAGACATTCTAACCACGCTACGAAGAGTTACCAATCAGCAAAACTACTTGTTTCAAAACAGTTTTGTTTGTTGTTCTCTGGCGGGGGGCTGGGGGTGACAATCGGTGTGATAGTGTAAACCTGAATCAAATGCAAGCTGTGCCTCTTTGCCTCTGTATAATATTTAGAATGCTCATCTTTTAGTATAGCATTCCTCTTAATCGGCCATCTTGCTTGATAGATGAATTTCTCGTGAGGTGAATTTTGCGTATTTGATGGCATACAAGACACCCCCCTCCACCTTTTTCAGCGGGGGAATAATAAACAAATTTCCCTGATTTCCTCTTGCTTGTCACCCAGTGTGGGGGCTATTGACAACCCCTCTCTGCCCCCTGGAAAAGGAAAAAAGGGCTCTTATATACTATCAAATAGGGTAATTCAGCACAAGTCATGTCACTTTGTAACAGGACTCGGAATTTTCCAATATATCGACAAGAATTTTATGAGCACTCGGAAAGTACAGAATTTGCTTGTGACAAACTAATTTTAGGTTCTCTATTTTCCACATTTTCAAAATTATAAATTGCAAAAAAAAAAAATGACGATGTATCTAAAGATTTTTGAAGAATCATTGATCGAACGGATTAGAAAATCTTTTGAAAATGTCCCCTTTGATATGCTTCACTTAGCCCCAGTGTGAAGATACTTAGCCCCAGTATGAAGATATTTATACATGGTGGCATATAATAGGCTGACTGTTCGTTATTCTTTCGGACTACTCTGTGTGTGTGGGGGATCCCTATAAGTTTTAATTGCATAATTTTGGAATATGTTGATATTCTACCGGTTATTCCTTAGTTATTGTTGATTGAAGATGTAGCTATTATTTTTTTATTTTTCATTTCATTTCTTCTTTTTTGTGTGTGTGTGTGTGTTGGTTATGACACTCTAAAAGAAAGCAAAAAATAGTGTGGAAGAATCAAAAAGGTCACTCCATTCATGGCTCACTTGCAAGTTACTGCTGAAAAACAAGTGAAAGTGATTTTTTATTACTTTACTATCTTGAAAAAAAATGATTCATTGTTTTAATTTTTTTACATTCCTATAATAAAGACTAATGATACCAAGATCTTATTTGTGAAAAAACATTGCATTTGGGTCCGAGACATTTCCCTGTAATTTCAAGGCTTTCAATGTAGCAAGAATGAAAAAAATCATGAACTAATTTTTTGCCTTTTGACTCTTTGAATATGGGCTAACATTTCAATTTTCTCAAATTAGGGTTGTAAAAAGGGAGATAATCCGAGCTTTTTTCTTGGAGACTTGGCCAAAACAGACATTAGGATAGCATTGAATTTGAGGGCAATACCAGCCTCTTATGGAATCTCTGCCACCCAAATTTGCTTTTTTTTTCTTTAAATCTTTAAATTTTTTCATTTCTCCTCCTCTAATTCAACGCCATTCCAATGTCTGTCGTGGGTAAGTCTGAGCTTTATCTTAAGTTATCTCCGCTCCTGTTGACCCTTTTGGTAATAGATCAGACCACTCAGTGCGGCATATTTCTAAATTCAGTAATTATTCATATGTACATATGTAATCATTTTTTTAAAAAAAATTTATCATATCCCTCCTCTCTTTGCAGTTTGACTCCCATGTGGTAATTTCTAAATTATCACTGGGTGAGGGGATGCTGTAAAATATTCAACCCCCCCCCCCCAATTTTTTCTCCTCCTTAATTCAACTCCTTTCAACAAACTCATTGAAGATTTTGAAAAAATATATTAAGATCCAAACCAGGGTTGCCATATTAGCTATAAGGGGAGATGAAGCTTGGATTATCTCTGAAACTTATCCCATGCTAATATTAGAATAGTATTGGATTTGTAAATTGAGTTAATCTTGGAAGGGGTTCAATACCAACCTCAAGAGGCTTTTATCGAACCAGTTTTTATGACACTCCTTTATATAAGCTCAATATCTTCCCTAATTTAGCTTTAAATCAAAATTTTTATTTCTATTTTTCATTAATCCACGTAGAAAGCTTCAAAGTTTCTCTTAGGAAGCCTGTTATGTCTAGAAATTTGAGTGGGTTGGTTAAAAGTGCACCACAATATTTTTCTAAAAAATTGAAATAATTTTAAAATACGATCACTTGACCTCCAATTTCTCTTCCAGATTCCAATTGCATTTACATTGTTCAGTACTACTGGATCTCACTCTTTTGAAATATATGAGGTGGTACCCAAGAATAAGCAGAATTCGAGACTCTATCCCAGTAACAAGAAACTTAGTCCCCCCCACCCCATGGTTCCTCTCAAATCCTGGCACATATTCCTGATGGCTCGCTGAGGATATATATATATATATATATATATATATATATATATATATATATATATATATGATTAGCTGGGCTCGAGTGGTGAAGAAACGTATTTCATTTTCTGTTAACATTCGCTTGCATGAACAACTAGACACAGCCTCAATCTGGATATCTTGATCTGACGACTTTCAATTGATTGCATGGCAAACTTTTCAAGATTGTCTATCTAGCTTGTTAAAGGTTGACCAGATCACGGTTGGTCTTCAAGTGGTATTTTACTTTGTTAGAAACACAAATACAACTCGTACACTTGTGTTTACCAGAGTTTCAGTGCTTTGTGTGTTTGTTTGAGGGGGGTTTTGCCCCACCCCCCATTCAGGATACCCCCTCATATATATAATGCACTGATGAAAATTATCATTTTAGAAATTGAAACTGTTCTTCTTTGAATTTATTTGGCATTTCTATATCCCAACAGCCAGAAAAGAATATTGTATGCCAGGAATTAAGATAGATGTTTTGTCTTACAGGCCTAAGTGAATAAAATTTAGAAACTTGATATAATAAATGCAATTATCAAAAGTTTTTTGGTTTTTTTTTTTTTTTTTTTTTTTTTTTTTGTTTGTTTGTTTTTTTTTGTTTTTTTTCCTCCCCCCCCCCCCCCTTCGCATTGAAGGAGTGAAGTTCTTTAGACAAAATATTTAATTTAGGTTCAAATTTTGTTTATGCATGAACAGCAGAAATAGTGTTGAAACAATTTTAGATATAAAACAGAATTGTCTGAAATTGCAAAAAATGACTGTTTTTAACCCGGAAATGCAATGAATAGTACGATGTTGATTACTGCTGGTTTTGATGCAATATAGTTGAAGTGTTGCGGTACAAATAAATGTAACTAAGTATAAGTTTGAGAAACCAGGGAAGGGGGGGAAAGACTCGAGACTGGAAAATTTTGTAATGAATTAACTACACTAATCAAGGTTTAATTACTAAATTTTATCCTTTGACCTAAGACGGATAAGGGAAGCAAAATATTTGTCACATGCTCAGTGAAGTTGGCAGGACAGATATGAGTCTGGACAGCTGTTTGCTGACCCTTCTATGAACATGTTAAAACTAAGGGTTTTGCTATGTTGGGCTGGACTGGAAAAAAACAAACTTTGTGATTGATTATTTCCACACAGGACTTCATTATCTGTACAACACTCGTATTCAATCATCTACCTCTAATTGGAGAAATCTTAGGATGATGTGTGTATGAACCAAGATGACTTCCTACAATGGCCAGTGTTGAATTGATATTTACCAAATATCAGTCACCACAACAGACATAGCAGTGTGGGGTTTGGGTCAGCTATTCTCGAAATTTAATAAACTTTCAAAGTCTTCATCTAAAATGATAGATTTGAAACATCTAAATTGACAACACTGAGAGAAATTACCAAAATAATTCGAAGATCTAGTTTTGTATGACAGGTGGCGAAATAGTTCTCTTGACACTTGTGGCACACTGCTCCAAACCAAAAAAAATGGCCCCTTCAAAATATGTTATTCTTTTCAAACATCATTCACAGCTTCCTGATATTGTTCTGTCCCGGTAAGAACTGCTCCTTTTCCAAAACAATGAACTTTTTTCTTTTTTTTGTTGATTCTAATGAAATACAATTTCTGCTTCTCCCTCTGAAGACCTGACACACGCTCAAAACTTACACGAAAAAGTCTTTTCTTTTGATTTTTCTGGGGGAAAATTAGCAATGATTGATCAGACAAGGAGCGCTCTGTAGTCATAGGATGGGAAAAGTTGCTGGCAGTTTTAAATGGCAGAATTACTGAAAATTTGCGGAGGCTGTGAAGGAAAAGTTATCGAATCGGAGTAAATTCAACCGGGGATTACAATAAGGAGGGCAATGGGTCTCCAGCTGCAGTGAAACCTACCCAAGGGAGCTTTTCACTCTCCTTTGTGAAGTACCTGTTCTGCTAGGCGTTTTCCAAAAAAGAAAGACTGCATCTCCTTACTTCACGGGCATAATAATGTTTAAGTAGCTAACCAATTTTGTGAAGGATAGAGGCGGGTGTGTACTTTGCAGGCGTTACTTCAGTATGACGGAAAGTATCAACCGATTTTGCATGAAAAAAGCTATGTGCAAACACTGAGATAACTGAACAACTTGCCATCATAAAGTTGACATTCGCCATATATTGTCAGTACAAGGCAGTGCTGTATTGTTTGAAGTTGTTTGGATCAGCATTCAAGGAATGTTATGAAAATAAATTTCTTTGGAACCATACTTTCATGTAGCAGATGGAACGTAATTTTTATGGCAGGTAGCTCCACATGCCAAAAAGTCCAGCCCCTTTCCAATTGTGCACTTTAGAACAAATGCCTAGTTAGATTGACATTGGATGTAGAACCATATCTCGTAATACCTGAAGATATTTTTTTTTAAAAAACAAATTCCTGGAAGGTTCTTAGGTTAATGTAATTTTTTTTTTTTTTTTTTTTTAACTCTACCTGGGTGTAAGTTAACCATTATCAGGCTTGGAAAGTGATGAGGGAAATCTCAGTTTGGAACTTGAGAAAAGAACAAATGTCATCCATCATGTTTCTTTCACCAAGTCATTAACTCAATCCAGCAAGGTGCCTGCTCTTATACCTCCTCCTTCTCTCCTTTCCCTTCCCCTTCCTCTTCCTTTTCCTGTCTGGAAAACTTGAAACAAATACCACATTTACATATTGTTAGCTTTTCAAGGAACAAAAATATGACAAAAACTACCTTGATTTGCTTTTTTTTGTTAATGTGTGACTGATATAAATTTGTCATCCACAGTTGAGCCGTAGAACTGCAATGACTGAAATTCCTGATTTTTTTTTTAAGGTCTTTAAGTCTCGGTCTGTCTGTCTCTGTCTCAATACTTCATGAAGTAAGACTTGTTACATTTGCTGAGGATCATGAAAAGCTCAAAAAAGAAATGAGTCCTCTGAGAATTAACTGTTGGACAATGGATTGTAGGCTTTGAATTCAAAGCTTCTTAAATTGTAGAACACCATGCAGTGTGATTTTTTTTGTTCCTGGGTAGTGAGTGTTATTTTATAAATACTTATTTGTAAAAAGTATGGAGAATGGCTTTCATTCAGTTCAAACTTAGCTCTGACAAGGATGAGGGTACATTTTAATTCTTATTAGATGAAGTTTTTTTTTTTTCCATTTTTCATCTTTTTAAATTTTTGACTACTTCAACCTTCATCCTAATTTTATTCGTTGCTTTTTATTGCAACTCTTTGCTCGGGCCGATTACCCTCAAGCAACGAGTAAATAGCGAAATGAAGGAAAACAAGTAGTCAAAAAAGTTTAGAAAGAAGTAATATTCATATGTAATGGTTTTTTCATAGTAAAAATGTGCAAATTCACCCTATCCAATTGAGAATAGATTTCGAATCATCATTGCCGTGGTCACAAAAAAGTTTCAAGGAAATAACATTTTCTGTACTTTTCTGGAAATAAGTTGTAACCTAGGAACAAAAAAATGTTAGAAAAAGTCGCATAGTGTAATTCATGTTTGTTTTATTTATTCATTTTTTTTTTATGACTTGAATTATTAGCGAATGTTTCTGTTTTTGCTGAGATCTTTCACTTTCAATCAGTTCTTCTGTACTTGTCAGATTTTTCATCCGTTGAGCAAGTTTCTCTCTTCTGATAGATATCAACTGGAATATAAACAACAATGTTCAAATAAAAATGATCTTATTTTGAATTATTTTTTTTTTTTTTTATACGTATGTATGTGTGTGTATATATATATATATATATATATATATATATATAGCCTTATGGTCTGTTGTTCACTGAGTAATTCTAAGTTGTGATGGGCCTTACCATGACGATGTTAGGAAGGGGGTAGAGAAGTATACATGGCTTTCCCAAGGACATTAATACAAAGTGAAAGCAAACTGTCTCAGGTGGAGTGTGAACCTTGCTCTCCACTCTCATTCTGTGCCCTCAACTGCTCTGCCACCTTGCACCTCCCCTCTTTTTCTTTTCTTTTCTCCATATCATCATTATCATTGATATTAGTGACCTTATCAGTATTGAATAAGTAACACTTTAAACAATGCATTTTGATTTACAGATGTCATCCATTATTATGCAGTTGTTACAACCAAGCTGGGATAAAATTTAGTTATTTTGAAGCTAGATCTAACTATTCTGGGGTCCCATTCACTGGTGTTATAACTACAGAATGGGGGAGGTCTGTTTTTGAGCAAGGGGGAATTGTACTCATCTTAAGTCAGTGGTTCTTAACCTTCTTCAGGGCTGGCACTGTTTTGAGATTCCCAAGTCTTTCTTGCACCTCTTAATCTCAAAGCTAAAAAATAGGATTTAAAACAAGACTGGTTGTTTCAGGGTCAAACTACACTTCAACTGGGGCTTGAAAGTTTTCAAAATATCAACTTCTTCAAAAACATTTTCCCATAAATTCTTTAAAATTGGAAAACTAACTTTCTATTTTATTTCTCCTTTTCATTCATTGATGACATAGGGATTGTCTTTTTTCTTCTCTTTTTTTTTTTTTTTTTTTCCTAATTCTTTCTCTGTCCATTTTAAACTTATCACTTCATAAGTCTTTTGCACCAGCCCGAATTGTCTTGTGTACCATTTAAAAAATTTTTTTTTTTTTGCGGCAGGGGGTGGGGGTGTTAGTCTACCCCAGGTTAAGAACCACTGATCCAAGTCAAGATTCTAGAGAAGGTGCATTGTATATCACTTCCCAACCTTGTGCTGTTGATACAAATCTTTGGTTTTTGTCTAAGCATTGTTCCTTCATAGTCAGCTTTGAAAGTCCATTGTTTGATAAATGCCTTTCCCAAGGTCTTGTAAAAGACATGGGTAGTACCTTACACTGATCCATGATGATGATGGGAGGGTGGTCCTAGTCTGGCAGCTCAGTCTTTGCCTCCTTGACAGTCTTGGATTTTTTCATTGCACTTTAGTTTTTCAGTTACATCTGTTGAGACAGATTTTCTTTGTATAGATTCAATTATGATTAAATCCGATGAAGAAAATGTTGATATTTTGTATCAGTTGCTTTTTGTAAGGAAGAATTATCTGATACCATAGAAAGCAGAATGAGAGTAATCTACCCCTGTGGAATTGATGAAGAAATTATTTAGAAATTCTGATGATTATTGTGTGAGGCATCCATTACTCAATAGGGACAAGATATGGAAATCCTGGTCTAACAAAAAAAAGGAAGACCCTGGAATACTGTGTTACAAGCATTGCTAACACTGGAGGGGGGGGGTTCTGTCTACCATCCTTGCATTCAGATGATACACTTGTAAAGTGCTGTAGAATTGATCAGCCAAAACGTATTTACAACATGGAGCTCAATTATGTGGAAAAACAATTTGAAAGTCAATGACCCTTCTCAAAACTATAGAGATGAATAAGAAAACTGTATTTCGCATAAATGAATTGGTATGGCCAGTGCGTACACCAGAACTAATTATCTAAAACAAAAAGATCTTGATTTAAAAAAATACCAGCACAAAATTAGGGCATTGTTGATCCAAGATGGCTACAGAGCCCTCCTGAAATCACTTTTTCGACCAGAAAAAAAAACGTTTTTAGATGATGCCTAATGGTGTATTCATACAAATTTTCAAGGTTATAGCCACAAAATCTGACCTTGAGACACAGATGAGCACAGAGGGGAGAATCTGTTGCTTACTTGGCTGGTTGTTGGGCTATGGTGATTTGATAGATTTCTAGTCATTACCCATGGATAAATTGGAATATATTTGAATCTCTCTTATATATATTCAGGTAATTTTATCATGTGTTACGGATAGAAACAAAAAAAAAATGTTCATATTGACAGATTGTAATGTGTGAGCTTGTATCATTGTTAGTACACACCTTGAATGGAAAGTGATAATTTTATAAATCTCAAGTTAGACTGAAAATGTCACAATGTTCAGTTTATAGATTCTATACTTAAGTTTTTATGAAACAATTTTTTAAGAAAAAAAAAAAAAAAACTTGTTTTAAATGGTGGGTGGGAGGTATTTTATCAGTAAAATTTAACTCTTTGTTACAAACAAATAAGAGGTCATACTGCACATTGTTTAATGAGTTCGTATCAGACCATCTTTACTGGGAGGTCCGATGGTGATTGAACCCACGAGTAACAGACGACAAGATTAGCTTATGATCACTGCTACATGACGTGTTCTCTGATCCGTTTTTTTTTTCTTTCATATTATTCATTAAGATTCTAGTTTTGTATCAGACCACCAATTGTGGTAAATCCAATGAGAATCAAACCCAATAACAACAGCCAGCAAGATTTAATTTGTTGTTCATCACTATGATCCTGATCTGCTACTTAATCCCAGTATAAAAAAAATCCATATATATATATATATATATATATATATATATATATATATATGATTAAAATATTTTTTCAAAACCATATCAAATTTGCTGAAGGGGAATAGTGCATACTTTGAAATGGGAAAATTGGGGTATTTTAATCAGCAGAATTTTTGCAGTGGGAGGGGGTGCATCCCAAAACCCCCAGCGATCACCTCTTTGCAGTTGTTGTGTATTCAACTTTTTGATGTCTTTCTCTATCCCTCCCACTACAACCACTGCATGTCTCCCATTTATTCTCTGTGCGTTACGCATGCAACATCTCTGTCTCTCCCTCTCCTACAACCCTCCCCTCCTCCTACCTCTACACTTCGCATGTGTCTCCCGTTGATTCTCTGTGTGTTGAACATGAAACCTCTCTATCCCTCTCCCTCCATAGGCCATCATCCCTACCCATTCCTGCCACAACCTCCCCATCCTCCCAACATTCCTTTCCTCCAATCACCATGTTTCTGCATGTGTCTCTTGTTGGTTCTCCCAGAAACTGAGCTGCACATGTGACCTCTACCCCCACCACACCAACATGACAAAACATTGAAATTAGACCAAGATTAAATGAATGAGGCTGCACAAAGAATGCTCTGGAGGTCTGATCTAGCCTACCATAGGTATGTAATATGTGTAGTTAAGCATAAAGTATCTATTTATCAGAGTATATATGTTTGTCAGTGTTGTCACTCAATGGACCCAGATAAGCTCTAAAAAACCCTAGATCATATAAAAATTACTGAGTAAATAATTCAAGTGTGTATAATGCAATAAAAATGATTAATCATTCAATATTTACATTGCAATATATGCAGTACTACTACACTTCTGTGGGCCACTTTGGAATGTTGCTTACTTCACAGGAATTTGGTACTACTAATGCTGAAATTGAGCACAAAAATTTCCTTCCCTTGTTATGAATCTATTTTTCTTCATTTTTAAAAAAAATCACAAACAAAAACTCTTCAAAAAACTTTTTTTTAATTTTTTATTTCTCTATTTTATACCTACATACTTTTCATGTTTCTTCCTACGTAGAAAATACATTGAATAGTTGGGTTCTGGCATGCATATACAGTTTAAATAGTCTCTGCATTTTGAAAGAATATTTTAATTTTTATTCTATTTTTTTAAATATTTTTATTCTAACAGGCATTAAATTTCTGGCGTGCATAAAAACATTACTTTGAATAAATTTACACATAAGAGTTGCTTCCCTTATGATTGGTATATACGATTGATAAAAAGAATGACTTAGCAGTGAACAGTGAGTGAGTTAAAAATGTATATTAATCCCTCCTAAATGAAATGAACTTATTTAAAAGAACTCCTGCTAAATTAACTTGCCTCGGCATGACTTTTAACAGAATATATATGTATACTTTTTTTTCTTGAGGTAAATGTGCCCAAAGACATAAAAAAAACCCAGACACCCATCCTAGCATTGAAGAACTTGGGTAAACTGATCTTTCTTTGAACTAAGTTTCAAATCTGGAACTCTGATGATTTTAATAAAATGACCTTAAAAAATGATTACTTACCTTAAAATGAAGTTGAAAAGCAATAACCATGGAAATAGATTTACCTATAATTATATAGAATATACAATAATCTGGAACCACCGGCAGTGGATACAAATGGGCGTTTTTCTGTGGTGGCTCTTTTAGATTACACTCAATGACTTCCTCAGATTGACACCAACTTGTTTGTGGTGATTTTTGAAAATTATGTGGTCATATCTATCATCATGGCTAACTACAAAGAAATTTGGCACCAAGCCCATAATTGTCAGTAAATTTGATAAACTAGCAGGGATATCCCGCATCGCCCAAGGTGACAATGATTGTGAAAAGAATAAAACAGTAATAGATTTGTTCTTTTAAAAGGAATAGATATTTCAGTGATTATATGAATCGATTATGAAAAAAAAAGAAATCCCAACAAATCCTAAAATGAACTTCAAAAATGTCTGATAATATCAGAGCAAATAGAGGTGGGTATATCTGTAATGCAGCAGATATTCAAGACAATAAGGGAGATAATTATACGGAATTGTCTCCCTTGCTTCTGTTTCAGCCCGACTATGTGCAAATCTTAGTGGGAATGAACGTTGTGCAGAGATATTGACTCTTATTATTTCTTATGGTTGCTCCTTCCCCTCTTCTTCATGAAAGTAAGGCATCTGACTAAGCAGGTAATAACCCTAACAGGAAATAGGAAATGAAAAGGAAAAAAAACAATGTTATGAAAAAGAAAACTGAATAATCATAAAATAACCTTTAGAGTCAAAATTTATTATATATTTTCTTGTATAATATAAGTAAAGCGAATATTGAAAAATGCAAAAACGTTTGAGTAAACAATGATAAATGAGTGGAAAACAGTTGAAACTTGACCAAAAGAGAATTTTATTCTAAGATGTCTGTTGCATTTGTAGTAAAAATTATTGTAGGAAAATCTGAGATAAAATAAGTTGTTTTTAATGGTAAGAATAGGATAAATTAATAATTGAAATAATAGTTGACTGTGTTCAAAATGTGTGTGAATGTTCTTAGAAGTAAGATGTATCAGTAGTTAAACTGTCTAAATAGTTAATGCATTGGTTCTAAAAATCTTTTAAAATTTTTTTGGTGAAAAGTGTGTGTGTGTATTTTGAAATATTGCATAAAACTTGAGAATTGTATTGTGAGAAATCTTAGTGCCATTCACAAGAGGAAATACTAGAGAAAATTCTAATATAAGAATCTTTTGTTTCCAATGTTTAGAACAGAACATTGATCAGAGAATGACCTGCAAAGTTAGCCTCAGCAAGAAGTCACAATTTATTGATTCTCCGTGCCAAGTATCATGCAAATGGGTCTCGTAATTTTAGCATGAAAGAGGCACAGATAAACAGACCAAAGGTTCAGATATTAATATAGAAGATTTCCACCTAACAAGAGAGAGATACAACAGCATTATTTCCCATTTAACACATAACTCCTTATTTCAGCAGGTAATATCATCTATGAATTTGAGAGTTCAGAAAAAAAAACAACATTCCCCTGAATTCCTCTCATTTATCACACAGTTTGTTTTGTTTTTTTTTCACTCTTCCTCAAAGCCTGGCCAATGTAGTGCTCTGAAGACACGTTCTATAATGAGCCACGTATATTTTGGGAAAAAAGTATTTGCTGAGTGAGCTGCTTATCATACTGATGTTCATAAAGGGTTAACAAACTCCTCCATAAAACTTGATCTTCGAATATTAAGGTAAAGAGTGATTTTTGAGGACTTTTTTCAACAAAAAAAAATGCATCTTACCAGACAGTGGTGTATTTTTTTCACTCTCACTCGCTGACTGTGTTCTTTTCCAATGAAGAGTCCAGTTTAGTATAAAACTTACTTTGTCCATTTAATCTTATAAACTATAAGTACAATTATAACTTAGTAGAATTTGCAATGCTATAATAGTATGACAACATGTGAATTTATTTTCATATTTTATCTACTATGTAGTATTATCTCCCAAACTTGTAAAGTATTCAAGTAACGCTCATGTTGGCAGCAGCTTCAGCCAATTCTGCTTTAGTTTCATATAACAAATTACTTCCTACTCGGCCCTGGTTTGTGGTGATATAAAGTTAAAAGTAACAAGCACCTGGAGTTGCATCTCTCACTTCACCCTGTGTTATTCTACCCATAGCTGGAGAGATGGATTAATGCCTTTGCCAAGGGCTAAGTGATAAGTGAACACAAACTGTCTTAGTCCAAGTTTGAGCTATGCACATTATTACCCATTTGCTGCCTCCCTCTACCTCTTGTCTCTCATCAAGAGCAGATTCTAAATCTGGAGTCTGTGGACCCCTGGAAGTCCAACAAACAATACCCAGGGGGCTGCAGCAGAGTTCACTCTAAACCTGACATTGTGAATCTTGTGACTAAGAAACATCATCATCCATTGCATAGCTATCAGAAAAATATAATAATTGTTCTCAGATCGACACCATATTCAAATAAATGTAATCTATTTAGAACAAATATGATTTTTTATGGGTTAAAGATTGTTGTAGTAGTTCATTGGTTATAGTGTAAAATCCAAATGCTAAAAATAGGGGTTGGCCAAAATATCTCCTTTTTTAGGAAGGGTCCTTGAATTTTCAATACGATCGATTTCAAGATTGTTTGCCTATTGTGGTTATCATTGTTCAATTCCCTGCCAAATGCAACGGGGGTGGGTGTGTGACCCCCTTTTGTTTATTAGAAACCCCTAACCAAAACTTTCAGCATGGTTTTTTTTGTTGTTGTTTTTTTTGCAATAATAGAGCTAGGAGACTGAAAATTTAAATATTTACTCCTTATGTTTACAAAAAAAATGTTTGTCTTTTGAAAATTACCCTCCATAATAGGCTTTAGGCTTTAGGCTTTTGCAATGTAAGCTTTTGCTAAACTAGTTCCTCAGTTTGTATTCAGCAGCATTCATGCTTGCTTTTTGAGAAATTGGAATCCAACAGGGTCATCTTAGTTTGGCCAAAGATGAGAACAATGCAAACCCTTTAAGGTAGACTTTGCCCTGATATATATATATATATATATATATATATTTATACATATATCATATTATGTTATGTTGACCTAGCAGTAGCCTGTACTAATTCCATGGTTTAAAAAATATCAAAACTTGATTTAAAAAGTGGGGGAGGTGACACTAACTCTACTGTCCTCAAAATTTGATACAGAATGGAATAAATTCCCCACCTATCCAACCAGTGATTGCTAAGTATAGCTATTTACAGCTAAAACTTTCTGTAAGATGGCTGAGATCAGCTAGATTTTCCATTTCCAGCTAATTCAGCCAAGAAAATACCAGTATTCTAAGACTCTAGAACAGATTATTGATTAAAATTGTACATTTACTTTTATTACATTTATGATATTATAGATTTTTATTGGCTAAATTGAAAAAAAACCCTGACCAGATCTAGCCAAAAAATAGCTAATTTGCAATTCTGAACCCACACTTTCCATCTTTCATCTTTGTCTCTTTAAAGTACTTTGCTAACATGATATCTTTTTATTAGTGAGTGGCAGTAACACATTTTAAATATTGTGATAAACGCCAGTAAATATGCTTAGAAAACTATAGAAATAATCTTTGATCTTCTAGTTGTAATTAAAAAAAAGAAAACTTAGATTGTCTTAAAAGAGTGCCGCAGGGCCAGAGTAAATCCACTCTAGGCCCTATGCTTAGCCCTATTGCTTAACTGACAAGATTTTCTCAAATTAAATATTCCTGATGAAATGAAGGTTGCATTCATTTAAAACACATCAAAATACATTAGAAAAAAGAAAAAATTTCCCACAAAATTATACATCACTGAACCAAATTTTCACTAATGACATTTGTACTTGCATTTTTCTCTAATAGTACTTGCTTGTATGATTGAATCATCTGAATGTTCGATTTAATTCTATATATGAGAGAAAAAAATTGAATTTTGAATTTAAACTTTCATGTTAAACAATTCAAACAAATTGTAATAATTTAGTGTGGGGGAACGGCAAGAAACCTGTTCTGCCCCCTTCTCTTTTCATGCCCGAAACACATGCTTATTCTATTTAAAGGATAATCCAGGGCTAGATGTATGCATTGATTCAACATTACATTAGTTAATTAATGGGTTAACCTGATGCCCTTTGTGAAGCTCATCATTGGGACCAGATGATTTACGTTCTTGCCCACATATACATGTGTGTGGGACCCAACATTAAACATAACCTCGTATCTTAATCATTCCATAAAACAAATATCTCTGGTTTGTATGTATATTAGTGCTTTTCCGAGTTCCTTGTATGATAAATCAAAGAAATTAGAAGGATGCAGATAAACTTTCATTAGAAATATACCATTATGTGATATTACTTACAAATAACTACAGGTCTATTGTCTGTTCTATGGTACTTAAAACTATATTCTTCACAAGGGGTATACTACCAGACAAGACGAATGGGTATTCTGGAAGGAAAAGTTTGAGAACCCTTGGTATGAGGTTATAGTCATTTCTAAAAGATGTTATGTACGCAGCTGCACCTACTTTGAGTTACGTCCCTTGAAATTATTTACCTCCCTTGGGCTATATGTGAAACTGGTTTCGTTTACAGATCGCTAAAAGCCTTCTACTCAGATTTAAATACTACACCCACACAATATCAAATTTTTGTTTTCATAAATTTGTTTAAAATTCATGAGGCAAAAAGTGAAGAAAAATCAGTTGGGAATTGTTACCATACGAATGTTGTCTTCTATGATAAAAATAATCTCCCATAAGTAAAGCTTACTTACAATTATTTACATAAATGAATTATAACCAAGTGTTAACCATTTCATCTCCTGTTTACAAACAGTGTGATTTTCTTGATTCATGGACTCTTCCGCTTATTTTCAACCGCAAACTTGAAGGCAATATCTCCTACCCACTATGACTATAGTCTATTTTTTTAATTTTCTTCAAAATCTTCTGATATAACTCACAGTTTCTACTTTTGAAAGTTCACCTTATATTACTTTTTCAGAAAAAACGAGAATAGTATTCAGCTTTAGTTTTACAGTGAGCCATTGTAGAGGCGGCACACACCCTCTTCCTCTCTCACCCCAGTCTTGGTACCTTCAATCACCAAAACCTCTGATGACTCAGCCTTATATACCATCCTAACCATTTTGGGGTCTTGGGATGCTCAAAGTTTTTCCCATAAATATCAATGGCAGTTACTTCTTCACTTTACACTATTTCAGCATACAAAAGGCTTTGCATTTGAATAGTAGGGCAAACCTATATATCTATGAATTTTTTCATGAGAATTAACAAGTTATTACATGTTTATAAGGGATACAGAAAAATAATTTTTGGACATATTCTGACTTGAAGTATTTTGAAAATCAGTTAATCCCTGTGAAAAAAATTATTAAAAAAAAAAAAATGCTGAGTTGTTTACTTTTCCAGAAATAAACCGTTCAGTTTTCAACAAAACATTAAGTGGTATTGACGCAAAAAATCAAAATTCGTCTACTGTACCATATTTATGAGAAAACTTTTTCAATCTATTCAATTAGAAAAATCAAACTGAGAAATACACTAAATACAGATGCCAATTCAAGATTACTAGTAACGACTATAACTCCTAACTGGCAGCTTCAGGGTCAAACTCCACTCTGAACGCAATTATTTCAGCCACCTAGCCCGATTTAAAAAAAAAAAAAATGAAATCCTTACTCATTGAGGTGAGCTTGTGTCAAAAATTTCAACTTCCAACAATAGCTGAGAGAAAAAAAGTAAGAATTATAATAAAGATGAAAAAAGAAGGAAAATAATAAATTTTAACAAAAGAATCTGTTTAGTGACACCAGATAATTCAATCTTGCATCCACAGCTTTCCGTTCTCTCTCTCTTTCTTTCATTGATTGATGACAGAGGATCAGAATCTCTCATTTCCTTCCTTTATCCACCCATTTATCATTTTAAACTTTTCACTTATTCGTCTTAACCGGAAATCTGAATTTGTCATTGTTGTTGGGTTTGGAAAATGAAGTTAACTCAATAGGAGTTTGACGATATTATGCTCTTTGTAAGCAAAAGCAAGCTCATCCAAGTCATTAACTTGTTATGAAGGCAAGAAAATATAAACTACATATTGTTAACAAAATGTTATTATAATGCCTCTTTGTAACAAATATACAATGGTGGGGAAAAAAATCTGGAAATTTTAAAAATTGAAACATTTGGATCAAGACCATTTCACCCCCAGCGTCGATAAAATTGACTTGAACTGGAAATTTAAAATTTCTGGAATTTTCTTCACCTTAACTGCATTTGTGTACGTCCTCTTGTTTGTCTTTCTCAGAAGTCTACCACCATATCATGTATGTTAGCTTTAAGACTCTGGTGCCTTGAGATTTATAAGCTGTGTCCATTATTTTTATACATATATATATATATATATATATAGTGTCATCCACAGACAGCTGTTTCAGTGTATTACATCTCTTCAGTGTGGCTATAGATTTTCCATTAACCCATCCAGTACCATGAGGTAGGATTGAAACCTTAGCTTCAGACCCGGAGGCTGATATCCTACCTACGGAACTGGACGGTCAGTAAGGTTGAATTTTAAGCGATATATCTATTTATAAAAAATGAGACGGATTCAGGTGTAAAAGTGTATGGAAACTTTGTTTATCAAAGAGTTAATCCATAAATGTATCAATTGGTGAGCTAAAAATTGCTTCGGGGGGTACTCCCATCTTCAGTAGCATGTGCTATATATATATATATATATATATATATATATACATATGAATGATGGCTTGGCCCTGCAAATGAAATTTCCTTGGAAGAGTTCTCCATGGCGGTAGGACCATAGATGGCAGGGCCTGTGTGGATTAACCCTCTAGTCTAAGCAATGAAGTTTTAAGGTGAAGTGCGACTTGGCCTGGGCCAACTCCATCCTATAAACCGAAGGTTTACATCCTATGGTCCATTGAGGTGGCGTGAAATATGAGCGCATATATTTATATAAGTCAAAAAAAACTTTTGCTCAGTCCTTAGGGGGTTCCATGAGAATAAAAATTTTGAGAAACCCTGACATAGACAACCCTGCAAACTGTTGGGTCAGCTTTTGAGTGAATTAATGCAATTAGATCAGAGCAAAACTTAATATAAAGGCTCAATCGTACCATGATTTTTTTTTAATGCATGTGCAAATAAATAAGGGAGGTTACTCTAAGGTCAGCATTTACCAGTTACCTCCCTTGAGAAATCAGTCCTTCATAGGGGTGAGCCTAGCCACAAACCACACTATCATTATGTCACAAATCACCTTGATTTTTAAAGCATTCTTTAAGTTTTAGGGGTACTTCAATTTTATATATATATATATATATATATATATATATATATATATATATATATATATATATATATATATGATACATCGTTTTGGTAAAATTGATGTTATAAACAGATCAATAGAATGAGAATTTTGGTAGTGCTAAGGCAGTACCCATTCCAAAAATGCATGATTTGACGGGACCAGACTTTTTGGTGTACGGAGCATCCCGCCTCAAATGTCAATTTGAATACTTTTCCATTCATTGTATGAAATTATGGCTTCAAAATATTTCAATTATTTCTCTTCAGAGTTGCCACTTGAGATATTTTTGAGTGGAAGTCAAGAGAAATAATTGTAGGAGCTATGAAGAAATATCCAATTTTTTATTTTTACTATATTTCCATAGAACTGCTGATCCAAAAAATTTCAAACTCCACACTGCATTACCTTGTGTGGTGACTTATATATCTGGTGAATGTCAACTTTGTAGAATGGCCAGTTGTTGAATACTGGCTGTGATTTCTCAAGAACCATGGATCCAAAACACTTAAAACTGGCGTACTGACTAATATATTTGGTGAATGTCAACTTCATACAATGGCCTGTTGTGGAGTAATTGCAGTGCACACTTGCAAATAGATCTCTTCAATTATTGTCTGAAGATACAGACATTTTTAAGAGTGGAAATTTCAACTGAGATGCTTATCAGTTGAGGCTCAGCTATAAAAAATTGATATTCAACAAGGTCAAAGAGAATTGTAAAATTTTCAGAATCAATTCGAAGTGCATGGTTGCCAAGAAGTTAAAGTCACAAAGAATGGACACTTTGTACTAACACTCTTAAGGAAGGCGTGAACCTATCCCCAGCAAACCCCAACTATGGGTGAAATAGCACAGGGTGAAATGAGTAATCCTTCTTCAGGTGTAGGTCACATCTAAATATATTTCACAAATCACAAACCACGGCTGAGAAAGAAAGCTGAAGCCATAGTCAGTTTAAGGGTACTAACTAATAACACCAAAAAATGGATTACTCTCTATAAAAATTCTTTAGATACACTTTCAGGAATTATTATCGCCATTAGTTTATTAATTTTCATTTTCATGTGGGCATGTTTTAATGCATTTTGATGGTTGCCAACCACCTTTTTAAGAATTCTTTGCAGTGGTTGCTGAGAAAACTGTGTGGTGTTTACATGATTGATATTTGGGGAATGAAATGAGGAAACGTTGTGATTTTGGTTGTTCAGTAGGAGTGGAAGTGAGGTGTGTTAATATCTGTGTCAGTGAGAATCAGGTTGGTCTAAAATAAGGGTCCACTCTAACTGGCATGTATGAAATATATGCATACGCAATGGCTCCATTTAGCCTGGCCAACAATTTTAAGGTGGCCTTGTCCAGACAACCTGCTCACATTCTTTTGAGTGGTAGACTCAAGGGAACAAAGAAGTGATAGATATATTCATAAATTTTAAATTATGAAACAATGTTGCTGCCTCTACCAAAAAATAAATCACCCTCATCATTGCTACTTTTTTGTTACAGTAGTTCAACCTTGTATCTTACCACTCCATGATCCACCTATCCGACCCAACTCTCCAGGCAGCGATCAAAAAAGTTGACGTGCAGCTGATTTGTCCATTTAAAAAGGGGACAGGTGTCAATAAAAAAAAAATGAAGAAGCCTATGTTGACAGTTTTGACGACAGTCTTAGTTGACTGTTTCTGATAATTATTAGTTGTATTAAAAGTCGTAATTAAAGTCATTTGATTTTGCTCAAACAGACTAAAAGAACATACTAATGCAACTTTTTAAACTTTTTTTTTCGTTTAAAAAAAGAAAGAAAAAAGGCAATCCCAAACCTCCGGACACATCTCCGTCAATTTTTGCTTTAGGGAGAGAATGTTTATTCAAAAAACCAATGATCGATTAGTTTTCTTAGGAAAAAGAGAGAATGTAAAACAGAGCGATTTACTCATTCACTCATACAAAATGGTCACAGTTGCAAAAATAATTACACACTAGTAAACGAACTTCTAGAAAAAAAAATTCAAATTTTTCAAGCACCAACAATATTGTATTAAGTAGCCATTTCTTATCAGCTTGAACTTAGCTGCTCCACTCTCTGTTGCTTGCAACAATGTTTTTTATAGCATTGTTGGCTACTTCTAACATCACACACATCCAGGAACTGTTATAAATACACATATAAAGTTTAAAGACTGCTGTTTGCTACTAATAGACAGACTTTTACAAACACTTTTTCTTTTAACATACTTTTTATCAATAAATACCATGAAACTTATTGCACATTGTCAATTATGCTAGTAAATAACAATTTACCGATTCTGAGTTGATCAAAACCAAGATCTTATATATTATCAACCAAGTTTTGAATTATGAAACTTGAAAAAAATGGAGGTGAGTTTTCTCATAAATTTATGATTAACTAGCTTCTAAATTACCTTCCAAAGAAAAAAGAATTAGGAAAAAACAGAATCAAATTCATTTTGGTTGAAATCTGTTTGAGTAACTAAGATGCACTTACTTCCTCATTGACATCTTTTCTTTGTATACTTAAATATGTATATTTTTTTCCGTCTTGCTTGTATTTCTCTTTTGTGTATTCTACTGGTATTTTTGACTAAAGCATCATCAAAACAGTATCTAAATATGCACACGTTTACTATTTAAAAGACACTACAAATATTGCATTATTCATATAGTCAGATGACGGTCTAATTTCTCTCCAAACAAATCATCTTTCTTTACAATGGTGACCTTAGCCTATTCAATTTCTACAAAAGAAATATTTCTCAGAGAAATTCATCTTCCAAAAAAATAAACACTAAGAATAATTTGCATTCTCAACAAATTGCTGTACCAAAGTTCAAAGAAACATTATGATGTACTTGTAAGCACTACATGGAGATATCCAAATGATACATAAATCAGATGTATTTAGTACCGATTATAAAAAACTTGATGAGCAGTTTGAACGTGGGGGGGGGGCACCGCCCCTTCCATTGGGGGGGGGGCTTGGAAGTTGATTTAAAATCACCCACACTCCCCACCTCAGCAACTGCCATCGTTATTTCTCTGTTATCTGTATGCCACTCTTTGCATCTTGTTCTTCCATTTCACCGAACTCCACATCCATTCTGTCTGGGGTGTTAACTCAGGTTTGGGGGTCAACAAAATTAAATCAATGGTTCACCGTGAATAGGTGAAGACCTGCTGTCTTCAACTACTAGGAGAAACCTCACCAACAATCTGAATAGATGTGGGGGGGGGGGGTTCCTTCAGTGATGTACTCCTTGAATAAAGAAGAATTTCCGCAGGTTGATGGTGATGAATCGCAGCCAGGGGAGTTGACACAAAATCAAATGGATACGGAGATCATCAAAATTGTGCAACAAAGCACAAAGAGTGATATACTACAGGAGAACCCAATAATTTTACCCTGGAGCAGCTGTATTCAAACTGTATTCTGCAAAGCAGTAACATTTTTGCATATTTAATCATATGCTTTCATATTTTACTTATCTTGTGTGATAATGAATTAATCTAATTCCAAATTCTTATATTTAACATTTATGTTAAAATTAATAACATCTTGGTTATTTATATGGCAAAGATACTTTTCAGTCAATAGCCATTCATACAGCTATTTTCCCACTGTAAACTTAGTTAATACTTTTCCATTCGAGCGTACATTTTCTTGTAAGGTTATACACATTCAGATAATTCCACAAGACAAAAAACAAATAGTTACATACATAAGCATGCAAAGGCATAAATGAATTATAAATTGCGTTTTATTACATAGGAAGTTATTTGAGATGATTTCCCTTTGTTACACAGTTAATGTATCACTCACCCTAGACAACTAAATAGAATAGCAAGTGACACATGAACCATGTAATGACAGGAAATCATCTCAAATAAGTTTATGTATAATGCAATTTATGATTCATTCTGTCAGACCAAATATATCCATTTCTTTATACATAACTGTCGTGTTGAAAGAGACAAATAGATTGAGAAGTATATATATATATATGCATAAAGACGAGAATGTTGTTTTTTGAAGGGAGTCAATAGTAAATCTAATTATTGAAAAGGGTTCCTTGAGTAGTTGAAGTCAGAAGACCACTGCCCTAGAGCAATGGCAGGTGATTATTGTCAGTAAAATACAGAAAGAATTTCTCAAAATAAAGTAATTTTATACAGACCTCCCCCATTATAAGACAACTTACATTACAATGTAGGAGGACAGTTGACCCCAAATACTAAGCTAGCTCTAAAATAGCCAAATTGATTACGGTTTGGTTATAATGTGATTTTATCTTTCTCGGTCATAACACCTGGGCTATAACAGGGGGATGTCTGTATGATAACTAGTGTACCTGTACCATAAAAAATGATATTTAAATACATTTTAAAATTCATATTTTGCTAAGTCTTTACCATTATTCAATTTCAGTTGTGATTTGTGCGAGTCAGTAATGGTGTTGACAATGGAATCAGCGACCCAAGTTCGAACTTCGGTCGGGGCTGTTTATATTCATTCCACACTAACGCCCTTGGAAAAGGAATGAATTCATCTCTTCTACCCGCAACTATGGGTAAAAATAGCAGAGCAGATTGGCCTCTCTAGCCTTGGGAGGGCAACCAGTCTAGGAGAAGGACAACTCTGATTCGAAATCAGGTAGTGGAGCCCCCTTGATGGGGTTTGATTCCCACTTTGACGTCCCTTTGGCAGCTCCAGCAGCCAAGCTGATATAAGACCATTGCTCTCTGCTTTCCTTCAGACTACATCATCAAGGCAAAGAATGGGAATCCTGGTGACTGGATATCCCAACATCTCCATACGCTTTGCTCAGAAGGAGAACGTTCCATCGTCAGTAGAGACGGGATGTGGACCATTCATTATTAGATCTTAACATGTGAGTATTCAGATATATTGACTTATGCAACGTACCAAATGTGAAATTTGAATGAATTAGACAAAGACATTACAATATAACTTTTATGTCAGCAGAGATACGTACTCATTCCCTTTTTTACTTTAGTTTGACCGACAAAAAAATAAATGTACAAATACATGTTGCATATCATTAGAGTAGATTTATTGCATAAGACATTCTTGAATAATCAGATGAGATGAGATGACATAGAGACTCGTATGTTGAATTGAGGAAAGAAAGTTGATTTTGTATGCAGACCGTTTCATTCTCAAAGGAGAATAAGCCATGTTGATTGATCTTTTGCCTAAAAACTTTTACATGAATCAAGAAAAATTCACAAATAATAAATCAGTTATTTCATGGCACAAAATATCAAAATTCCCACGATTGGCATTAAACAGAAACAACATATATCTGTATATATTTACAACAAATGTTTTTTTTTAAATATTTAACTGACTCTTGAGTGCGTTATAGACCAACAATCAAAAGCGTTGTGATTTAAGACAATGTCGTGACATGATTTCAAATCTTTTAAACAATACTTTTTTCAAATATGGATTACTTTCTGATATTTCATCCTCTGAAGACTGTCAGACAAAAAAAAGCTTTTCAGGAACTGTTTTGTTTTATGTCATAATATAAATATATATTTCAACATAAATCATATAAATAATGGTAGATAATGCTGTAATGTGACATTTTTCATTTAAGCATACAAACATTTTGTAACAACAGTAGGCTATATACTTGTATACTAGTTTACTTGTGCCGTTAGAAATGATGGCATATATTTTATAAACGCAGACAATAGAGATTTGCATTGCAATGAGCTTGGAGAATAGCGTTCAGCTGACCACAAATAGATGTTTTTTTTATTACTTTTTATTTTTTGAATTTGGCATTTTCATTTGGTCATTTGAACATGAATGAAATTCTATTTTACTACATAAGTTGCATCCCTCAACATGACAGAAGACACCTGCATATTGCTAATTATCATATGTGATTTGCTGGCATCATTTCCTTCTTCATTAGGCTCATTCAATTTTTCTTTTACGTATAGAATTTACCTGTAAATCCAAAAGATGATGCCAAAAGGCTGCTGTACTCTGCACTAGTGCAATTCCAGGTAATCATTGTTGGTAAAATACAAAAAAGAATGTAAGATTGTAGATTTAGATGATTATTTATTACATGAATGAGACATCTCTTAATATTCAGATATGAGAGATTATGAACCGAGGTGTTGAATTGAGGAAAGAAAGTTGTTTTTTTTTTGTATTGCAGACCATTTTATTCTCGAGAGAGAATAAACCAAATTCATTGATTTTTTTTTGCCAATTTTTAAAGACATACATGAATAGAAATAGATAAGTCAAGTAGTAAATATGAATAAAGTTTCTTAGTATGCCACACAATTCTACCAAGTAAAGACAGAAGCCAAATAACCTTTCTTGGATGTATTGTCTTCAATTTTGAGTGACCAACATTCCATCCTTTTCTTCGGACAATCTAATGTCTTCTTCCCATCTTTGATACCGACCCAATGTTTCGACTGATTCATTCTAAGACCTTCTTCAGTTATAATATGCAATATCCATAAGGAAAAAAAGAGTCTTTTATTGGTCTCTTTCTCAGTAGGTGCCAAGTAAAAAAAAAAACAAAAGTCAGATAAAGCGATTCTTTCCTTACAGACATTACAATTAACTCCTGAAGAAGGCCCTAGAATGAATTGTCCAAAACATTGTGTTAACATGAAAGATGGGAAGAAGACATAGGATTGTTCAAAAAAAAGTTTGAATCTTTTTTTAGTTAAAATAAATCACCAATTAACTGAGAGGCAATAACTGATATTTTTGGACACAGGAAAAAGTGTTTTTTGATATGGACCCATAAGTTTCAAATACAGACATATATTCATGCATAAGAGAAGCATTTTTAGCTTGCTCCCCCCGCCTTGCTACTACAATAAATAACCCATTAACTGTGAATGACAGGAATTTCCATCATTGTAGTTCTATGGTGAACTCAATAGAATTTTCATTTTATTGTGATTGATGGAAGCTCTGTTCAATCTGTAAGTCAGGGTTTTTATCATGCAATGGGTAATAATTATACTTGCCACTGTCTGCAGTTGATGGTTTGAAATGGTACATACTGGAAATGGGAAACAATCTAATATTAACACAGAGAGTATTCAAAAATGTACGTCTTTTTCTTACATTGGTATATTTTAGAATTTGTAGTATTTGAAAGCTGCTTCTAATACTTTTTTTAAAATTTTTAAATATTTTTTAAAGCTATTTTTTGCCTCTGCCAACAAAGTTGGACAGAAGTTATACATTTACCCATGTTTATCTGTTGGTTTGTTTGTCCACACAGTATCTCCAAAGGTTCTCAATCAATTTCAGTGATATTTTGTGGAAAGGTTGGCCATGGAACAAACGATCAAATTTTGGGGCTGATCCTGGAATTTGTTTGCTATTTAGTCAACTTTAAAGGTAGGATGATTTTCAGCTTTTCAGATGTAACATCACGGTAATGATGTCACCAAGGTGAAATCAACCTATTGGAAATGTAGTGCAAAGACAAATTGTAAATAATTACAAGCTTTTGTCAGGGCATAGTCTGGGATCAGTAATCTGGTTGTTCAGTTTTTGGTGACACATGCTTTGGGGGTATGCGCTCTCGGAGTGCTCTCTAGTTTTAGGCTATACTGTGAAAATGATCTTGAGGAACATTCAATAGTGCACCTAGAATGTGTATATTTTAGCAATAATATATAAGAATAGGAAAAAAACATTTAATTTGAATATTAGTTTGACCAAGTTATTCTTCAAGAGAAAAATTCATGGATATATTCAATTTCTATAAGATAATTTTTCCAGAAGAGAAACTAATATATAAATACATGTGTGAGTGTGTGTATGATAATTGTAGAGACAATTTATTTGGAAATATATTTCATCTAACATCGGAATTAAGCGAGTCGCAAATTAAGGCCGATCACAACTGAATAAAAAAAATGAGCACCTTGTGGGACTCGAGCCCACATAATCCAGGAAGCAGTCTTAACGTGACTCTAGCCTACCTACTGCACTTAGAGCACTTTTGGTGAGCAGGAGTTTGAAATCGTGCATTTTAACTACTCATTGCTTGGTTGGAGGGAACTTGGATTAAGGTTTGTAGAAACTTATAGACCCTGTCTTCCACATCATATCTGGTCTACAGTGTATATATAGTCATAAACTTTACAGGTTTGGCTGAAAAAGAATTTTAGTTTTCGAAATTTCATATATTTTTTTTATAAAAACAATCATCCTACAATGCCATGTAAGTCAGTAAATTAACAGTGATCAGAAGGTAACTAACTATGTTCAGATATTTTGTGTTATACACAGAATATTGAATTTTTATACCCTTATTCAAATTTGGATTCTAATGTATGCTAAGTATAATTGTGGGGAACATCAACTGTTTTACCATGGACCTGTTACAAAAATTAAAAAAAAACAGCACAGTATATATTTATACATATATATATAGCCCATAAAGAAAAGGATATTAGACAACCTTTTATGTTAGTAATAGATGAAGATGTGATTCCCATTCAGTAAATCAAGCTTTTTGGATTTGTTAAAATGAAAGATTGCCTAAGGATAATTACAGATATTTTCATTATTAGATTTCTTGAGAACTGCTCAATCAAAAACTTGAAAAATTGTCACTGTACAGTTCTTGTATTGGCTTATATATCTGGTAAATGTTAACTTTGCGTAATGGTCAGATGTATAATTGTGGTAGAGAGAGAGAGAGATTTCTTCTATTGTAGTTAGAAAGACTTTAATGGTCTTTATAGTCTGAAAAAAAAAACAAACCCCAAAACACAGGAAACTCAACATCACATGATTGTAACACTCAACAAAATTTAGCTATAAGGAGAGATGGAGATGGTGAGACTAGCATACAATGGGCTACAGATTTAGGCTATAGTAAATCATGATATTAGCTTTATTGATTTGAATTGTGTCACTGTACATACGGACACCATTAAAGGTAACTGGTTTGGCATCAAAACTAAGTACCAAAACATGCATGGCTTATTGAACACATATCTACAAGAGTCTGGTTTGCGTCAAGTTTTTGTTTATCAATTTCATTTATTGGATTAAATAACATCATTATCAGTGAACAATTTATCATTGTCAATAAATGGATTTTGTAATTTGTTATTTTGTTAATCTTTGTAATTCACCAAGTGAGAGTTGCTTCCCCATTTACAGACATAAAATGAGATTTATGGATATTCATTTGTTGAATAATCTCGGCAATATTTCACAACGACCAAGTCCGTCATAACTTACAATATGTAATAGGGAGCATCAACTTGAAGTTAAATAATAATATCCATACCTCGCATAAATGAATCACTGTAGCCCACATGTGTACCACAACTAATTAACTAAATAAATATACCTTTTTATCTAAAAAAATAAATAACTAAAAATACCAGCACAAGATTTGGGCATGAGTGTTGTAAATGACCATAGAGACCAAAAAATCACTTTTTTGAAAAAACAAAAGAAAATATTTTTAGATTGTGTCTATGTGAGACACACAGACAAGCAAAGAGAGAAGAATCTGTAGCCCACTTGGCTGGTTGGTCAGGAGGCCATTTGTTGAGCTACATTGATTTGATAAACCAAATCTCCAGTTATAGAGCATTAAATATACAAACAAGTAATTGTTACCAGTGAAAAATTCACGGATATATATGATGGATACATTGCTTGAAGTAGATATATTTATCTGATCTGTAGTACAAATGATGCCTGACGTGTCCCAAAAAGAGAAGTGCCTGGGGAACTGGACAATTACATATGTGTGAGGATCCTCACTTTCAACTTGACTTCGCGTCACATTCCATCCTCATCAGGAAGTGAATAAAAAACTTTAATTGAGTTTCTATAAGATGATTTGTTCCAGAAAGAATCTATTGAATTAATTTCAGTGGGAGAGTTCATTGTCTTAAATGGTGGGCTGGAGATATTTTCTATCAGCATGATTGTTACCTTCAAGCAGAAGAGTTGAGCATCACAAACAGAAACAGAGAAAAAAATCACACAGTCTATCATACTTAGAGATATGAGGATGATAGCTTGAATTAATATGAAAAGGTTTTACGCTGGCATTAATTGATCATCATCATTGTTGCAATCAACCAAGTCTTTATGATTCTCTGGTGGATAAGTTTCCATATGTGCGAACAGCGTGTCTGCCTGAGTGAATGCCTTACCACAAAACCTGTGCTGAACTAAGAACCACCATCATCTTATGATAAACTTGTAAATGTTTATGGATTATCAATTTCATTTAAAAATGTCTGAACTTGTCCAAGTGGAAGTACCCATTATTTCAATTGGTGGGTAGGAGGTATTTTTATCAGCAAAATTGGTACTTTAAGTAGAAAAGTCCACGGTTACAGACAGAGACACAAACAAACGAAGAGATTTATTCTGACATCAACTGATCATCATCATCATCTTCATCATCATCATCATCGTCTTCCTCGTCATCATCATCTTCCTGTTCGTCATCGACCAAGTCTTTGGGATTCTCCATCGGATGATTTTCAATGTGAGCCAACAGTGTGTCAGCCTGAGCAAACGCTTTGCCACAAACCCCACACACAAATGGAGTGACCCCAAGCTGAGAACCAACATCATCTTGTGAGACACTTGAAATTGGGGATAGATGTAAGCGGGCATGGGCAACTATATCCGAGAACTGGAGAAAAGACTCCTCACAAATATAACATGCATACGACTGTGCCTTGCCAAAATCTTTCACTTCTGCTGAATTGCACAAAATACTGGGGTCTTGATGTGACGGCTTCAACTGCTGGGAAGGATCAGAGGCGTGTGAAAACGAATCATGATCTTCATTATATATATTTTGGGTTCTCTCACCAGAATGGATACGAACGTGGCGTGCCAGTTGGGAAGTTTCGGTAAATGTCTTTTGACACAAATTGCACGTGAAAGGCCGTTGCCCAGAATGCATCTTCATGTGTTTGGTGAGGTTTTGTGCACGTGAAAACGTCTTGTTGCAAATGTTACAGGAGAAAGTTTTATTGCCCGAATGTACCAGGTGATGTCGCGACAGGTGAGATAAGTGGACAAATGTCTTTTCACACAGGGTACATTTGAAAGGCTTCTCCCCAAAGTGTGATTTCATGTGTGTGTTCAGGTTTGACGTATTAAGGAAAGTTTTATCACAGATCTCACATTCAACTGGTTTGTCACTGTCATCATTCTCTCCATTGTTACCAATATCCATAAGACCATGATGAACGCGAATCGTATGCTTTTCCAGCTCAGACGAAGACACGAAAGATTTGCCGCATTCATTACACGGATGATTTTTTCCAAAATGCGTTTGAGCATGTTTCTGGAAATTAGCTAGAATGGTGAAGGTCTTATCACAACTCTCACATCGATACAATTTTGTGCTGGAATGGGTCCTCACGTGACGACACAGGTCTGCAGAACAAGAAAACCCTTTCTCACAGATGTTGCAGACGTAGGGCTTATCTCTTAGATGGGAGATCAGGTGTTTGGACAGGTGTGACTGACGAGAGAACGACTCTTGACAGGTATTACAGGTGTAAGATCTATCTGAAGAGTGCACCATCACATGACGTGCAAGGAGGGATGAATCAGAAAAGGCTTTATTGCAAATGTCGCAGGCAAACGGTTTTTCACCTGAGTGGATCCTCAGGTGTGTTTCCAGGTGAGTCGATTGTGAAAACACTTTGTCACAGACGGGACAAGTAAAATTTGTCTTCTCATTAGGATGACATAATTTCACATGGTTAGATAAGTCCGAAAGAAAAGAGAAAGTCTCGCTGCAAATGTCGCAAGTGAATGTGTGATTGGTTGTGGCTGTTGTAGTTGTCGAGCTGGTTGTAGATGTAGTGGTAATAATTGTAGTTGTAGGCTTGTAGGCATTTACTGCTGGTCGGGTCACAGCAGCCGTACCCCGAAACACCTTGCCGCATACCTTGCCTGTAAACGTGTGTATTCTTTCTCGATTGTTTTCCTGCAGCATCGGATGGAGAATGGAAATATGCTTCGAGAGATGCATTCGTGTAGCAAACGTCTCCTCACACGAAGTGCATTTGAAAGGCTTCTCTTCACGAGCGTGAAGCCGGACATGTTTGCATAGCTCAGAAGATTGGGAGAATGCTGCATCGCAGGTGTTACAGACAAACGGCTTTTGGCCAAGGTGCGTCGTGGAATGCTTAGCAAGCTGTGAGGGCAAGGCAAAGGTCTGCCCACATGTTTGACATTGGTAAACTTTTTGACCTTGATCCGGTTTATGACCTTGACCTCGACCATGCCCTGCTGAGTGAGTTTGGACATGTTGGAGGAGCTCATTTGATTGGAGGAAGGTTTTTCCACAGACTTCGCATTGAAAAGTCTTTTCACCTCCAGACTCCATAGGCATTTGGGGGTCCAGCTGAGAAGAATATTGGGGTTCTCTTTCGCATCCTCCAAGAGCAACTCTTTTTTCCATTAAGCTTCTCTCTTTATTTCTATATATTTATATTTTCAAATTATTCACCCCCTGCTAACAAAGTTGTACAAGATATATGTATACACGTGTCAGTCTGTTTGTCCACACAATAACTCCAAAAGTTCTCGAATTTTAATGAAATCTTCCAGAGGCGTGAGCAAGCTAAGTAAAAACTGAGTAAATTTTCTAAGGGGCTCCAGGAATTTCTTTTTCTTCGATGGAGAGATATTTTTTCTACATATGTCAAGACAATAGTTCAAAACTGAAAAATAAAAACTCAGTCACCTCCCTTGCATCACACCAATATAAGAACTGATTTTCATTCAGTTTTTAGTTAGTGTATGGTGTTTGTAGAGGCAAGTGTTCTCCGAATGCTTTCTACTTTTTTTATTTAGATTATATCACTATTCAATGGTCTCTCTCCTTTTTTTTTCATATAAGATGGTATCAATTGTATAAAATCTCATCAATATGATAACAATGTAAACACTAAAAATTTGAACAGGAGTTTTGTCTGGTGGTCTTAATTTCAATCCCTGGATTGGGTAGTACAAAAAAAGTCATGTACACTGGTTCAGTGGAAGAAGCAGACAAGCGACATTGCAAGGACAAATTAACTAGGAAAAATCAACTGACCAGAGATATCCTCTAACTTGGACCAGGGAATGAGAACAATTTACCCTGTGAAATGAATAAAGGATTTGGTTCAAAATTCCCAGAAGGTTACCAACTACGAAAGTCACCCTAAAGAAGGCTGGAGGGTACAGCAGCCAAAACGTTTTGACTATAAAAACAAAGATGAGGATATTAGTCTGAGTAAATCAGGGAATGATAATTATATGGATATATGTTTTTTCAGTATTGTGTTTGTACTAGGTTTCTCTTCAGAGGTATTCAGTGTGCTTGTCACTATTTTTGATACACAAGATGAATTCAGCATTTTTAGTCCGATCAATTTATTGGTTCAGCTTTGGCTACCGTGACTTTTTTTGCAATTTAAGTAGTTGTTTGCCATTGCCTCCTGCTGAGTTTGATGAGAGTTTTCTGCTTTGAAACCTGAGTATGTATCTGTCGATTCTATTATTCTGCTTGTTTATATGTATGACACTTCCATGCTTTTCAACATAGGATCATATTCCATACCAGTGTCTTGAATTTAGGGGAAAGAAAATCCTTACACTACTGCAGAGCTGTGTGCTGTCGCACAATAGTGTGTCACAACTATCTCCAAACTATTTGCCAAATTCACTAACGTGTTTTGAGTCTCAAACAGGTCCCGTGCGCCTGTCCCGTTTCTGCCACAAAGTTGCCAATCTCGTGGTTTTGTCATAAGATTTTGTAAGATCTCGATCTTTTTGACAGATGAAAGAAA